>CM060308.1:12212675-12230175 GCA_030674185.1 Monoplex corrugatus | reverse complement strand
ACCATAATTAACGATTTAAACAAACAAACTAACAAACAAAATTAATGAATATCTTCCGAGATTATCATCCACATAATATGCATAATATACAGGAGAGCAGAGTGGTTCGTTTGTCTGATTGTGTGTGTGTGTGTGTGTGTGTGTGTGTGTGTGTGTGTGTGTGCGTGTGTGTGGCGCGTGCGCGTGTGTGTGTGTGTGTGTGTGTGTGTTTGTGTGTGTGTGTGTGTTGTTGTGTGTGTGTGTGTGTGTTGTCTGATGTTGTGTGTGTGTGTGCGCGCGCGCGCGTGTGTGTGTGTGTGTACGCGCACACGCCGCATGCGCGCCTGCCTGACTCGAGTGAAGAAGCGCGTGAGGAGAGGCCAAAATAGTGTAGCGCGTGTTTCCAGTGTGGAAGAGGGTTGACGTCACTGGTAGGTTTGGCTATTGCGTTGTCCTGCTGGAAATAACATCACATGTCTGTATTCCCTAGGTGGTTCCCATTGACGAAGTCTATCCCCTCAGGGTAGAGACACAATGTTCAACTCGGTCCCAGTTCCGTTTAACCTCTCTCCCTGTCCGTCCTGCATTTCCTCACAACCTGTTTTAATTTCCACCCACGAGCTATTTCGGTAATGGTTGGAACGACGTGTAAAGTGTCACGTTAGATTATTATTGTTTAAATTCCAGGGCTATAACAGCTCAAAAAAGTACAATGTACTTCATTGGAGAACAAACAAACAAACAGAGAGACAAACACAACGAAACAAACAAACAACCCCCCCCCCACACACACACTCACCTGGAAAAGAAAATTGAATATACACATATCAATGCATTTGTGCACATTATCTAAGGAGATACCCCTAGCATTGACCACTGCGTCCAATTGATCACCAGGGGATTAAAAAAAGAAACCTGAATACAAATATAAACATAAAGACACTAAAAACGGACCTAAACTACCTAAAATGGCTTCTGCATATCACATTTCCTTACAGCCAGAAATACACCAATACATGTACCCGGTTGTCAATCCAAAGAGGAAGTATGTAAGACTTTACAGAACACATACAGGTGAATGGACCATCAAGGCAGAAAATGACAGGAAGAAATGACAGAAACAAAGAAACAAGGCAGAAAGAAACAGAGCGACAGAAAAGAAGAAATTTCTTACTGACCAGGCGAGGTGCTCTGGCGGATCGAACCCATGGGCACGGTAGTCAAGTAGGTGAAGTTCCTGGGTTCGGTCGCCAGTGCACCTCCTTTTGGTGAGTAAATGAATTTTTTTCCTATCTCCCAATTCAACACGCGCGCAGACGTACCATGTACCAGTGCTTAAACCCCCTTCGTGTGTACATGTACACGCATGCAGAACACCAAGTTTGCACGTTAAAGATCCTGTAAGCCATGTCAGTGGCTGGCTTATCGTAACGTAAAAACATCCAGTATGCACGCCCATCAGAGATACAAACTGTACAACAACGTAGTGGGATGTGGCCAACTCACCTAACAGCTTGAGTTCTACGTGCTCCACTAAAACGTCTGATTATGCGCAGTTAGTCTAAACGAATTATGCTGTACAAGAACGATTTAAAATATGATACAATTTATACTGAATGGCAGTGTTTTGACGCCCGAAAATGAAAAGAGATTGTAATGTTTAAAGCCCAGTAAAATAAATCTTTAGAAAAAAATGAATCTGATCTGAGCGCTGTAAGCAGCTGTTAGCCAGAGGCAATGAAACATGGAAATGTAATATGTAACAACTTCCAAGAAACCCTGAAAACAGTATACAGGTAACGAAAAGTATAACTTAATTGTCAGTATCAGACTTTGAACAAGATGGTCAAGCCGTTCTAACGATCACCTCCTTATACAAAACTTATGACAGAAAATCATGATTTTGACTTTTAAGATCTCTGATTTTTTTAAATGAATTCAGCTGAAATGTGATTTTATAGACGTCTCTTAAGGGTGAGCTGGAAAGACAAGAGAAGTGACAAGAGCATACTCGACGTAGCTGAAAACCCGAATAAAATTGTACAAGTCATCCTTAAAAAGAAATTGACCTTCTTTGGACATGTTTGCAGCATAAATGCTTTCTCATGAATTACGTCAAGGGACGTCGAGGGCAAGGGAAGGGAGAAGACCACAAGCAGATTACCAGCAACATCACGTAGTGGACAGATCGTAACAGTCCAGAGATTTTCACCTGGTTGAGGAAAGACAGATGTGGAGTACAGAGACCCGGAGAGCAGTGCGGGCAGCCAACAGTTCCAGGGAGTGTGCTGTAGACTGACTGACTGAAGAACTCTGACCATAGAATATCTGTCGTTGACATAAAACTTGGTGTGCATAGAGGATAATGGTACGACTGTCACAAAACGAAAACAGACTTCAAATACCAAAGGAAATAAGGCTGCGTCTATGCTAGCTGAATGGGTTAGCGCAAACACTGTGTTGGGTTTGAGAAATTCTACATGGGAGATAAGCTCCGTGATTCTCAAGAGTTATGTTACTTAGTTGAGACTTTAAATAGTGACAGTTCTTGAGAAACTGCTGTTCATACACCGTCCTGTCTCTCTCAGGTCTTCTTTCCTGTTATTTTGTTTTTTTGTTTGTTTTGTTTCTTTCGTTTTCTGTATATTTTTTGTTCGTTTTTTTTCATTCTTGCTTCATTTTTGTGTGTTTCTTTTCTGTGTGATTTTCTTTCTTTCATTTTTTTTCTTTCTTTTCGTTTTGATTTTTCTTTCTGCCTCTCTTCTCTGTCATTCCATTGTTTCTGCTCTCTGTGGATTTGTGTCTTTGTGTGTCTTGTCTCATAACCAGGACAATATCCTTTGGTAAATCCAGTGCCACGGCTGTTTTTTTCCTGTCTGTGACCACACACACGACAACACACATATAACAGCACACAGACACACAGCACACACACAGAACACACAGACACACACAGACAGATAAGCTTGCGCACGCCACCCCCACAACACACGCACACACGCATTGCACTCATTTTCAGCCAAGTGAGCTCGTTCAGAAGACTACTTGGCATTTATTAACCCTTTGACTCCCGCACCTGTCCACCAGCATCCTGCACTGTCAACCATGGTAGTAAAGCAAAAACTTAACCCTTTGACTCACCCTATCCACCAGCTTCCTGCAAGAAGTTGGTAGATAGGGGAGGGAGTCAAAGTGTTAAGGTTTTGCAATCGGTGGATAGGGTGTGGGAGTCAAAGGGTGAAGTTTCTGCAATCGGTAGATAGGTGTGGAGTCAAAGGTTAGTTTTTGCTATCGGTGGATAGATGTGGGAGTCAAAGGTTAAGTTTTTGTTATAGGGGATAGGTGTGGAGTCAAAGGTTAAGTTTTTGCTATCGGTGGATAGGTGTGGAGTCAAAGGGTTAAGTTTTGCTATCGGTGGATAGGGTGTGGGAGTCAAGGGTTAAGTTTTTGCTATCGTGAATGGTTAAAGGGTTAAACTGACGATGTAATGGGAAGAAGATTTTCTGTGGCACGTCATTGTAAAGGGAGATGTATACAAAGAGAAGCAGTTTTATAGTCACCAACAGCAGAAAAGCATAGAATAACCGCCACAAAACGTACATGGAAACCTGATCTAAATGTACTTTTGTTGAGTTTTTTGCTGTTGCTGTTTGTTTTTAACATGTTTTCTTTTGTTGGAGACAACATTAGTATGTCGTAAAAGTCGAACCCGAGTGCGGTGAACAACCTCACCGTGAAGCCAGAAAGCGTTATACAGTACACCTGACCCTCGTCTCGTGCTTATCACCATGTGGTGTCAGCACTCTTTGTTTCCTGCTGACTTTAACTTTTTTACTCCCTCACCCTGTCTACCTCCCCGTGGGGATGCCGGGGGCCCTTGCAGTATAAGTAGTATCCCCGTCTTTAGGAAATTCTGTGCAGAATTTTTTTCTCTTTTCTCTTCTTTGTTTCTGCCTTGCCCGTTTCTTTCTGTCATCTCTTCCTATCATTTTCTGCCGTGCTGATCATTTCACCTGCATTTGTTCTATACAATCTTGCATGCTTTTTGTTAGGATTGATAATTAGGTACATGTATCAAGGTTTAGCGCTCTGTGGCAAATTTGTATGTATTTATGTGTGTACAAGTTTTTTTTTATCTCCTGGTAATAGATTTGGCGGAAAGATCAACATAGCCTTAGATTATATTTGCGAATGCATTGATATATGAGCCAGGGTCAAAAGGTGCTTTGTGGTGACTTTCCTAGTTCAAATCACTGCAACTAATTTTCTTGCCTTTGCACAGCCTGAACAATCCTAGATATCGAGCTTTAAATGTCAAATCAAATAGCAGACATGAATTCATGGAGGTTGAACAAATCATTTGGCTTTTCCAAAGGCAGTAGCTCATACTTTATAGGGTATAGTTTCATCCGTGACAGGTGTCACACGAACGCTAAAAACTCAAATAGTTTTCAAAGTATCCATTTGATTGCAATGCTGATGAGTTCTATTCAGACAGTTTTATGCATAAACTTGAAAAGCCCTATTTCATTGCAGTTTTTAATCATATTTTCCCCACTGTGATTGATCAAAGAACTGTAGGCCTGTGACACTGAAGTGTCATGAATGAAACCTTATATTTGCACTACAATATTGCAGATTATATGAAAAACTTAGGCAAAAAACCCAAATGAAATTATAGACTAGTTAGTAACCTTGATAAGAAACTAAAAAAAATACATACATAATTACAACCATTGGTTTAACACCAAACTTTATTCTGAGCCTACTACACCTATCTGTAAAAGGAAGGCTGAAATTTGAGTAAAAGTGTAAATATAAACTTGACTGGCTAATAAATTCTTTGTTCAACCCCTATGAATTCATGTCTGCTATTTGATTTGACATTTAAAGCTCAATATCTTGGATTGTTCAGGCTGCGCAAAGGCAAGAAAATTAGCTGCAGTGATTTGAACTAGGAAAGTCACCCCAAAGCACCTTTTGACCCTGGCTCATATATACTTGGTTTTCTTTTCCGGTTGTTATGTATTTTTTGTTTTTTGTTTCCAGGATCAACAAAGTACTTGTGTTTTGAGATGTTATAACCCTGGAAAGGCTTAGTACATTTGGGTGAACTGTAGTCGTCAATGATGATGATGATGATAACAATAATAAAAATGATAATAGTACTAATGATAATATGATAATGATACTACTACTACTATTATTACTACTAACAGCAACAGTAGGGATGGTGATAATACTGAAAATAATGATAATAATAATATCTGCTAAAAGCTGGTGGACGCTGCAGAAGCTGAAGGAAGCTGGTGGATAGAGTGAAGGAGTTAAAGGGTTACAACAAGCTGGTGGACAAAGTGATGGATTGAAAGGGTTAGGGAGCTGGTGGATAGGGTGAGTGAGTGAAAGGGTTTGGAAGGTGGTGGATAGGGGTAGAATGAAAGGGTTAAGGAAGCTGGTGGATAGAGTGAAGGAGTTAAAGGGTTACAACAAGCTGGTGGACAAAGTGATGGATTGAAAGGTTTAGGAAGCTGGTGGATAGGGTGAGGGAGTAAAAGGTTAGGGAGCTGGTGGATAGGTGAGGAAGCTAAAGGGTTAAAGGAAGCCGGTGGATAGCGTGAGAGAGTGAAAGGGTTAGGATGCTGGTGGATAGGGTGAGGGAGTAAAAGGTGAGGGAGCTGGTGGATAGGGTGAGGAAGCTAAAGGGTTAAAGGGTTAAGGAAGCTGGTGGATAGCGTGAGGAGTGAAAGGGTAAGGAGCTGGTGGATAGGGTGAGGGAGTAAAAGGTGAGGGAGCTGGTGGATAGGATGAGGAAGCTAAAGGGTTAAAGGTTAAGGAAGCTGGTGGATAGCGTGAGGGAGTGAAAGGTAAGGGAGCTGGTGATAGGGTGAGGGAGTAAAAGGTGAGGGAGCTGGTGGATAGGGTGAGGAAGCTAAAGGGTTAAGAAGCCGGTGGATAGCGTGAGAGAGTGAAAGGGTTAGGATGCTAGTGGATAGGGTGAGGGAGTGAAAGGTTAGGGAGCTGGTGGATAGGGTGAGGAAGGTAAAGGGTTAAAGGTTAAGGAAGCTGGTGGATAGCGTGAGGGAGTAAAAGGGTTAAGTATTTCAACTAAAAAAACAACAACAACAAAAAACGAAAAACAAACAAACAACCATACAAATAAACAAACAAACAAACAAACAAACAAACAAACAAACAAACAAACAAAACAAAAACAACAAAGTAACCTGGATCAGCTGTCTGTCTTTGACCTTCGGTTTGTGGTACAATCCTGTGTACAGGAAATAAGTGAATCTGTGCTCACATTACTGGCAACTCCCGTATCAGGTTGTGACTCGCAAAACTGACAGAAAACATTCATTAAACAGTTTTGTGTGTAAAAGGAGTTATAGGAGACAAGGTTTACAAGAGTGTTATGATGGTAGAGTCTGCGATGATGGTGATAGTAGAGTCTGCGATGATGGTGTTTAGCTCTCATCATCATCATCATCATCAGGTGCCCTGCCGCATGGCGTTGGCGACCATGGACTTCCAACCATCTCTATCTCTCGTTGCCCCTAGCATCTCCCCCACCCTCCTCATCCCCATCCACTCTGCCAGTCCGTCCAGCATTCTCTCCCTGGGTGTACCCGGTGCTCTCTTTCACTCCAGCTTTCCCGTTGTGACCAGGTGCTCCAAATCCCCCTTCCTCATAAAATGGCCTATAAATGTTGCCTGTCTTTTCCTAATCTTCCTTATGAGTTATCTACTTGTGTCTGCCTCCATCAAGACTGTCTCGTTTGTTTTCTTTGCTTGTCCATGGAACTCTCAACATTCTTCTTAGAAACCACATCTCGGCTGCCTCAATCTTGCTCTGGCTTTGTTTAGCTCCGTTAGTCGTTAATTCAGATTGGGTTATTTAGGAGAAGGTAAGCGTGCAGTTTGTCCCATTATCCCGAGATTGTTGTGAAGTGAGGTGGTAGAGACATTTGTTGTAAAGTTCATATTTTCCCACAGTTGTCTACAGTGCATGTAGGCGTAGAACACCTGTTGTTTTGCTTCTGTGGAATGGGAGGCGTGGACAGTCAACACGCAAAACCAGAACAAGATTGAGGCAGCCGAAATGTGGTTTCTAGGAAGAATGTTGAGAGTTTTGTAGACAGCAAAGAAAACAAACGAGACGGTCTTGATGGAGGCAGACACGAGAAGACCATCTATAAGGAAGATTAGGAAAAGACAGGCAACATTTACAGGCCATTTTATGAGGAAAGGGAAATTGGAGCACCTGGTCGCAACAGGAAAGGTGGAGGAAAAAAGAACACCGGGTAGTCCCAGGGAGAAAATATTGGACGGACTTGCAGAGTGGCTGAGGACAGAGAAGGTGGAAGACGTGCTTGCGGCGACAAGGGGTAGATGCATATGGAGGGCCATGATCGCCAACGCCGTGCAGCAGGGCACATGATGATGATGATAATGATGATGATGGAATGGGAGGGAATCTTAGCTCTTTTCTTTACTGTAATTTAGTTGGACAAAGACGGTGCATGCGTTATACTATTTCCTGCATTCTCTCACTTTCTGGCTCTTCTTTCTTTGTTGTCTTTGGCGCTGTATTAGATGTGGACTCTTCCCCTTACTTCCTTTTGTCTTCTTTTCTTTTTCTCTGATAGGCTGCTGTGGGCATGTGATTCTGGATCTGGATTCTGCGTGCCACCTTGTTTTTGTGTTTCCTTTGTCTGTGTGTATCCTTTCTCTGTGTGTATCCTTTCTCTGTGTGTGTCCTTTCTCTGTGTGTATCCTTTCTCTGTGTGTGTCCTTTCTCTGTGTGTGTCATTTTTCTGTGTGTCCTCTGTGTGTGTCCTCTGTGTTTGTCCTTTCTCTGTGTGTATCCTTTCTCTGTGTGTGTCCTTTCTCTGTGTGTGTCCTTTCTCTGTGTGTGTCCTTTCTCTGTGTGTGTCCTCTGTGTGTGTCCTCTGTGTGTGTCCTTTCTCTGTGTGTGTCCTTTCTCTGTGTGTATCCTTTCTCTGTGTGTGTCCTCTGTGTGTGTCCTTTCTCTGTGTGTTCCTTTCTCTGTGTGTGTCCTTTCTCTGTGTGTGTCCTTTCTCTGTGTGTATCCTTTCTCTGTGTGTGTATCCTTTCTCTGTGTGTGTCCTTTCTCTGTGTGTGTCCTTTCTCTGTGTGTATCCTTTCTCTGTGTGTATCCTTTCTCTGTGTGTATCCTTTCTCTGTGTGTATCCTTTCTCTGGTGTGTCCTTTCTCTGTTTGTCCTCTGTGTGTGTCCTTTCTCTGTGTGTTTCTTTTCTCTGTGGTTGTGTAAGAGGAGGGGTCAGTTGGCAATTGAGAGTGTGTCTTTTGGACTTTGGTGTGGATCTGGATGGTACATGGTTTGCATAACTGATAAACCTTTACTCCACTGTGTTTTAACTGGCTATAAAGTCATGTGTCTGGTGAACGCGGCTATTATGTGTTCGAATAATAAACATGACTCGAGATCTGATCCAGCCTGCAGAGTTAAACCTGGCTTGTTCGCTACCCATCTTGATGTGTCCATCATTCCGGTGGGTCAGCTTAGTGTTTCGTAGATTCCTACCCTTTATGAGGAAAGGAATTGGAGCACCTGGTCGCAACAGGAAAGGTGGAGAAAAGAGAACACGGGTGTCCCAGGAGAAAATATTGGACGGACTTGCAGAGTGGCTGAGGACATAGAAGGTGGAAGACGTGCTTGCGGCGACAGTGTGTGTCCTCTGTGTGTGTCCTTTCTCTGTGTGTTTCTTTCTCTGTGGTTGTGTAAGAGGAGGGGTCAGTGGCAATTGAGAGTGTGTCTTTTGGACTTTGGTGTGGATCTGGATGGTACATGGTTTGCTGGATCAGATCTCGAGTCCATGTTTATTATTCGAACACATATATAGCCGCGTTCACCAGACACTATGACTTTATGACAGTTAAACAACACGTGGGAGAAAAGGTTTATACAGGTTATGCAAACCCTGTCACATCCAGATCCACACCGATTTTAAGACCCTGTCAGTGCTTAGATAATTGCTGGCAGATTTGGGTGGAGCGCATATGGAATTGTTTGAAAGGTTTGAATCCCTCTTGAACAAACTCCAAACTCGAAGTAGTAAGCTTGACAACAACATATTAATGAAAGTGTGAAGATCGTTTCCTCACTCTGCTATTTGTATTAATGAAACCAGTTGAGGTCAAAATCTTAGGAGAGAGACCAACAACAAGGTGATTGCTGCAGGTGGAAGCAAACATCGTTAGTGTGCAGAGAACGAGATTACAGCTGGGTAGACAGACAATCCCATGTTTACGACGCTGGAAGTCTGCATCGTTTGGTCCACCACACCCACTCTTCCCATTTGATAGACAGTTGCTTAGTATTCATGCCAGGTGCTTATCATTCCCATGTGCATATAAATTACACACTGGGAACTGGTTTGCTTTGCCGTTGGCGAAGCTTAGCCGAGGCTGGTCATTAGATGGCGAGTCAAGGTTGTGAGATAATGAGTCAAGGTTGTCTCCCCTTGTGGGGATGCCGGAGGCTCTTTCAGTATAAACAGTACCCCCCACTTCTGGAAATTCTGTGCTGGAAATTTCCTCTTTTCTGTCACTCTCTTTGTTTCTGCCTTGTTCTTTTGCTTTCTATCATTTCTTCCTATCATTTCCTGCCTTGCTGATCCATTCACCTGCATGTGTTCGATAAAGTCTTGCATACTTTCTCATAGGATTGATAACTGGGTACATGTATTGGGTGCATTTTTGGCTGTAGGTAGGTGAGATATGCAAAACCAGTTTTTGGCACTTTGGGCCCATTTATATATATGCTTTGGTGTTCTTGGTTATGTTCTGATTTGTGTTCAGGTTTGATACCCCCGTTGGGTTGCCAGGGGCTGTTTCAGTATAAATAGTATCCCCACCTTCTGGAAATTCTGTGCTAGAAATTTCCTCTTTTCTTTCACTCTCTTTGTTTCTGCCTTGTTGCCTTGCTTTCTGTCATTTCTACTTAATTTCTGCCTTAATGGTCCATTCACCTGTATTTTTCCGATAAAGTCTTACGTACGTTTTCTTCGGATTGATAATTGGGTACATTTATTAAGTGCATTTTTGTCTCTAAGGAGGTGAGATATGCGGAAGCAATTTTAGGTAATTTATGCCTGTTTTTATATGTTTTGGTGTCCTTATGTATGCTTATATTGTATTCAGGTGTGTTTTTTAAATCTCCCTTGTGCGATAAATCGGACGGAATGGTCCTACGCCGGGGGCATGTCCTTAGATTATGTGTGCGAATGCATTGATATGTGTACTTTTCTTTTTTTTTTTCCTGTTGAAGTTTTTTGTGTTTTGAAGCGGTTATAGCCCTGATATGGCTCTGCGCAGTCGGCTGGGCTTTAAACAACAATAAAAGAAAGAATGTTTTTTGAATCCTCAGTGTGGTGGACTGGGCGGGGTGGTCAACGCCGGGGGCGTCTTCTTGGATTGTGTGCGCGAATGGATCAATAGGTGTGCTTAATTTTCTTTTCCTTTGTTGAAGTATTGTGTATGTTTTGAAACAGTTATAGCCCATATATGGCTGTACAACAATAATAATAATAACAAGAACGAACGAAGGTTGTCAGATAACGGGTCAAGGTTGTCAGATAACGAGTCAAGGTTACTTGTCAGATAGCGAGTCAAGGTTGTTGTCAGATAACGAGTGAAGGTTGTTGTCAGATAACGAGTGAAGGTTGTTGTCAGATAACGAGTGAAGGTTGTTGTCAGATAACGAGTGAAGGTTGTCAGATAACGGGTCAAGGTTGTCAGATAACGAGTGAAGGTTGTTGTCAGATAACGAGTAAAGGTTGTCAGATAACGGGTCAAGGTTGTCAGATAACGAGGCAAGGTTGTCAGATAATGAGTGAAGGTTGTCAGATAACGAGTGAAGGTTGTCAGATAACGAGTGAAAGTTGTCAGATAACGAGTGAAGGTTGTCAGATAACGAGTGAAGGTTGTCAGATAACGAGTGAAGGTTGTCAGATAACGAGTGAAGGTTGTCAGATAACGAGTGAAGGTTGTCAGATAACGACTCAGTGTTGGTTGTCAGATAACGAGTGAAGGTTGTCAGATAACGAGTGAAGGTTGTCAGATAACGACTCAGTGTTGGTTGTCAGATAACGAGTGAAGGTTGTCAGATAACGAGTGAAGGTTGTCAGATAACGAGTGAAGGTTGTCAGATAACGAGTGAAGGTTGTCAGATAACGAGTGAAGGTTGTCAGATAACGAGTGAAGGTTGTCAGATAACGAGTGAAGGTTGTCAGATAACGAGTGAAGGTTGTTTGTCAGATAACGAGTGAAGGTTGTCAGATAACGAGTGAAGGTTGTCAGATAACGAGTGAAGGTTGTCAGATAACGAGTGAAGGTTGTCAGATAACGAGTGAAGGTTGTCAGATAACGAGTGAAGGTTGTCAGATAACGAATGAAGGTTGACAGATAACGAGTGAAGGTTGTCAGATATCGAGTGAAGGTTGTCAGATAACGAGTGAAGGTTGTCAGATAACGAGTGAAGTTTGTCAGATAACGAGTGAAGGTTGTCAGATAACGAGTGAAGGTTGTCAGATAACGAGTCAAGGTTGTCAGATAACGAGTGAAGGTTGTCAGATAACGAGTGAAGGTTGTCAGATAACGAGTGAAGGTTGTCAGATAACGAGTCAAGGTTGTCAGATAACGAATGAAGGTTGACAGATAACGAGTGAAGGTTGTCAGATAACGAGTCAAGGTTGTCAGATAACGAGTGAAGGTTGTCAGATAACGAGTGAAGGTTGTCAGATAACGAGTGAAGGTTGTCAGATAACGAGTGAAGGTTGTCAGATAACGAGTGAAGGTTGTCAGATAACGAGTGAAGGTTGTCAGATAACGAGTCAAAGTTGTCAGATAACGAGTGAAGGTTGTCAGATAACGAGTCAAAGTTGTCAGATAACGAGTGAAGGTTGTTAGATAACGAGTCAAGGTTGTTGTCGGATAAGTCGAGGTTGGTTAATGGATGACGAATCAGGCTTGATTAGTTGATGTCTGCATGTTTTGACAGCTGGAAAATGAAGTTGTCTTCTTGGTATTTCCCAGTAAGCTTATTACAATTATTTGAACAGAGACTTTAGAACTGAAATCCTCGTTAACAATTCCTCTTCGCCATGTTTACGACGCGAGACATCTCTATTAGTCTACCGTAGGCCTACCTCTTTCGCCTTGTCGTCCAGACTTCTTTATCATTAGTGGAACGTACTCGTTATTCTCACGTGCGTATTATACTCTTAGAAGTGGTTTGTTTTGCTCACTGGCGGAGCTTTGTGATTGGTTGAACCTGGACGTCAAGGCAGGTCATTGGACTCAGGTGGATGAACTCAGGAGTCAAGGCTGATAACTCGTTGTCGCAGCGTCTTTTCAGCTGAAAGTTGTATTAACCCTTTGACTCACGCACCCTGTGCATCAGCTGCAAAAACTTAACCCTTGGACTGCCTCACCTTATCCACCAGCTTCCTGCAAAACGTAACCCTTAGACTCCTGCAGGAAGCTGGTGGATAAGGTGAGGGAGTCTAAGGGTTAAGTTTTTGCTTTGGTTGCACAATGGTTGAGAATGCAGGATGCTGGTAGGCAGTGTGCGGGAGTCAAAGGGTGAAAAGTTAGTTGATGACTTTTTGACGTTTACGAGCTATTCATTTGCAGTTGGTCTGATAGATTTCATTCTTGCAAAAGAAAATCCTCTTATATATTTCTTTCTTCTTCCTTTGTTCTCCCTTGCCAATTAGAATAGTTTTTACGGACTGAATCCTTGCCAAGAAAGTTCTCTAACATGCTTCGTGTCCTTCACCCCTTCTCCCCTGTCAATTAAAATGGTTTTAACGGATTTCCTACTTGAAAAGAGAATTCTCTTACATACTTCATATCTTTCCATAATCTCTTCTCTCCTCTCTCCTCTTCTTTGTGCTGTCAAGTCGCAGGTACTTGATGACAGTATTTGATTGACATTGTTTGTTCTTTTGCCTTTTGTCTCTGCCTTTGAGGCGTCTGAGAAAGACTTTGTCCGTGTTGCCTTAAATTTATCCAGCTGCGACCGGGTACCCAACTCTGTTGGAAGATAAAGAGACAAGGGAAAGAGACAGGTACTGCCCTCGTAATGCTGGCTCAGAGAGGAGTTGAGGTCCATACCACCTCACTCCCCTACAACCCTCCTCAAGTTTTTACTGGGTGTTCTGAAATGGAAACTGTTCGTGTGATTTATGTTTCAGCAGTAGCCCTTCCTTTAGATACTGAAATGAGGAGGGATGAAAACTTCAACACTTTAAACTTCAAATCACTTTGTTACTCAAGAATTATAGCGTTAAGTCCCTCTGGATCTGTCTTACTGCTAGTCCTTGCTGTTATACGAGCATATTAAAAACATGAACATAAAATACACTTGCATAGATGTTATAGAAATGAATAAAAAGCAAATGCATGTCAAACCCTAACAGTAACAACAAAAACAACAATGATAATGTAGTAATGCTAGTAGTGGCAATAATATATACATATTAAAATCAATTAATTGATAAAATAAAGCGCCTGTTTTGTCTGGTTGTATTATATTAAATTCGCGTTCTGATTTTTTCCACTTTTTTTTCTGATTCCTGTTTGCTTGAACGTGGGCAATCACACTTGTTTTGGATTTGATAAGTAAAGAGAAAAATAAATGAAGAGTAAAATCATCATCGTCATGTCGAGCTTGCTCGGCTATCCATGACACGTTTCTTCCATCCTTTTCTGTCAGACATTGCAGTAGGTAGTTCATCATACTGACAGCCCGTATCATCCATCAGTTGGTCGATGAAGGTCTTCTTTGGACGTCCTGATCTTTGTTTGCCATGACTGGTTCTCCATAGTAGAACACCCCCCACCAGTTCTTCTTTGCTACGCCAGCAGTGTCCCGCGAAGCGCGGTCTTTGTTGATGTATTGATTTACTGATTGGTGGGATCTTACCATATAACTCTTTGTTAGTTGGATGTTCTGTCCAGGATTTGTTCAGGGCTGCACGCAGCATTCGTGTGTATGCTCCATCAATCTTTTTCTCAAAATACAGACTTAAAATCACAGGAAAAGGAGAAAGTAAAGGAGGCATTAAGAATAAATAAACTATGAAGAGGACCAAACAGTGAAAGAACTTGTGAATCAGTGAAACGATGCACGTAAGGAATTATGACTATCAGTAGCCAGCAGTGACCCCGTTCCACCCTCGCTTTATTAAAGCGATCAGGGAAGGTTAAAAAGATAAGAACAAAGATTCCAGTTCACTCTAAAGGAGTAGATAAACGCAGTTTCACATCTACCCTGTGTTGAAGACTAGAACAAAATTGGTCCCTCCAAAGAGAAGAAAAACACAACAAGCAAACATGTAACAACAGCAACAACAACAAAACCCGGAAACCAGTATTTCAAGCAAGTAAGCAAGCAAGCAAAGAAAGAAAGGAAGAAAGGAAGAAAGAAGGAAAGAAAGACAGACAGAAAGGAAGGAAGAAAGAAAGGAAGGAAGGAAGGAAGAAAGAAAGGAAGGAAGGAAGGAAGGAAGGCAGGAAGGAAGGAAGGAAGGAAGGAAGGAAGGCAGGAAGGAAGGAAGGAAGGAAGGAAGGAAGGAAGGAAGGCAGGCAGGCAGGCAGGCAGGCAGGCAGGCAGGCAGGCAGGCAGGCAGGCAGGCAAGGAGGCAGGCAGGCAGGCAAGGAGGCAGGCAGGCAGGCAGGCAGGCAGGCAGGCAGGCAGGCAGGCAGGCAGGCACGCACGCACGCACGCACGCACGCACGCACGCACGCACACACACACACACACACACACACACACACACACACACACACATAGACAGACAGACAGAAGACACTCAGCACTCTCATGCATTGTTTCGTGGTAAATAGTTGTTATTAGTGCTGTTCATCAACACATTTGTACTGTCTGCACGTAGCACATAATCAGACTCATTAGCGGAGCACGGAGAACAAGAGTTGTCAGGCAAGCTTGACCGCACTCCACCACGTTCTTCCAGTCTGCATATTTTGATTGGCATGCATGTTGGGTATTTTCATGTTTCTGTAACCCAGCCACTGACACAACTTTCAGGATCTTAAACGTGCATATTTGATATTCTGCATGCATGTGAGCAAGTAAACGAACGAACGAACGAAGAAAGAAAGAAAGAAACAAAGAAACAAAGAAACAAACAAAGCAAAATATTGCTTTTTTTAAAATCCAACCCTCGCTTAAAGAACGTCTACATCACATCATCATCATCATCATCATCATCATCATCATCATCATCATCATCATCAGGTGCCTTGCCACATGGCGTTGGCGATCATGGACTTCCATCTGTCTCTATCTCTTGTTGTCCCAAAGCATCTCCTCCGCCCTCCTCGTCTTCAGCCACTCAGCAAGTCCGTCTAGCATTTTCTCCCTGGGTCTACCTGGTGCTCTCTTTCCCTCCAGCTTTCCCGTTGTGACCAGGTGGTACATCACACTACACATAAATCATAAGAACTGGATGCAGGCACTGGCAGGCCTGCACATTTGTTGACCTGGGAGATGAGAAAAATCTCACACCCTTTTACCCACCAGGTGGACGTGTTGAGGCGGTTGGAACCCAGGACCTTCTGATTGGAGGGCCGACGTTTGTCCACTTGACGATTGTGCCCACTGTTCGCTTGCTTATCATTCTTTGGGGACTTAGCATTGACTGTAGAGGCAGGTTTGGACAAACACCTCTTTTTCTCCTCTCTCTGTCTGTCTCTGTCTCTGTCTCTGTCTGTCTGTCTCTCTGTGTCTTTCTGTCTCTGTATCTGTCTCTCTGTCTGTCTCTGTCTGTCTCTCTCTGTCTCTTGTCTGTCTCGCTCGCTCTCTGTCTCTGTCTCTTTGTCTCTGTCTCTTTCTCTGTTTCTGTCTCTGTTTCTGTCTCTCTGTCTCTGTCTATCTGTCTCTCTGTCTCTGTCTCTGTCTCTCTCTGTCTTTCTGCCTCAGTATCTGTCTCTGTGTCTCCGTCTCTGTCTGTCTGTCTGTCTCTTTCTCTCTCTGCTGTCTCTCTCTTTCTGTCTCTGTGTCTCCGTCTCTGTCTGTCTGTCTGTATGTCCTCTCTCTCTCTCTCTCTCTCTCTCTCTCTCTCTCTCTCTCTCTCTCTTCCCCCACCCACACGTTCATATTGACACAGACGGTTGTGAGTGGCCCGCAGGCGACTTTCGCTTGCACGTTTTATTACCGTCAGCTTTTGATTTTATTTTCTTCCCCCGTTTCCTTTAGAGTCCACGCCAGTCTTTTTCTCTTGTTGGTGGATGGTGCCATGGCCCGAGGCATGCCGTGGTCCTGAACTTTGTTTCATATTCGTCCGGATTTCAGTTCTGTCCTGTCTGCCAGCCATTGGCAGTAATGTTGTTGACGTGACTTTTGTGAGTATGAGATAGTCTGTCTGAGCGTTACAGGTTGTTTGATCTTATTCTGTCTGTATTGTTGGATATAAATGCATTCGTGGACGCGCACACGTAGTTGTATATACACTTAACATGCTATATAAAATGAATAATACGTACATGTATCTAAACACACAGACACATAGTCATAGAGAGAGACACAGACACACAGACATACATACGCACACACACAAACACACAGAGATTCAGACACACATACAGACACACACACACACACACACACGCACGCGCGCGCAGACGCAGACACACACACACACACGCACACACACACACACAACACCACACACAGACACAGATAGACACACACACACACACATACACGCACACACAAACGCACACATACACACACACACACACACACAAACGCGCGCGCACACACACACACACACACACACACTCTCTCTCGCTCTCTCTCAAAACACATACACACACATACACACACACACAACATACAACACACACGCACACAAACACACACACACACACACACAGACAGACACATACAATACACACACAACACACATACACACACACACACACACACACACACACACACACACACACACACACACACAACACACACACACACACACACACACACACACACACACACACACACACACAACACACACACACACACACACACACACACACACACACACACACACACACACACACACACACACACACACACACACAGATGGGTCTTCTTATTCCTTTCTTAACAAATCGTTTCGTACATTATTGTTTCATTGACTTCACTCAGTAAAATGTCGGAGAACTTCAATTTCTGACACTGTTTACACAAACGTTGATGTTAATTGGCAGGTTTTTATGACGTCCGCTCCCCCGTGGGGTTGCCAGGGGCTCTTTCAGTATAAATAGTATCCCCACTTTCTGGACATTCTGTGCTAGAAATCTCCTCTTTTCTGTCACTCTCTTTGTTTCTTTCTTCATCCTTTGCTTTCCCTCATTTCTTCCTATCATTTTCTGCCTTGCTGATCCATTCACCTGTATGTGTTCGATAAAGTCTTACGTACTTTCTCTTAGGGTTTGATAATTG
>CM060308.1:12195175-12207675 GCA_030674185.1 Monoplex corrugatus | reverse complement strand
GAAAATAGTTCGCAAACAGATATGGGGACAAGATACATCAACACTTGTTCATCTCTGTAAATCACTTATTAGATCTAAATTAACCTATGCCCAAGAAATATTCTTACTCACAAAACTGCAGAGCATAGATTGTAAATATTTCAAACTTGCGCTGGGTCTTCCAATGCATGCCTGTTGCCATCGTACATACAATGCAATCAAATTGTTGCCACTTGATGAACAAAGGAAAGTCGCTTCTACTAAATTTCTGTTAAGAAACACTACCATAGAAAACAGCATCAAAACAGAGACAAAAGTAAGATCAGACACCGACTTTCCAAAAAGAGCTAAATCAATATCCTCACAGGTCACGCTTGCAACATTTACAGCTGATGTTATGAAAGGCTCTGGAATTGATTTAGACAGAGGTCCTGTAACTTTAAGACCTTCGTTTTCACCAGTACCCAGTTGGGAACTTCAAAGAGCACGATTTGACATACACCACACTGACTTAAAAAAAGAAGATAATATCAGCTTACTGGCAAGTCACGTTAAATGTCATATAGAAGATTTTTATTCCGATCACTTGAAAGTTTACACTGATGGTTCAATAATTGAAAGACAAGCAGGCTCAGCGTTTTTAATACCTGCTCTCAAAATTGAGAAATCTTTCTATATAGGACTTTATAAATCTATCTTTACTGCAGAACTCGTTGCAATCTTAATGGCTTTGAATGTATGATAAATCTTCCTAGGACAATTCCCCAGATACTTTTTTGCGTTGATTCAAAATCTGTACTTCAAGCTCTTGAATTATCAAAATTACAAACAAATCTGAAATGATATTGGAAATTACTCACTTGATTAATAGTTTATCCTTAAGAGGCACTGATATTACTTTCTGCTGGATACCATCTCATAGTTCTTTTCATTACAATGATATGGTTGATAGGGCTGCCAAACGGGGGGCAAAGAGCTCACCAGATTCAAATCATATACAACTTTCCCTCTCATTGCATGAGTGTTATACCTTAGTGGACGCCTACGTATGGAAGCAGTTTCAAGATAAACAGAAAAAGTATGAAAAATGTTACATGAATTTTGAAATTAGCAAAACACCTAAGCGGTTCCCTGCCAGCAGAAGTATACAATCCCTTATGTATAGGTGGAAACTTGATGCATTCAAAACAAAATACACCAGAATGTACTGTGCCCTGTGTGGAAAGAAGATAACACATAGTCATATTCTTTCATGCGTTCGGGTAAAAGACATATTCCTACGTTATCAATGAAGACAGTTTCTGACATATTTGCCTCCCATCCTTAACATATGAATTTTTTGTTAGCCTGTCAAAAAGTCCGATAGCGAAATATCTTTAACGTGCCGTTACTTCTCATGTTCAGTGTTATGGTTAGCTAATTTTACTGTTTCAATCGTTAATTATGATAACGTCATTTGTGAATTTTTCTTTCTTGTCTTGTTTTTCTGTTCATTTCTTTTTCCTGAAGATTAACCTTTTGCAAGTTTTTTAAAATTTTTGTTTGTTTTTTGTTGTCTAAAATCACTTTAGTGAATAGACATTAAATCAAAGACCACCACCACACACACACACACCCACACACACACACCACACACAACACACCCGCCCACACACCACACCAAGAGCAAGAGAGATGAACTCAGACTCAAAAATTTTATTGTACATCGGCCTTAGGCCACAATACATACAGGGAAGGGGAGGGGAGGAAGATCAGGTTCAGAGAGAGAGAGAGAGAGAGAGAGAGAGAGAGAGAGAGAGAGAGAGAGAGAGAGAGAGAGAGAGAAGGAGTTTTCGAGATTTTCAGAGGTAACGAGATCAACTTTGAATGGTGGAGTTCATAATTGACCCCAATTGGTCGTTGTGGTAGTAAGCCGGAGAGTCATAACTTTTAATTAACCCTTTCATGACAGGTGCGGTGGTCAAGTGGTTAAACATCTGGCTTCAATCAGAAAGTCCTAGGTTCGATGCCATCTAAACACTTACGTCTGGTGAGTAGAGGGTGGAAATGTTTCCGATCTCCCAGATCAACATGTGTGCAGACCTGCCAGTGCCTAAACTCTCTTCCTGTGTATATGATTGTAGAACATAAAATATGAATGTAGTATGTCCCGTATAGTCATGTTATATAGAACCAATACTGTTGTTACGGATGTGAGGCGTGGACAGTCAACAAGCAAAGCCAGAACAAGATTGAGGCAGCCGAGATGTGGTTTCTAAGAAGAATGTTGAGAGTTCCATGGACAGCAAAGAAAACAAACGAGACAGTCTTGGTGGAGGCAGACACAAGTAGATCACTCATAAGGAAGATTAGGAAAAGACAGGCAACATTTATAGGCCATTTAATGAGGAAGGGGGATTTGGAGCACCTGGTCACAACGGGAAAGCTGGAGGGAAAGAGAGCACCAGGTAGACCCAGGGAGAAAATGCTGGACGGACTTGCAGAGTGGCTGGGGACGAGGAGAGTGGGGGAGATGCTAGGGGCAACGAGAGATAGAGACAGATGGAAGTCCATGATCGCCAACGCCATGCGGCAGGGCACCTGATGATGATGATGATAGTCATGTCATTGGCTGACCTATGGAAACGATGAGAACACCCAGCGTGCACACCCACGAAGACGGAGTATGCAGACTGTGCAGCAACATACCGCCTGCAAAGTATCAGCAAAAACACCTGCTTGAACGCATCCGATTTCAGTTTCAGTTTCTCAAGATGACGTCTCCGCGCTCGGAATGAATTCCATATGCACTAACGTCACAGGTGCCATGTGATGGAGAAGATCCAGAATGGTTATGGCGCAAGCCTTAAGCCTGCACATATACCCATGAGCTGGCCAGGTCCTGAAGTCCTACCTAGATATTTTCATAATCCTGGGGTCATAGGGGAGTGAGGTGGCAGAGACCTCAACTTTTCCCGGACCAGCACCACGAGGGCGGCGCCCATCCCCTCTCCCTCGCTTCGAATTCATATTCATATTCACTTTTTCTTTAACCAAGAGTTCAGAAAGGCAGGAAGGCTAATTGGCCTTCAAGGGATGGGACCTGGGAAATAAATTATCTCTCCAATGTTTCATACCAAGGCAGAAGGGCAATGCCGTGCTCTTTACGATTTTCAGCTGCCGTGGAATCTTTAGTGTGCGCAGCCAGAAGGCACACGGGTCCGACTCGTTATTCGTCCCCTTGCGAGGGACTAGGTGTTCAGTTCGATTTCTGGTCAAACTGAGCAGAAAAGTTGAGGCCTCTACGGGGAGCGAACCCTAGAATCTCGAGTTTAGTTATTGGCAGGCGAACGTCTGAGCCATTCTGCCACTCTTTTCCCTGAGCTTCATGCTCATAACGCGGGGGTTGTGGGTTCAACCCTGGGGCGGGCCACAGTTTAAACGCATACGAGTAAAACAGGAACGGAAACAAAACAAACAAAAAAACAAACAAACATACAAACAACCAACCAACAACCAACCAACACAACCAACCAACCAACCAACCAATCAACCAACAACCAACCAATCAACCAACCAACCAACCAATCAACCACCACAACCAACCAACCAACCAACCAACCAACCAACCAACCAACCAACCAACCAACCAACCAACCAACAACCAACCAACCAACCAACCAACCAACCAACACCAACCAACCAACCAACCAACCAACCAACCAACCAACCAACCAACCAACCAACCAACCAACAATACAACTAACCAACCAACCAACCTACCAACAACCTACCAACCAACCTACCAACCAACCTACCAACCAACCAACCAACCAACCAACCAACCAACCAACCAACCAACCAACAAACCAACACAAAACAAATTGAACTAAAAAGCCTGCCATCCTTCCTGTAGGACAAGCAGGCGGATAGGTCAAAGAATTAAAAGAGCAGAAGCACAGCGGTAAGAAACAGTAGGGAGTTGTGTTGTCTCAGTGTCCAGGATCCTGTTACAGGTAAAACGCTGGAACAACACACGCACGTTGCCACTTGGGAGGGAGTTGACTTTTTAAGGTCACACACTCGGGCACAGACAGCAAAGAGGCCAACAGACTTAGCGTGGAACTAATCCCCGACAACTGTCTCTGGTCCTTGTCTGGTAACTCTTTTAGCACTGGAGGGTAGAGGTCAGGGGGGGGGGGTATTTCTTTTTCTTCCCCTTCCCCATCTGCTTGGCTTCGGCAGTGTTTGTTGACGCCTTATCTGTATACTTAACCCATACCGGTGTATATCGTTGAAAACAGCATACACAGCAATATTTACAAAATCTAAAGCTTAACGATTCAACATATTTCTTCGGAAGAATGTAAATGTTTACACATAATGAAAAGTAAAATGCCACGATTAAGTTATTGAAGCACTTTTTGAAAATTTCTTGGTACAATTTGGCCTCCTTCTCTCGACCTACTTTTTGCTTTCATCCGCTTTTACAGTGACGGTGATAAATTTTTCTGCACCCCCGACAAATTATTTGCAGCCATTTCATCATTTCGGTAGATAATCCTGTTTCAATACAATGTACCCTAAATTAAGAAAGTATCTTTTTTGTTCATTCTATATGAATAAGTTTTAGAAGTTTCTAAACCAGAATGCACATGAAGTATCAAGTGGAATGTATTAACTTTTGCATGGCTGTGCACGTTGGCTGACCACCAGTGCCGGTGATGAAGTACATGTAACAGATTAGGTTTGCACTCTTCTTCCTTATGTGTTCTTGTCAAGAACTCACGCATGTGGGTCCCGAAATGCATAGGCCAATGCTGAGTGCAACTGGGGAAGAGTTATTAGTCGAGATGTGTGGTTTGCTTTATACTGATACGGTTAAGTATACCGATAGGCGTTAACAGGCGTTGATTCCACGTCACTCGCTCCGGCTCCTCAGCACACTACCATATCCAATTGCATTCTGTCCATGTGTCAGGAAGTCCATAGAAACCAGCGATGTCCAGCCGCTTTGGGGTCATCCCCTGGAGGAGCTCAGCACTGCTGCTGTGTCAAGTCGGTAGAGTTCAACAGTGCCTATATGCGAGGTCGAGAAATGGATAAAGACGAGACTCCGTAACGTTACTACCTGAAACACCTGTGGGTCTGAAAATTCCTGCTAACTTTCAAACATATTTATCTATTCGATACCGTCCATACCCTCACACCTCTCCCCTTGTGCCCTTGTCGTTGGCTGGTGAGTGAGTTTATTGACAAGAATCCTGCTTGGCATAGGGGTAGAGCTCCTGCTCGAGTTTCTGCGGGTGGGAGTGTCACCCGAGAACAACACTGTGTATACTGTCTGATTGTCCATCCAGCTGTAAATGGGACCTGACTCTGCTCAAGGCTGGGGAAGGTAAAGCATTGAAGGAGCAGAAATGAGCGCTACCTTCGTAATGCTGGCCCAGAGAGAAGTTAGGGAGCTTTACCACCTCACTCCCCTACGACATGAGAGTTAGAGGACAATCAATACTTCCCCTGCTGTACGTATTACTTGCATTTGCATTGAAATCATTTCTCCAGGAAAAAATGTATGGAATAAACATTTCCTGAATTGTGCTGGAGTGCCGACGCCATGACTCACGTTTTTCTGGTTTGTAAGTGTAATTTTGTCAAGTTCTGTCAAAACTTTCCACATTTCACTGAGTTGCACTCGATGGCATACGTGAGTTGATTTCCTTGTGGTGGGAGAGATTTCTACGCAGACGACAATGTTTAATTTCTTTTATGAAATAAATATGTATGAATAATGTTTAATGTGGTGAATATACACTGTATATATACCTTTAGTAAATGAATTATATAGAAAACGGTTTGTTTGCGAAAGTTAAACACAAATGCTTGAACCTGGAAGGAGGTGGGGGGAGATAACTAGTCTAAACAGTATGTATGTGTACTTATATATTTATCTATAAATAGTGGATGATTTAGACCCGTTTTTATGTATGTTTAATGTACTTCATCAACATCGTCATGTGACATGCTGCATGGCGTTGGCGATCATGGCCCTCCATACCAATCTATCCCTTTGTCGCTGTTAGTACATCTCCCACCCTCTCTGTCCTCAGCCACTCTGCAAGTCCGTCCAATATTTT
This sequence comes from Monoplex corrugatus, assembly GCA_030674185.1. Lineage (NCBI taxonomy): Eukaryota > Metazoa > Mollusca > Gastropoda > Littorinimorpha > Ranellidae > Monoplex > Monoplex corrugatus. The sequence continues at coordinate 12,201,580 of CM060308.1, read as the reverse complement.
CTCCCTGGGTCTACCTGGTGTTTTCTTTCCTTCCAGCTTTCCTGTCGTGACCAGGTGGTCTAATTTCTCTGTCCTCATAAATGTCTCGTAAATGTTTCCGTATCTTCTTTATTAATATTCTTCTTGTGTCTGCCTTCTTCAAGACTCTCATAATGGCTACCTGACTGAACCTGTCTCTCAGTGAAAAAAAGCTACTTACTGCGTAGCTTTCATCGGCGATCCGGCCGACTTCTTCAGCGAAACTGCTGGGTTGAGAACTGGCTTCAGTGCGCACTGCCGTGAGCGAACTCACGACAGTGCGACTGAATAAGTGAGGAGTACACCGATGGCAGGTTGTGTCGGCCCCGGTCAGGTTGAGGGTGGGGTTCCTTGCGGCGATGTAAACTGCCTCCTTTACTCCCCTCTGGAACTATCTTGCTTCTTTGTCGAGAACTTGACATTGTCCTTTTCAAAGTGGTGTTAGGTGTGGGTCAGATGTTCTCCCACTGGAGAGGACTCACGTTTGTGTTCTTTTAATCTTTTGTGCAAGTTGCGCTTCAAGACTCTCGTTTCTTTTCTTTGCTGTCCATGGAACTCTCAACATTCTTCTTAGAAACCACATTTCCGTTGCCTCAATCTTGTTCTGACTTTGCGTGTTTACTGTACGTACGTTAAAACAACCAAACCTGCATACAAATATATTGATATAGTTATGTTTATATATTTGTGTGCAGGTTTGAGTGTGTAAACCGCCGGGGGATAAATTAGACAGAGTGGTCAACGCCAGGGGATATCCTTGAGTATGTGCGCAAATGCATTGACATGCGTACCTAATTTTCTCTCCTCTAGTCCTGAGATGGCTGTTCGACAGTGGCTGGGTTTTAAATGATAGTGATACTCCTGTGGGGATGCCGGGGGCTCTTTCAGTATAAATAGTACCCTTACCTTTTTGGAAACGCTGTGCTAGAAATGTCCTCTTTTGTCTCTCTCTTTGTTTCTGCCTTGCTCGCTTACTTTCTGTCAGCTCTTCTTTTCATTGTCTGCCTTACTGGTCAATTCACCAGTATGTGTTCGATAAAGTCTTACGTACTTTCTCGTAGGATTGATAATTGGGTACACGCATTGTGTGCAATTTTAGACTCTAAGGAAAATGATGTGACAGAGGCAATTTTGAGTAATTTAGGCCCGTTTTTATAAGTATGTTTTAGTATCCTTAGTTATACCAAAGAAATAAGAGGGAAGCAGGGAGAATTTTTATAATATTAATCAAAGGACATAACTCTGAGAATTATCTCCCATGTAGTACTTCTCAATCTAACACAGTTTGCGCTACCCATTCAGCTAGCGAAACTGTGTGTCGCAATTAGATTTGAGAAGTACTATGGGAGATAATTCTCAAGAGTTATGTCCTTAGTTATGTTTACATTTGTTTTCAGATGTTTTTTTAAATCCTGTGTGATAGATTAGGTGGGGTTTTGGGCGCCGGGGGCATATCCTTGGGCTATGTTCGGTACTGCATTGTTGATATGTGTAGTTAATTTTGTTTTCCAGTTTTTTCCCCCTCTCCTGTGAGGTGTGGTGTACTTTTTGAGATGGTTTTGCCCTGATACGGCTCTGCGCTGTCGGCTGCTGGGCTCTCAGCAACGATGAAAATATCAATATAATAATGATAATGATTTATCAACAAACATAATAATAATAAAAATAATAATAATGAACATTTATAAGCGCAAACCTCCAGTACGGGGCCGGAGCTCGTGACGCTGCACACTAATAACATCACACACACACAGACACGCAGGCACACACACACACACACACACACACACACCACACACACACACACACACACACACACACACACACTACACACACACACACACACACACACACCCCACACACACAGACACGCACACACACACACACACACACACGGACCCACACACACACACACACACACACACACACGCGCGCGCGTGCGCACGAGAACAAAGAGTGTCCACACAGTTACTACCTAGTCGGGAAAATAGGATTTAAATTGGAAAGTTTTGAGGGCAGTCTTGAAAGAAGTAATAGATTCAATGTAGCGAATTTCACGGGGCAGAGAATTCCAAAAAGTTGGTGCTGAATATGAAAAGGTGCAGTGACCGAAGGTTTTAGTTCTTACTCTGGGAATGCACAGTAGTCTTAAGTCAGAAGAGGAGCGAAGATTTCTGGAAGGTGAGTAGATGGATAGGAGATCAGAAATGTAACAAGGGGACGTTCCAGAGAAAAATGAATGACAGAGAATCGCAAGTTTGAATTCGATACGAGCTTGTACAGGAAGCCAGTGGAGGCGTTTTAGCAGAGGAGAGACATGATCTCGCTTACGGGATTTAAAAACAAGCCGAGCTGCAGAATTTTGCACTTTCTGTAGTTTATCTATTTGATCTTTTGAACATCCAGAAAGAAGTGAATTGCAATAATCCAGTCTTGAGAGAATGAAAGCAGAAACCAGAGTTTTTGTAGCATCAACAGAAAGAAGATGACGCAAGGAACTGATTTGGCGGAGATTGATGTAAGCAGTGCGACAGGTGTTGTTTACATGAAGTTCAACACTCATGTTGTCAGTGAAGTAGAAACCAAGATTCCTAGCTGAGGAGGAGAAAGGAATTTCAGTCTGATCAATGGTAATGGTAGTAGGTTTGGGAGATGGGGAGGTTTTGAAAGGAGAGGACAAAAAGAGAGCTTCAGTTTTGTCATCATTTAACTTTAATTTATTTTCTAGCATCCAGGTCTTGATATCTGAGATACAGTCTTCTAAGACTGGGATAGCAGAGTAGATATCAGAAGGAGGAGAATCAATTTCAAGTTGGATGTCAATACTGATTATTCAGTTATTTATTTATTAATAAACACACACACACACACACACACCAAAAACAAAAACAACAACAACAACACACAACAAAACAAACAAACAAACAAACAAACAAACAAACAAACACAAGCATCATTTTTAGGCCATTTTATGAGGAAAGGGGAATTAGAGCACCTGGTCACAACAGGAAAGTGTGATGGGAAAGAGAACACCAGGTAGGCCCAGGGAGAAAATATTGGACGGACTTGCAGGGTGGCTGAGGACACAGAGGGTGGAAGATGTACTCGCACCGACAAGGGATAGATGCATATGGAGGGCCATGATCGCCAACGCCGTGCGGCAGGGCACATGATGATGACCACATCTTGTGTATTGCTCTGCCACATCTCCCCACACTGCTGTACAAATTCACTGGAACTGAGGTGACTGAGAGCAAGGCATTCCCCCCTCCTTGGGTTGCCGGGGGCTCTTTCAGTATAAATAGTATCCCCGCCTTCTGGAAATTCTGTGCTAGAAATTTCCTCTTTTCTGTCACTCTCTTTGTTTCTGCCTTGTTGCCTTGCTTTCTGTCATTTCGACTTATTTTCTGCCTTACTGGTCCATTCACCTGTATTTTTTCGATAAAGTCTTACGTACTTTTTCTTCGGATTGATAATTGGGTACATTTATTAAGTGCATTTTTGGCTCTAAGGAGGTGAGATATGCGGAAGCAAGTTTAGGTAATTTATGCCTGTTTTTATATGTTTTTGTGTTCTTATGTATGCTTATATTTGTATTCAGGTGGTTTTTTTTAAATCTCCCCTGTGCGATAAATCGAACGGAATGGTCCTACGCCGGGGGCATGTCCTTAGATTATGTGCGCGAATGCATTGATGTGTGTACTTAATTTTCTTTTCTTTTTCTTTTTTTTTCCGTGTTGAAGTTTTGTGTGTTTTGAAGCGGTTATAGCCCTGATATGGCTCTGCGCAGTCGGCTGGGCTTTAAACAGCAATAAAAGAAAAGACAGAGAGCAAGGCATGAAGGGCCACAGAATCTGGGACAGTTTTTCACAACACTGGGATGATGAGAATGGGGATGCTAGTGACGATGCCACGGTGTTCCTTGTTTTTTTTTTTTTTTTTTTTTTTTTAATTGGGATTGCGTGACAGAGCTGTACTCTACGCTTAGCAATTAGCTTCACATTGTATCCTGGCGTCAGCTTGGTCTGGGAGATACAGACACCTGCGGTGTTGGTCAGGAAATTTGTGCTAATCTAGATGGGATGCGACTGTGAGGTTCCAGTCTTTCTAATGAGCCTGCAACACGCTCGGCGCTAAGTTGGTGTCGTCTGGGGGCCAAAAAGTGATGTGTGGCGGCTGTTTCTGTTGTACAGCTGAATGGACCGGTAGGCAGAAAACAGAGGAGATTGTGGTTAGTGAGTTGTTTTTTAAAAAAATTTTTTTTTTATAAGGAATAGGAACTGAGGTTGGGTTATTTGCTTAATTGTGTTCATTTAAGAGAGAGAGAGAGAGAGAGAGAGAGAGAGAAGTGAGTGTGGGTGTGTGTGTGTTTGTGTGTGCGCGTGTGTTTGTGTGTGTATGTGTGTGTGTGTGTGTGTGTGTGTGTGTGTGTGCGTGTGCGTGTATGTCATATGTGTGTGTGTATGTATATGCATGTGCGTGTATGTATGTGTGTGTGTGTGTGCGTGCGTGCGTGCGTGTGTGTATGTGTGTGTGTATGTATGTATGTATGTGTGTGTTTATATGTATATGTATGTATGTATGTGTGTATGTATGTGTGTGTGTTTGTGTGTGTGCATGTGAATGCGTATGTGTGTGTGTGTGTATGTGTGTGTGCGCTCGTGTGAATGCGTATGTGTGTGTTTATGTGTATGTATGTATGTGTGAATTTGTGCGTGCGTGTGTTTGCGTGCGTGCGTGCGTGCGTGTGTGTGTGTGTGCGTGTGTTTGTCCGCGAGTGTGTGTGCACCCTATTTGGCTTTATAGGCTGTATGTTTTGTACCTTTCTGTGGACGTCAGGAGAGGAAGGAGGGGCGGAAGACATAGGAGAAAGGGACGGCAGATCTGGGCGGTAATGAAGGAAATCCGACGAGAGCGCGTCTGCACTTGGTCAGACCGTTGGCTCTCCGGAGACAGCCCTCGATTGGTGTCCCCGGGACACTAAATTGGCGTAGTGGGTCTGTGCTGTCCACCTCACTGCCTGATGACCTACTGCTCTCTCCCCTTGTCTCGGCTCTTTCCGTCCAGATGGTCAGGCCGTGGGAAGACTTTCCGTTTTGCAGAGGATGTAGCCTGGGACCTCATTCCGCCATGGTCGATGAATGAAAGGTACTAAGTTAGAGCAGTGATGAATGACAGATACTAACTTGGAGCACTTCAGTAACAAGGAGAATCTGTGTGTGCGTTTCTTTTTGTTTGTTTTCTTTCCTTCTATGTACATACGTACGTATTTCCTTGCAAGAGGTCAGTAAACTATGTCGTTCGTTACCTGTTAAAATGGAAGAATGTAATACAAAAATTAAGGGTACTATTTTCATATTTCAGGCAGACTTGTTGTTTTATTGACTATGTTTTTATTCTTCCAGTAAAATATAATCGATTTTGACTCCAAATTTTCCACGAAATGTGGTATTTGTATCATTGGTGATGTATGATTCCGTTTTGTATCGTATGTATGCGTTGCGATTACAGCTTTCTTTCTTTCTTTCTTTCATTTATTTTTGATAAGTTGAACGGCATGGTCAACGCCAGGGGCATATCCTTGATTATGTGCGCGAATGCATTGATATGTGTACTTAATTTTCTTTTTCAGGTGTTTTTATTTTCTTCAACAAGGTATTATATACCTTTTGAAATGGAGATAACCCTGATAAAGGTCTGCGCAGTCGGCTGGTCTTTGAAACAATAAGAATGAAAATAATTTCCGATTTTGGATCGATAAAGGAATGTTGAATTGAAATTGAGGAACCGCAAGTCATCGTTGAATGGTGATGGTGCTAGCGACACACACCAACTGTCGCGTCTGATGGAGACCTCAGGCAGTTGTGGAAAAACTTCTCTTAGAAACAGTTGATGTGTATGTAGTGTGTTTTGTTTATCAGCAGTATCGCCAGTTTAGTGTGTTTATCAGCAATACCGCTATTATATTAAGTGTTATGTTTACTGGTAATTTCGCGAGTGTATTATTTAGTGTGTTTCCTCCTTGGGGATGCCGGGGGCTCTTTCAGTATAAATAGTATCCCCACCTTCTGGAAATTCTGTGCTAGAAGTTTCCTCTTTTATGTCACTCTCTTTGTTTCTTTCTTCCTCCTTTGCTTTCTGTCATTTCTACCTGTCATTTTCTGCCTTACTGGTGCATTCACCTGTGTGTGTTCGATAAAGTCCACGTACCTTTCTCTTACGATTGATAATTGGGTACATGTATTAAGTGCATTTTTGGCTCTAGGGAAGTGAGATATGCGGAAGCAATTTTAAGTAATTTAGACCCGTTCTTGTATATGTTTTAATGTCCTTAGTTAAGTTTAAATTTGTGTTACGCATGTTTTTTTAAAATCCCATATGCGATAA
>CM060308.1:12185175-12190175 GCA_030674185.1 Monoplex corrugatus | reverse complement strand
TAGCTCTGATATCATCAGCATATATTCATAGTCATTTTACCTTTGACGTGATCAACATTTTATTCATAACCATTTTACCTCTGACCTCATCAACCCATGTTCATACCCATTTCACTGCCGACGTCATCAACCCACGTTCATACCCATTTTACCGCCGACGTCATCAACCCACGTTCATACCCATTTTACCGCCGACATCATCAACCCACGTTCATACCCATTTTACCGCCGACGTCATCAACCCACGTTCATACTCATTTTACCGCCGACGTCATCAACCCACGTTCATACTCATATTACCGCCGACGTCATCAACCCATGTTCATACCCATTTTACCGCCGACGTCATCAACCCATGTTCATACCCATTTTACCGCCGACGTCATCAACCCATGTTCATACCCATTTTACCGCCGACGTCATCAACCCATGTTCATAGTCATTTTAGCTCTGACATCATCAATCCATGTTTACAGCCATTGTAGCTCCGACGTCATCAACCCACGTTCACAGCCATTTCAGCTCCGACGTCGTCAGCATATGTTCATAGCCAGTCTAGCTCTGACTTCATAAACTCATGTTCATGACTGGACTTGCTCTAACGGTCATCAGCCTTTGTTTATGGACATTTTAGCTCAGACGTTATGAAACAGTCTAGCTTTCACGCCATCTATTCTCACTCACACGAGATGTGAAGGTGGCGGGGCGCAATGACCTGCAGGAGGACCATCATTTAGACATAAGATCTTGATGACTGCAGTAAGACAGACTGGAGGTCAGAATAACGGCCAAGGCGTGCATATAAATGGAAATTTGTGAAGTTTTAACCAAGCGTCGCCAGACAGAAACTTTGAACAGACTGTATCTTCTCTCCCTCTCTCTCTCGCTTGCTCTCTCTCTCTCTTCTGTCTGTCTGTCTGTCTTTCTGTGTTTTGTGTGTGTGTGTGTGGGTGAGTGAGTGAGAGAGAGAACGAACGAACGAACGAAAATTTTATTCAAAAGGCCTTGGCCACATTTGAAGGGGGAAACATAATCATAATTATATCAACACACAAGCTCAATTCTATTGATTTACAAATGTATCTCGAAGTTTAAATGCCTTGTATAGATAAATAGCAAACTGCTTTACTACAGATTCGTCTTTGGATGAGAGTAACATTACCAATCTAAACAAACATGGTCGTCTAAAAAAATTAATAGGTATAAATTTCGCTCTGAACTGAATCAAATTTTGACAAACCAAGGCAAAATGTAGTTCATCATCAACATCCATACCACAAAGGGGACATAATAAATCATTTTCAGCAACTTTCCTGTGATAAAAGTGATGTTTCTTCAAATCAGAAATTCCAAATCTAAACTTGGTCATAACCCTCTTAATATGCCTGTCTATTGGTAATGACAAATACAGTGGGAAGCAATGCGATGGATTAATCAAACGGTACATACTGTATCTATTACTGTCCTCCATATTTGAATGCCAGTTTTGCCATTGGTTGTCAATTAATCTATCACGAAGAGAGCGTAAAAACACACCTTTACTTCCAACACCCTGATTAATCCAAGCATAACCAAATCCATTTTCAAATAACATCCGTCTGACTGTTGATACCCAGTTTGCCTTTCCTCTTTCATCTAATAAGCAAAGCATGTTATAAGCCTTTTTGGGTAACCTAGATCGGTTCATTTGAGTTAGTTTTATCCAATAGCGAATGCATCTAACTGCTGAAAGAATATGCAAGGGATATCTGTTAGTCTCAGCATAAACAAGATTATTTGGTGTTCTTAAAGATACTCCCAGAAATTTTTTGAGCGCAAATAAATGTATTTTTTCACAATGCGTAACTGCAGCATCTAGACCCCATATTTCTGCACCATACAATATTATCGATTGGATTTGAGAATCAAAAAGTTTAATAAACAAGTGGAAAGAGCTATTGTTTAACCTCCTCAAATTCTGCATAATAGATAATAAACCTCTTTTACCCTTATCTGCAATATCTTTACAGGCAAAAGTGAAACTTAGACGAGTCGAAAAATAAATACCTAAATATTTGTACACATTAACAACAGACATCATAACACCATTGAAAAACCATCTTTCTCTTGCAGCCAGATATCCACCTTTTCTGAAGACAATGATGTTGCTTTTAGACATATTAACTTTTAACTGAAGCCGAGAAGCAGATCTGTCTAAGCTATCCAACTGTCGTTGAAGACCTATCACTGTTTCCGCTAATAGCACAATGTCGTCTGCAAAAAGCAAAATAAATAATTCTAAAGCATCATTCAAAAAACAGGCTCCATGACGACCGTTTTCAGTAACTTCTCTAGTAACCTCATTAATGAATAAAGAAAATAAAATAGGACTACATACATCCCCTTGCTTCACACCAGCTGTACAGTTGATACAATCAGACAAAGCACTTCCACATCTCACTCTTGCCTTAACACTTTCATACATACTCATAACACATTTAAACAGTTTTCCATTAACGCCATTTTTTAACAAAATAGGCCATAATAAACTTCTGTTGATTGAATCAAAGGCTTTCTCAAAATCAATAAAGGCAACATAAAGTTTGCGATTTAATGTAAATTGCTTCTGAACAAGTGCCATCAGTGTAAACATATGATCTATAGTAGAATAATCTCTCTTGAAACCAGCCTGAAATTCCTCAGTTATATTATTTGCCTCGACCCATTTTTGCAGTCTACTGTTAATTATTGTGCTATACACTTTACTGGTTATGTCACAAATAGATATGCCTCTATAGTTATTAGGATCATTAACATTACCTTTTTTATAGAGAGGAATAACAATGGATTCGGACCAGTTCTTTGGGAAGATGCCGTTATCAAACAAAAAGTTATAGAATGTCACTAGAAAACCAACAACATGATCGCATCCAACAGCATTTTTCAACAATTCACCGATGACTCCATCTAGACCAGCTGATTTGCCATTTTTTAATTTTCTTAGAGCTACTAGTACCTCATGTGTGGAGATTGGTTCATTTAAATGCTGTATTTCTTCATTCGCTTCATTTTCTATTTCTTCTAAATTATCAACATTATTCGAAGCATCTTTCTGCAGCAAGTCTTTGAAATGCCTAAACCATGTTTCAATACATACTGTATTTCTAGGCTGTTTTCTTTTCGAAGAAATCATACTGATGGTGCTCCAAAAGCCTTTCTGGTCATTCATTGAGTTTACTAGCTTGTCTATCAAAGCCATATTGTACTGCTCTTCCTTAAACTTTTTAAACTTATTGTATTCACGTCTTGCACGGCAATAATTATATCTATCATTTGCAAGTAAAGTGCGTCTAAAAATCTGCAATGAATTTCGAACTTTCTTCTTTAGAGTAACACATTCCTTGTCAAACCAGGGATTCGCTTTTTTACGCCTACCAATAATAACACTTTTTTTCATACACTGAGCTGCGTCTTTTATACAAGAATTAAACAATTCTAGAGCAACATTTATATCAGAGTACACCATGTCTCTAGCTGTCTCTAGTCTTTGGTTTAGTTCCCCTGATCTTAAGTTATGAGTGTATGTTCCTTGAAAATCTTCATCCCAAACAAACTTATCTAATGAATGCGAAAAATCCTCTTTTTGTTCCAATACGCAGTTGCTATCTTTCATGTGAAGCCTAAACTCTACAGGCATGTGGGTGGATTCTATCCGATCTGCAACGTTAAGATGACAACAATCAGCTATCCTGCTATATAAATCACAAGACATGATAAAATAATCATTAACACTGCACCCAGAATCAGAAATAAACGTGTAACGTCCATGAGAATCCCCATGGCACGAGTGAGAGAGAGAGAGAGAGAGAGAGAGAAGAGAGAGAGAGAGAGAGAGAGAGAGAGAGGAGAGAGAGAGAGAGAGAGAGAGAGCGTTCAGAGTTTCTTCAAAAGAAAAAAAAATCATCGTATTCTGACAATTTCATAATTTTTTTATGTGCTCCACTAAAATCTGGCAGCATTTTGTGTAGCAGGCCTACTGAGCTTCAGCAAAAGTTTATGTGCTGGTACATATCATCATCATCATCATGTGCCCTGCCGCATGGCGTTGGCGATGATGGACTTCCATCTGTCTCTATCTCTCGTCGCCCCCAGCATCTCCCCCACCCTCCTCGTCCCCAGCCACACTGCAAGTTCGTCCAGCATTTTCTCCCTGGGTCTACCCGGTGCTCTCCTTCCCTCAGCTTTCCCATTGTGACCAGGTGCTCCAAATCCCCTTCCTCATAAAATGGCCTATAAATGTTGCCTGTCTTTTCCTAATCTTCCTTCTGAGTGATCTACTTGTGTCTGCCTCCATCAAGAGTGTCTCGTGTGTTTTCTTTGCTGTCCAAGGAACTCTCAACATTCTTCTTAGAAACCACATCTCGGCTGCCTCAATCTTGTTCTGGCTTTGCTTGCTGACTGTCCACGCCTCACATCCGTATAACAGTATTGGTTCTATATAACATTCAAGGACTCTCTCCCTGATGTTAATTGATAGGCATTTGTTGTAAGAATGCTTGTCATGTAAGGTCTTGAAATGAATGGGGTGGAGAAAGGACCTATGAAACAAAACTGAAAACTCCCAGAATGATAGAAACATTAGGATGTGAGTGTGTGTATGTGTGTGTGTGTGTGTGTTTTCATGGACTGTGGTGTCATCAGCTTTTGGGTCCAGTAAGTGTCACACTTACGTCATATTTCTGCAATATGTTCTGTGTAAGGTAGGAATGTACAGTGTGCGTGTGTGTGTGTGTGCGTGCGTGCGTGCGTGCGTGTGGTGTGTGTGTGTGTGTGTGTGTGTGTGTGTGTGTGTGTGTGTGTGTGTGTGTTTTTCATGGACTGTGGTGTCATCAGCTTTTGGGTCCAGTAAGTGTCACACTTACGTCATATTTCTGCAATATGTTCTGTGTAAGGTAGGAATGTACAGTGTGCGTGTGTGCGTGCGTGCATGCGTGTGTGTGTGTGTGTGTGTGTGTGTGTGT
>CM060308.1:12175175-12180175 GCA_030674185.1 Monoplex corrugatus | reverse complement strand
TGTGTTGTGTTATAACAGAGTGAGAACAGTGTGTTGTGTTATAACAGAGTGATGACTATGTTGTGTTATAACAGAGTGAGGACAGTCTGTGTTGTGTTATAACAGAGTGAGGACAGTCTGTGTTGTGTTATAACAGAGTGAGAACAGTCTGTGTTGTGTTATAACAGAGTGAGAACAGTCTGTGTTGTGTTATAACAGTGAGGACAGTCTGTGTTGTGTTATAACAGAGTGAGGACAGTCTGTGTTGTGTAATAACAGTGAGGACAGTCTGTGTTGTGTTATAACAGAGTGAGAACAGTCTGTATTGTGTTATAACAGAGTGAGGACAGTCTGTGTTGTGTTATAACAGTGAGGACAGTCTGTGTTGTGTTATAACAGAGTGAGGACAGTCTGTGTTGTGTTATAAGAGAGTGAGGACTGTCTGTGTTGTGTTATAACAGTGAGGACTGTCTGTGTTGTGTTATAACAGAGTGAGGACAGTCTGTGTTGTGTTATAACAGTGAGAACAGTCTGTGTTGTGTTATAACAGAGTGAGGACAGTCTGTGTTGTGTTATAACAGAGTGAGGACAGTCTGTGTTGTGTTATAACAGTGTGAGGACTGTCTGTGTTGTGTTATAACAGTGTGAGGACAGTCTGTGTTGTGTTATAACAGAGTGAGGACTGTCTGTGTTGTGTTATAACAGAGTGAGACAGTCTGTGTTGTGTTATAACAGAGTGAGGACTGTCTGTGTTGTGTTATAACAGAGTGAGGACAGTCTGTGTTGTGTTATAACAGAGTGAGGACAGTCTTTGTGTTTAACGAGTGGAAGTTGTGTGTGTTTATAACAGAGTGAAGGACTGTCTGTGTTGTGTTATAACAGAGTGAGGACAGTCTGTTTGTGTTATAACAGATGAGACAGTCTGTGTTGTTTATAACAGTGTGGGACAGTCTGTGTTGTGTTATAACAGGTAGATCTGTGTAACAGATGACAGTCTGTGTTGTGTTATAACAGAGTGAGACAGTCTGTGTTGTGTTATAACAGAGTGAGGACAGTCTGTGTTGTGTTATAACAGAGTAGGACTGTCTGTGTTGTGTTATAACAGATAGGACAGTCTGTGTTGTGTTATACACAGTGAGACGTCTGTGTTGTTATAACATAGGACAGTGTGTTGTGTTTAACAGAGTGAGGACGTTTGTTGTGTTATAACAGGTGAGACAGTTGTTTGTGTTATACAAGTAGACTCTGTGTTGTGTTAAACAAGTGGACTCTGTGTGTGTTTAACAGAGTAGGACGTCTGTGTTGTGTTATAACAGGAGAACAGTCTGTGTTGTGTTATAACGAGTAAGAGTCTGTGTTGTGTTATAACAGAGTAGGACGTCTGTGTTGTGTTATAACAGAGAGACGTCTGTGTTGTGTTATAACAGGGGGCTGTCTGTGTGTTATAACAGAGTGAAAGCTGTGTTGTGTTATAACAGGTGAGGACAGTCTGTGTTGTGTTATAACAGTGAGACGTCTGTGTTGTGTTATAACAGGTGAGACGTCTGTGTTGTGTATAACAGAGTGAGGACGTCTGTGTTGTGTTATAACAGAGTGAGACTCTGTGTTGTGTTTATAACAAGTGAGGACGTCTGTGTTGTGTTATAACAGAGTGAGGACGTCTGTGTTGTGTTATAACAGAGTGAGACGCTGTGTTGTGTTATAACAGAGTGAGGACAGTCTGTGTGTGTTATAACAGGTGAGGACGTCTGTGTTGTGTTAAACAGATGGGACAGTCTGTGTTGTGTTATAACGAGTGAGACTGTCTGTTGTGTTATAACAGAGTGGGACGTCTGTGTTGTGTTATACAGAGTGAGGACGTTGTGTTGTGTTATAACAGAGTGAGGACAGTCTGTGTTGTGTTATAACAGAGTAGGACTGTCTGTGTTGTGTTATAACAGAGTGAGGACAGTCTGTGTTGTGTTATAACAGAGTGAGGACATGTCTGTGTTGTGTTATAACAGAGTGAGGACAGTCTGGTTTGTGTTATAACAGAGTGAGGACAGTCTGTGTTGTGTTATAACAGAGTGAGGACATGTGCATGTGTTTGTTTAGGAGGTTGTTTATAACAGAGTGAGGACTGTCTGTGTTGTGTTATAACAGAGTGAGACTGTCTGTTGTGTTATAACAGAGTGAGGACTGTCGTGTTGTGTTATAACAGAGTGAGGACTGTGTGTTGTGTTATAACACAGTGAGGACAGTCTGTGTTGTGTTAAACAGAGGAGGACAGTCTGTGTTGTGTTATAACAGAGTGAGGACTGTCTGTGTTGTGTTATAACAGAGTGAGGACAGTCGTGTTGTGTTATAACAGAGTGAGGACAGTTCTGTGTTGTGTATACAGGTGAGGACGTCTGTGTTGTGTATAACAGAGTGAGGACAGTCTGTGTTGTGTTATAACAGAGGAGGACAGTCGTGTTGTGTTATAACAGAGTGAGGACGTGTGTTGTGTTATAACAGAGTGAGGACAGTCTGTGTTGTGTTATAACAGAGAGGACAGTCTATGTTGTGTTATAACAGAGTGAGGACTGTCTGTGTTGTGTTATAACAGAGTGAGGACAGTCTTGTTATAACAGAGTGAGACGTTGTGTTGTGTTATAACAGAGTGAGGACAGTCTGTGTTGTGTTATAACAGAGTGAGGACGTGTGTTGTGTTATAACAGAGTGAGGACATGTTGTGTTGGTTATAACAGAGTGAGGACAGTCTGTGTTGTGTTATAACAGAGTGAGGACTGTCTGTGTTGTGTTATAACAGAGTGAGGACTGTCTGTGTTGTGTATAACAGAGTGAGGACAGTCTGTGTTTGTTATAACAGAGTGAGGACGTCTGTGTTGTGTTATAACAGAGGGACTCTGTGTTGTGTTATAACAGAGTGAGGACAGTCTGTGTTGTGTTATAACAGAGTGAGTACTGTCTGTGTTGTGTTATAACAGGTGAGGACTGTCTGTGTTGTGTTATAACATGAGGCTAGTCTGTGGTATAACAGAGTGAAGACAGTGTCAGCAGTGTCACTGTTATCGCATACTACCACTAATGACAATTAGGATGTCGCAGTCGGTGATGTTACGAAAGTTTTCAATGAACTGAAAAAGGAAAGTGGACAGGCAAGTCAATAGTTTCTGTCTGGCGCCGTCGCCAGTTTAACCTTTCAATTGAACTAATTAGAACGACTTCAGACTTATCGTCCACACCATTAGAAAAACCACAGGCTTATCTCCCCCACCTAACTAACAGCCTGGAAACAGCAGTCTCTCTTTTCTCTGACTGTATGCATTTTCAGCACTTCATAACCATATGAATATGAATCGAGGGAGAGGAGATGGGCAGTGCCCTCATAGTGCTGGTGGTAGAGGCCTCAAGAAAAGTTGAGGTCTCTACCATCTCACTCCCCTACGTTCCCAGAGCTATGAGACTATCTCTATAATGGCCACGAGTAAGCTCTTGGGAAATGGAATATGCGGAAACGGTTTTTTTGTAATTTAGGCCCGTTTTTATATATGTGTTAGTATCATTAGTTATGTTTAAATTTGTATTCAGATGTTTTTTTTTAAATCGCTCGTGTAAGAAATTGGACGGAGTGGTCAACGCCATGGGCATCTCGTTAGATTATGTGTGCGAATGCGTTCATATGTGTTGTTACGTGTACTTATTCTTTTTTCCTTTTTTGTCCTTTTGGGGGTATTGTATATGTTTTGAAACGGTTATAGCCCTGATATGGCTCTATGCAGTCGGCTGGGCTTTAAACAACAATAACAATTGAAAAAGAAACCTTCATGTTCAAAGTTCCCGTTGGGATGGTGGGGCTCTTTCAGTATCACCTTTTGGAAATTCTGTGCCAGAATTTTTTTTTTTTTTTGGTGTCATTCTTTTGCTTTGTATCATTTTTTTTGCTTCTATCATTTCTTCCTATCATTGTCTGCCTCGCGGGCCTATTCACTTATATGTGTTTGATAGAACCTTACACACTTTATCTTGGGATTGATAATTGGGTGTATGTATTATGTGCAATTTTGGCCCTAAGGAAATGTGATCTACAGAAGCGCAAACAAATTTAGGTAATTTAGGCCTTAGCTATGTTCGCAGTTGTATTCAGGTTTAGTTTTTAAAAAAAAATCTTCTGGTAATAAATTGGACTTAATGGTCAACGCCAGGGGCATTTTTTTTAGATTATGTGCGCGAATGCAATGATATGTGTACTTTATTTTCTTTTACAGCTCCCCCCCCCCCCCCCCAGCCAGATGTTGTGTGCGTTTTGACATGATAAAAGCTGTGATGTGGTTCAGTGCAGTCGGCTGTAGTTTTCAGTAAACGGAATAAGGATTTTATTGACCACCGCTCCCTGTACTCCACGTTCCCTGCCAATGGGTTGTTCAAGTCTGACACTGTCAACCATTCGTATTTGTATACGGAAATTGGCTGTATCTCTCTGTCTCTGTCTCTCTGTCTCTGTCTCTCTCTTTCTCTCTCTTTCTCTCTCTCTCTTTCTCTCTCTCTTTCTTTCTCTCTCTCTCTTTCTCTCTCTCTCTCTCTCTCTCTCTCTCTCTTCTCTCTTTCTCTCTCTCTTTCTCACTCTTTCTCTCTCTGTGTCTCTTTCTCTCTCTCTCTTTTTCTCTCTTTCTCTCTTTCTCTCTCTCTCTTTCTCTCTTTCTCTCTCTCTCTTCTTTTCTCTCTCTTCTCTCTCTCTCTTTCTCTCTCTCTTTCTCTCTCTCTCTCTTTCTCTCTCTCTCTCTGTTATGTTATTGTTATTGGTAGTTTTGTATAAGCCTGGCCAACTGCGTAGAGCCATATCAGGGCTATAGCCGTTTCGAAACGTATACAATATTTCAACAGGGGGAAGGGTGGGGGAGGTGAGAAAAGAAAATCCAGTACACATATGAATGCATTCACGCACATAATCGAAGAAAATGCCCTGGTGTTGACCACACGTTCCAAATTATCATACAGGGGATTTAAAAAACATTCCTGAATACAAAATTAAACATAAC
>CM060308.1:12167675-12170175 GCA_030674185.1 Monoplex corrugatus | reverse complement strand
AAGACTGTCTCGTTTGTTTTCTTTGCTGTCCATGGTACTCTCAACATTCTTCTGAGAAACCACATTTCGGCTGCCTCAATCCTGCTCTGGCTTTGCTTGCTGACTGTCCACGCCTCGCATCCGTACAACAGTATTGGTTCTATATAACATTCAAGGACTCTCTTTCTGATGTTAATTGATAGGCATTTGTTGGTAAGAATGCTTGTCATCTTCTTGAATGCTGTTTTGGCTTGGCCGATTCTGCCAACTATTTTTGATGTGCATCTGCCGTCTGATGAAATGACCGTTCCCAGGTATTTGAACTTATTAACCTGTGTCAAGGTTGTGCCATTTGCTGTTATTTTGCATGATGGGATTTCATGTTTTTTACTGATCACCATGACTTCAGTCTTCCTGCTGTTTAGTTCCAACCCCTCACCTTTGCGAATGTTGTTTATCATTTTCCCTCCAACCTTTAATCCAGGGTCTTCTTCTAGGTTTCTCATGATGTTTTCGCTATATAGTGAAAACAGATCTGGTGACAAAACACAACCCTGTCTGACTCCTCTTTTGATGTTTTGAAAAGAGCTTATATTGTTTTCTATTCTCATTGCAGCTGTTTGTTCCCAGTACATATTCCTGATTATTCGTAGATCTTTTCCATCGACATTGAGTCTCTCCAGTTGGTTGATCAATTCTTCATGTCGTACCCGATCGAAAGCCTTGGTATAGTCAACAAAGCATAAATACAAATCCTTATTCATCTCAACTGACCTCTCTGTGATAGTTCTTAGGATGTATATGGCATTAATAGTTCCTTTCCCCTCCACAAATCCACACTGTTCTTCTGCTATTTCTCTTTTGATTCTATTCCTTGTCCTCATCATGATTATTCTTAACAGGATTTTTCTTACATGACTCATCAAACTGATTGTGCGATGGAGTTCGCATTCTATAGCCCCTGTCTTCTTTGGAAGTGCAATGAAAATTGATTTTGACATATCTTTGGGGATTTTTCCTGTGTCATAAATTTCATTTAGGAGGACTATTTTTTTCTATGCCAAATTCCTCCAGGGCTTCAATAATCTCTGTAGTAATGTTGTCTTGTCCTGGGGCTTTTCCTGGTTTCATCTTTTTCAATGCTGCTCTGACTTCATCTTTCATTATGGGTGGTCCTTCAAAGTTCTTTTTTATAATGTGTTCTTCGTTTCTGTCATCCTCAAAAAGGTCTTTAATGTACTCTCCCCATCTGTCTAATAACTTGTCTTTTTCCATGATAAGCGTGCCATCTTTTGATTTCAAGCAACCAGTTGATGTGCATGTATTTTTCCTGTGAACAATTTCTTCAATTCGTCTGTACATACCCTGAGGATCCATTTTGTTCGTTCTTCTATCTCTTTGCATTTTGTGTTCAGCCAAGCTTCCTTAGCTTCATTGCGACATCTGTGACATTAAGGAAAAAAAATGTATTAGAATGGCAGTTCTCTCGTTGACATTTAAGAAAAAAAGTATTTCTTAGAACGACAGTGTTTTTAATATATAAGATAGGTCTCGCATGGAAGTAACGACTGCACTGAAAATAGCGAAAGACGTCATTTCGTCTTTATCATCGGCACAGATGTGGGATTTGTTCGAGAGGGAGATCCGTGAACAACCAGCTGAATCTGAAAGCAGCAAACTGGTATCTCCATGAACCTGGGTGGAAGGCTGTGTATTGGCCAAGCCTTCAGATGAATGGAAGAGTCAGGAGAATGATAGGTACTCTTCGTGTCTAAGTTCTGCAGTGTTGATGCTTCATGGACCTGTCAGTTGAGGGACCAGAGATGGTAGATCTTTTCGTGTCTTTGGAGGACCGCTGTAGCGGTTCCCTTAACTAGGGTGGGTTCTGGCTCACTCCAGTGCCGAGACAAGCGTAATTGGCTTGTCTGTGGCTTAGATGATGCTCTGATGATGATGATGATGATAGTGATGATAATGATGGTGGTGATGATGACGGTGATGATGATGGTGGTGGTGATAGTGATGATGATGATGGTGATGATGATGGTAGTGATGATAATGATGGTGATGATGATGATGGTGGTTACAGACTCTCTTGTAGGTCCGACAGATAAGTAGGCATACTGGTCCTTAACGCCTGTTGTGGGTTTTCAAATGGCACAGGAGAAGACCACACCCCATGGGGATTCCGGGGGATTCCGGGGCTCTTTCAGTACAAATAGTATCTCCACCTTCTGGAAATTCTGTGCTTGAAATTTCTTCTTCTGTTACTCTCTGTTTCTGCCTTGTTCCTTTGCTTTGTCATTTTGTACCTATCCTTTTGTGCCTTGCTGGTCCATTCACCTGTGTGTGTTCGATCAAGTCTTACATACTTACTCTTTGGATTGCTTATTGGGGGTGTGTCTTAAGTGCATTTCTGGCTGTAAGGAAATGAGATATGCGGAAGCAATTTTAAGTAATTTCGGCCTGGTTTTTTTACATATGTTTTAGTGTCCTTAGTTATCTTATAATTTGTATTCAG
>CM060308.1:12130175-12162675 GCA_030674185.1 Monoplex corrugatus | reverse complement strand
CAGGTTCTACTGACATTACCACCCATTCTACTGACATTGTCACCAGGTTCTACTGACATGACCACCAGGTTCTACTGACATTACCACCAGGTTCTACCGACATTACCACCAGGTTCTACTGACATTGTCACCAGGTTCTACTGACATTGCTACCAGGTTCTACTGACATTACCACCCATTCTACTGACATTACCACCAGGTTCTACTGACATTACCACCAGGTTCTACTGACATTGCCACCAGGTTCTACTGACATTACCACCCATTCTACTGACATTACCACCAGGTTCTACTGACATTACCACCAGGTTCTACTGACATTACCACCCGGTTCTACCGACATTACCACTCGGTTCTACTGACATTACTACCCGGTTCTACTGACATTACCACCCATTCTACTGACATTACCACCCAGTTCTACCGACATTACCACCCGATTCTACCAACATTACCACCAGGTTCTACTGACATTACCACCCAGTTCTACCGACATTATCACCCGGTTCTACTGATATTACCACCAGGTTCTACTGATATTACCACCCGGTTCTACTGACATTACCACCCGGTTCTACTGACATTACCACCCGGTTCTACTGACATTACCACCCGGTTCTACTGACATTACCACCCGGTTCTACTGACATTACCACCCGGTTCTACTGACATTACCACCCAGTTCTTCTGACATTACCACCCGGTTCTACCGACATTGGTTCTGCCAACATTACCACCCGGTTCTACTGACATTACTACCAGGTTCTACTGACATTACCACCTGGTTCTACTGACATTACCACCAGGTTCTACTGACATTACCACCAGGTTCTACTGACATTACCACCTGGTTCTACTGACATTACCACCTGGTTCTACTGACATTGCCACCTGGTTCTACTGATATTACCACCTGGTTCTACTGACATTAATCCTTTCACCCCATCGCTGCATCTGCCAGGCTCTCATCATCGTCATCATGTGCCCTGCCACATGGCGTTGGCGATCATGGCCCTTCGTGCGAATCTATCCCTTGTCGCTGCAAGTACACCTCCCACCCTCTCTCTCTCTGTTCTCAGCCACCCTGCAGGTCCGTCCAATATTTTCTCCCTGGGTCTACCTGGTGCTTTTTTCCCTCCAGCTTTCCTGTTGTGACTAGGTGCTCTAATTTCTTTCTCTTGTCTCATAAAATGTCCTGTGTTCTACTGTCATTAATCCTTTCATCCCATCGCCTTATCCACCCGGTTCTGCTGACATTAACCCTTTGAATCTCTCACATTGTCCATCAGCGTCCGGCAGTCCTTGGCGTTGATATGCAGTAAACTGGTGGATAGAGTTGAGGGAATGAAAGGGTTAAATCTGCCACCTGATGATTCACAGTTACTCCAGTGCGAAGTTTAGATGATGAGTGCTTTCACTCATGGATCGACTTGATTTTATTTATTCATTTATGTATTTATTGGCCAAGGTTGTGACAGACTTACCATTGTGGTGCTGTCTACAGTCAATTCCAGACATGCTGTTTGAGGAGATGTCTGGGTCTGGTTCCCTACGCTGTTGTCTTTCTTCACACTGATCCGCCATCGAAGCAAAAGACATTCTTAACCCTTTGACTCCTGCACCCAGTCCACCACTATCCTGCATTGTGAACCATTGGTAGCAGAACAAAAACTTAACCCTATGATTCCCTCACCCTATCCACCAGCTTCCTGCAGGAAGGTGGATAGGATGAAGGAGACAAAAGGTTAAGTTTTTGCAGTTGAGGGAGTCAAAGGGTTTAAGTTTTTGCAGTTGTTGAATAGACTGCGGGAGTCAAAGGGTTAAGTGAAGTAATTATCAATCTTCTTTTTCTTTTTTTCTTTCAATGAATGTGGAATACTTGGTTGATTAAACAAAACTGAAATAATATTATCGCAGTAGTCCTGGTTCCTGTAATATTCCTGCATTCCCCCGTAGGGATGCCGGGGGCTCTTTCAATATAAATAATATCCCCACCTTCTGGATATTCTGTGCTAGAAATTTCCTCTTTTCTGTCTCTTTGTTTCTACCTTATTCCTTTGCTTTCTGTCATTTCTTAACCATCATTTTCTGTCTTGCTGGTCCATTCATCTGTATGTGCTCGATAAAGTCCCTACTTTTTTTTAGAATTGATAATTGGGTACATGTATTAAATGCAATTTTGGCTCTAGGGAAATGAGATATGCGGAGGCAATTTTAGGTAATTAGGCATGTTTTTATGCATGTTTTAGTGTCCTTAGTAATGTTTGAATTTGTCTTCAGGTATATTTTTAAATCCCCTGTGTGATTTATTGGATGGAGTGGTCAGCGCCTGGGGCATCTCCTTAGATTATGTGCGTGAATGCATTGTGTGCTTAATTTTCTTCTCCCTTTGTCCTGTTGAAGTAGTGTGTGTGTTTATTGAAATGGTTATCGCCCCGATATGGCTCTGTGCAGCCGGCTGGGCTTTAGACAAAAATACCGCTAACAGCAATGTTCCTGCATAGTATTTTACAAAGACGCAGCTGACATGAAGTTGGATCATGTACATTTTAACATTGTTTTAGCTACATCTTGACCACTTCATAGTCTGATTTACTACGCTCAGCTTTTTATTTCGAATTTTGTCAGTTGAAATATGCTGTGAGAAAGACATGCATAAAAATATTTACATCTGACCCTTGTGACGCATGAATCATATCAAGAAATATGATGATGTTGACCTCAACACTGTGTTGAAGTGGTTAGTGCAACGGGTGATGACTTGGAGATTGGAGATTCAAACAGCTGTTCATATTGAAGGGATTTTCATCCTAACCAGCGCTGAACTTGCTGTGGGAGACCAAGACTGCACAGTCAAGTCTAATCCTCACAACAAGTGCCTCACTGATGGAGTTGCTCAAAACGCATGACTGATGATACCCCTGGTGTCTTTATCTGGCAGGACTGGCTGACACCAGGGTGTGTGGTACAACGAAGCCTAAAGTGCATTCCTCAGTATTTCTGTCAGTGCATTCATTCAGCCATCGTTATGAGAACCCTGCAAGAATATTATGAACATGACCAAAGAACATGTCCGCAATGTCTGTCCAGTGGAAAGAACGTGTCTGTCCTGTGGAAGACCATGTCCACAGTCTCTGTCCAGTGGAAGACCATGTCCACAGTCTCTGTCCAGTGGAAGAACATGTCCACAATGTCTGTCCAGTGGAAGACCATGTCCACATTCTCTGTCCAGTGGAAGAACGTGTCCACTATGTCTGTCCAGTGGAAGACCATGTCCACAATGTCTGTCCAGTGGAAGAACGTGTCCACACTGTCTGTCCAGTGGAAGAACATGTCCACACTGTCCAGTGGAAGAACGTGTCTGTCCAGTGGAATACCATGTCCACAATGTCTGTCCAGTGGAAGAACATGTCCACACTGTCCAGTGGAAGAACGTGTCTGTCCAGTGGAATACCATGTCCACAATGTCTGTCCAGTGGAAGAACATGTCCACAATGTCTGTCCAGTGGAAGAACGTGTCTGTCCAGTGGAATACCATGTCCACAATGTCTGTCCAGTGGAAGAACATGTCTGTCCTGTGGAAGAACATGTCCACAATGTCTGTCCAGTGGAAGAACATGTCCACAATGTCTGTCCAGTGGAAGAACATGTCCACAGTGTCTGTCCAGTGGAAGAACGTGTCCACAGTGTCTGTCCAGTGGAAGAACATGTCCACAATGTCTGTCCAGTGGAAGAACATGTCCACAATGTCTGTCCTGTGGAAGAACATGTCCAAATGTCTGTCCAGTGGAATACCATGTCCGCAATGTCTGTCCAGTGGAAGAACATGTCCACAATGTCTGTCCAGTGGAAGAACGTGTCTGTCCAGTGGAAGACCATGTCCACAGTGTCTGTCCAGTGGAAGAACATGTCCACAGTGTCTGTCCAGTGGTGGAGTGGAAGACCATGTCCACAGTGTCTGTCCAGTGGAAGAACATGTCCACAGTGTCTGTCCAGTGGAAGAACATGTCCACAGTGTCTGTCCAGTGGTGGAGTGGAAGACCATGTCCACAGTGTCTGTCCAGTGGAAGACCATGTCCACAGTGTCTGTCCAGTGGAAGAACATGTCCACTGTGACTGTCCAGTGGAAGAACATGTCCACTGTCTGTCCAGTGGAAGAACATGCCCACAGTGTCTGTCCAGTGGAAGAACATGTCCACTGTCTATCCAGTGGAAGAACATGTCCACAATGTCTGTCCAGTGGAAGAACATGTCCACAATGTCTGTCCGGTGGAAGAACATGTCCACTGTCTGTCCAGTGGAAGAACATGTCCACAATGTCTCCAGTGGAAGAACATGTCCACTGTCTGTCCAGTGGCAGAACATGTCCACAATGTCTGTCCAGTGGAAGAACATGTCCACAATGTCTGTCCAGTGGAAGAACATGTCCACTGTGTCTGTCCAGTGGAAGAACATGTCCACAGTGTATGTCCAGTGGAAGAACATGTCCACAATGTCTGTCCAGTGGAAGAACATGTCCACAATGTCTGTCCAGTGGAAGAACATGTCCACAATGTCTGTCCGGTGGAAGAACATGTCCACTATGTCTGTCCAGTGGAAGAACATGTCCACAGTGTATGTCCAGTGGAAGAACATGTCCACAGTGTATGTCCAGTGGAAGAACATGTCCACAATATCTGTCCAGTGGAAGAACATGTCCACAATGTCTGTCCAGTGGAAGAACATGTCCACAATGTCTGTCCAGTGGAAGAACATGTCCACAATGTCTGTCCAGTGGAAGAACATGTCCACAGTGTATGTCCAGTGGTCACTCATATTTCACCAAGGTCTGGTCAGACTGGTGGTGGTGGTCTGAGTGTTGGTCTTGTGGGTGAGATGGTCAGTCAGAGTCCTGAGGCAGCATGCGCTTAGCACAACGAAAAGAATCCACGGCTAAAAACAAACAAATAAACAATCAAGCAAACACACAGACAAACATATACAGACAGACAGACAAACAAAAACATACAACAGTCCACAGACAGACAGACAATCCACAGACAGACAATCCACAGACAGACAACAATCCACAGATCCACAGACGGACAACAATCCACAGATCCACAGACGGACAACAATCCACAGACGGACAACAATCCACAGACAGACAACAATCCACAGACAGACAACAATCCACAGATCCACAGACAACAATCCACAGACAGACAGACAACAATCCACAGACGGACAACAATCCACAGACGGACAACAATCCACAGACGGACAACAATCCACAGACGGACACAATCCACAGACAGACAATCCACAGACAGACAACAATCCACAGATCCACAGACAACAATCCACAAACAGACAACAATCCACAGACAGACAACAATCCACAGACAGACAACAATCCACAGATCCACAGACAGACAACAATCCACAGACAACAATCCACAGACAACAATCCACAGACAGACAACAAACCACAGACATACAACAATCCACAGACAGACAACAATCCACAGACAGACAACAATCCACAGACAGACAACAATCCACAGATAACAATCCTCAGATCCACAGATAGACAACAATCCACAGATCCACAGACAGACAACAATCCACAGACAACAATCCACAGACAGACAACAATCCACAGACAGACAACAATCCACAGATAGACAACAATCCACAGACAGAAAGACAGGCAAAAAACATACAACAATCCACTGTGTTTCAGTTTCTGTATCTCAAGATGACGTCTCCGCGGTCGGAATGAATTCCATACACACTGATGCCACTGGTGCCGTATAATGGAGAAGATCCAAAATAACCATGGCACGAGTCTTAAGCCTGCACATAAACCCATGAGCTGGCCAGGTCTTGAGGACCTGCCTAGTGTGTTATTGTTGTATCTTATACTAGTATTTGTATCAATCTGTCATAGGAACAGTCCTGGCTATATTTTAGTGATGTGTATCTGTGTATCTCAAAACAGAAAAGGGGATGGAGGGTGTGTGTGTGTGTGTGTGTGTGTGTGTGTGTGTGTGTGTGTGTGTGTGTGTGTGTGTGTGTGGTGTTTGTGTGTGTGTGTCTCTGTGTGTGTGTGTGTGTGTGTGTGTGTGTGTGTGAGTGAGTGTGTGTGTGTGTGTGTGAGTGAGGGGTGTGTGTGTGTGTGTGTGTGTGTGTGTGTGTGTGTGTGTGTGTGTGTGTGTGTGTGTGTGTGTGTGTGTGTGTGTGTGTTGTGAATGAAACCACAACCAGCTTCTAAGTATAAACTTGTCTCATATCACTCACATCACGAAAAGCCTTCGCAATCAAGACAACACTTAAGCCTCCATAGCCTATCAGTGTGATTGAAATGATGTCTCCTTTATCCGCTGCCTATCAGCATAATTAAACAATACCTCCTTTATCGTGATCCCATTTGTAAGACAAACAAAATATACTCCAATCGGCATAATTAAAATAATGTGTCCGTTACCGGAATCCACTCTGTAAGACAAACAGAATGTACGCCTGTTAGCATAATTGTAATGTCTCCGTTATCAGATTCCACTCTTTAATATAAACGAAATATACACGCCGGCAGGGAAAAAAACGGTGGTGCCAAATTATGGCGACGTGCTTTCCCCCCCGGGGGGAAACTCACTTTGCTTTTCGCGCGGGAATATTCTATTGTGACCCACATCAGCTTGGAGTTGCTGTGGTGGTGGTGGTGGTGGTGGTGGTGGTGGTGGCACCTTCTCTTCTCGTATGTGCTCGGTTCGTCAGCCGTTGTCGTCTCTGCCAGACTGGGCCGTATTGCAGTCTCTTTTCCTTTAACCCTTTGACTCCCTCACCCTGTCCACCAACTGCAAAACCTTAACCCTTTGACTCCCTCACCCTCTCCACCAGCATCCTGCGTTGTCAACCATGCTAACAAAGCATAAACTTAACCCTTTTACTCCCTCAACTTGTCCACCAGCTTCCTGCAGGAAGCTGATAGATAGGGTGAGGGAGACAAAGGGTTAAGTTTTTGCAGTTGGTAGATAGGGTGCGGGAGTCAAAGGGTTAAGCAGAGGCACCGGTTGGAAAGGGAGATTATGGCATGGGCAACCTGTTGTTACCAGAAGATCACGTTGTGTGGTACTGCGCTGTGCTCCTCCGTGCACCTGTCCTTCTTGGTCCAAAGTGGCCGCTTGAGAAGGTCTTTGCTGCTTGAATACGTTCGTTGGCTGTTGTCGGTTGGAATAGAGGTAGAACACTCACTTTCCAGCCTGCCTGCATGAGTTTGCTCGGGTGCCAATGACACCCGTGGAACTTCATACGTGCGTGCCGCCTGCTATCTGTCTCCCCAGCTGGGCACCCTGTTAAAAATGCTGACCCCGATAAAAGTTGAGATTTCTATCACCTCACTCTCCACAACCTCAGAATTATCGGATATCCATTTTTAAATCTTTATTTGTAAAACAAGATGTTACACTCGCATTTATAATATCTAGAGTGACAAACAGGACACAAGAAACAGTTCTCTCATCTCGTTCAGTCTATCACCCCAGACGGTACAAAACGAACATAAACACAAAAGTCGAAGAACTAACAGTTAGGCAAGGACAACGATTTAATTAATGATAACTCAAAGGAGGATAATAATAATAATAATAATAATACAAATCAATGGTGAAAAAGTACATCAAGTAATGGCTACAAACTGCAGAGCAACAAGTCACTGAACATATGTCACCACCACAAGCGCTGTGCCACACACTGTAATGTCAGTATCAATCACTTCTGGTTTCATATGTAGAAGAAGTTCGACGTCTCAAGGCTCCGCACCCGGCGGGCCTAGGCACCAGTCCTCTGGGCCTCAACGTGTAAATCCTCGTGGGCAGTTCGTCGTCTCAAGGCTCCGCACCCGGCGGGCCTAGCTCAACGTGACTCCCGGCATCTGTTGCGTTTCGTGCTCCCAAATGTTACAAAAAAGCCCTGCAAATTATAAACATTGTTCTGCGGACACTACCCTGCCCGACGTCCCAGATGCCACTGACATGTAGGAAGCCAAGAAAACCCACGACGCTCTGCTGAGTCAGTCAGTGAGTGAGTGCAAGAGAAAGTCTGTGCACGGCCCGACCACAGCAAATCGTGGACCACGTGGATCACGTGCGCTTGAACTAGGTAGACCAAAGCAACGACTTCCTTTACCCAAAACACGCCACAGCTCTTTGTTTCTGCCTTGTTGCTTTGCTTTCTGTCATTTCTACTTATTTTCTGCCTTAATGGTCCATTCACTTGTATTTTTTCGATAAAGTCTTACGTACTTTTTCTTCGGATTGATAATTGGGTACATGTATTAAGTGCATTTTTGGCTCTAAAGAGGTGAGATATGCGGAAGCAATTTTAGGTAATGTATGTCCTGTTTTTATGTATGTTTTGGTGTCCTTATGTATGCTTATATTTGTATTCAGGTGTGTTTTTTAAATTTCCCCTGTGCGATAAATCGGACGGAATGGTCTTACGCCGGGGGCATGTCCTTAGATTATGTGCGCAAATGCATTGATATGTGTACTTAATTTTCATTTCATTTTCTTTTTGTTGTTGTTGAAGTTTTGTGTGTTTTGAAGCGGTTATAGTCCTGATATGGCTCTGCGCAGTCGGCTGGGCTTTAAACAAACAATAAAAGAAAAAAAATCTGTATGACAAATTGGACGGAATAGTCAACGCCAGGGACATCTTAGTTTATGTGAGCGAATACATTGATATGTGTACTTATTTTTCTTTTCGTTTTCTTTTCCCTTGTTGAAGTGTTGTATATGTTTTGAAACAGTTACAGCCCTGATATGGCTCTGTGCAGTCGGCTGGGCTTTGAACAATAAGAATGATAATATCGATAAGATCCAAAGTGATGATTATGGCCTAAGTCGTAGCTAAACCTGCACATAAGTCCAACGTGAAGACAAGGTCTCGAGTTCCATGGAGATAACTCTCCTTCGTTGGGATGCCGGGGTGTCTGTCAGTATAGATAGTATCCCCACCTTCTGGACATTCTGTGCTAGAAACTTCCTCTTTTCTGTTACTTTCTTTGTTTCTGCCTTATTCTTTTACTTTCTGTCGTCATCCTTTCTGTCCATTTTCTGCCTTGCTGGTCCATTCACCTGTACGTGTTCTATAAGACCTTACTACTTTCTATTACCTCCCGTGGGGATGCCGGGAGCTCTTTCAGTAGAAATTAGTATCCCCACATTCTGGAAATTCTGTGCTAGAAATTGCATCTTTTCTGTCACTCTCGTTTTTTTTCTACCTTGTTCCTTTGCTTTCTATCGTTTCTTCCTATCATTTTCTGCCTTGCTGGTCCATTCACCTGCATGTGTTCGATAAAGTCTTACGTACTTTTTCTTAAGGTTGATAATTCGGTCCATGTATTTAAGTGAATTTTTGGCTCTAGGTAGGTGAGATATGCGGAAACAACTTTAGGTAATTTATGCCTGTTTTTATACATGTTTAGGTGTCCTTAGGTATACTTAAATTTGTATTCAGGTGTGTTTTTTTTAAATCCCCTGTGCGATAAATTGGACGGAGTGGTCAACACCATGGGCATCTCCTTAGATTATGTGCTCGAATGCATTGATATATGTACTTAATTTTCTTTTCCTTTCTTCCCTGTTGAAGTACTGTGTGTGCATTGAAATGGTTGTAGCCCTGATATGGCTCTACGCAGTCGGCTGGGCTTTAAGCAACAATAAGAATTTTTTATTAGATTATTTGGTTACATGTATTGACTGCATTTTTTTGTCAAAGAAATGCGACGTACACAAGCAGGTTTAGGTAATATAGGCCAGTACATGTTTCAGTGTTTTTTTTGATAAGATGATCCTTTTCACATAGATAACTGAGGGAAGGAAGGACAATTTTACCTGCTAGCACACCCTTCACTTTAACATGAGTGTGTGTGTGTGTGGGTGCGCGTGTATGTGTGTGTGTGGGTGCGTGCGTGAGAGTATGTGCTTGTGTGTGTGTGTGTGTGTGTTTGTGGGTATGTGAATGTGTGTGTGTGTATGAGTGTGTGATGTGTGCGATTCTGTGTGTGTGAGTGTGTGTGTGTGTGTGTGTGTGTGTGTGTGTGTGTGTGTTGAGTGTGTGTGAGTGTGTGTGAGTGTGTGTATGCATGTGTATGTGTGTTTGAGTATGTGTGTGTGGATGTGTGTGCGACTGTGTGTGTGTGTGTGCGACTGTGTATGTGTGTGTGTGTGTGTGTGTGTGTGTGTGTGTGTGTGTGTGTGTGGGGTGTGCGTGCAGCGGCCTAAAGATGTATGTTAGAAAAAAATATGAAAAATGTGAACATGTTGGATTGTGACAGGCAAGAGACATGTAGATTTAACACTGATCACTTGATCACTTTTATCATTGATATGAACTTTTATCACAAATTCTGTTTTAATAGCTATGCTTTGTTGTCAGTGGACATTCTGATTTTACTTGAGAAAGACATTAAAGTCGAAAATTTGACCCCTCTACAACAAGGTGTTGGGCTGTTGTGCACAGTAAGAATTTTAGTGTTTTTACGAATGAAACCAGATAAACAAGAAACTCGAACCAGAACGCGTATTCAACACAACAAGACAAGACAGGCGCAAATTTTCGGCCAACCGGCCTTTGTCAAGCGCGAATCACGATCACAAACAGACACCAAACAACAGATCATAAGAAAAAGACTAAAACTTCCCTGCCGCCTCGTCCAGTGGGTAAAAAAGGGACTAAATGGGCTAGTTTTATCTCTTTGATGTCGGATATCAGCCAAGTGTTCTTTGAAACGTGTATCAAGGGTACGTCCAGTTTCACCAGTATACAGTTGAGAACATTTAGAGCAGCTGAAAGTCAACTCTGTCTCTCGGTCAAATGCCCTCCATTCTGAGCCTAAAGCTGCCACAGAGGATCGTCCAGTTCTCAGTCTAGTTTATCACCCGTCTATGCACTATGTGAAAAGGATCATCTTATCCAACTGGGACATTCTACAATCCAGTCCTACTGTAGCTGAAACTTTTGACCAGCTCCCGTTAATCGTCTACAAAAAAGACACAAATCTCCGCGACTTGCTGGGACTTGTACGATGTGAGACAAAAGTACTACACGGCAGATTCCTTAAAGGAGCTCTTCCGAGACGTCCCTCCTGATGCAATTTTCCAGTTTTTACAAGAGATCAATAGATTTCACTTGATGTAATTTTACGTGTTTTTCTTTAATGGCATTTTAGATTTGCAAGGTTGACGGTGAGCATGGTTTTTATCTGTTTTTTTATCTTAACGGGTTGTTCTTTTCTTTTTGACGTGGTGTTAGCCCTGATATGGCTCTAGTGGTCGGCTGGGCTATAAGCAATATGAATTGAATTGAAGTCTCAGCAAACCAGTCAGCCAACCTCCAGGAACCTCTCCATGTAACAAACCTAAATGCAGGACATGTCCTTTCTTGTGCACAGCCACCACAGTCAAAGGCCCCAAATATCATATGAAAATTACAAAACATTTCAACTGTCAAACTTATAACATTGTCTACATGATCAGCTGCTCTAAATGTTCTCAACTGTATACTGATGAAACTGGACGTACCCTTGATACACGTTTCAAAGAACACTTGGCTGATATCTGACATCAAAGAGATAAAACTATCCCAAATCATTTCAACCAATCAAACCACTCAGTCAATGACATCCGAGTGAAAGGTCTGTGGCTTCTATACAATAACAGCACCGTAAACAGGAAAGACAGAGAATTCCATCTCATGAATAAACTTGGAACACGCAAACCATATGGTCCCAATGACAAACCATAAATAATTAATTACTCAACAGAATCCAGGAATGCCACTTCATGTTTCTTCATGTTCCCAGGTCTACTGGATTCGTTGTACTGGGCACGATCCATTCCCATCAGCCTTACCTCTTGGTCATAGCCCTGGACCTTCTTCAGAACAGGCCAATACCGATATGGCATGTCCACTTCTCAAATTGCAGAATTCATCTCACTTCCCCTTTGACATTATAGTTGCCTACCCTCTCCCCACTTCTTACCACTGCTCATAAACACATTGAGATTTCATTTAGTCCCTTTTTCACCCACTGGACGAGGTGGCAGGGAAGTTTGAGTCTTTTTCTTATGATCTAATAATAATGATAATAATTACAATATTTATATAGCGCAAAATCTTGATAAAATCAAATCTAAGCGCTGATCTGTTGTTTGGTCTCTGTTTGTGATCGTAATTCGCGCTTTTTTGTCAAAGGCTGGTTGGCCGAAAATTTGCGCCTGTCTTGTCTTGTTGTGTTGAATACGCGTTCTGGTTCGATTTTCTTGTTTCACTGGTTCCTGTTTGCTTGGACGTGGGCGGTCGCACTTGTTTTGGTTTTTTTTACGTATAGTTTACATGTAATATTTTTTAAACCTTCCGGTGATGAATTGAGGGAATGGTCATTGCTGGGGCATATCCTTAGTGTGTGGGAAAACATTGATACGTGTGCTTAATTTTTCCCCTTTTTGAAAATTTATTTTTCAACGAAGTATTGTGTACGCTTTGACATATGGCTTTGCCTGATCGCCTGGGGTTTTAACATTAAGAACAACGAATGGAGATCACTTTCTCTTACATACAGTAACATACACCCAAAACATTCGCCCCTCCCCAGCACCACTGAAGCATTACTCGCTCAGACAGACGGTAACTTGCAAAGAACCCTTTGTTGGGTTGCCGGGGGCTCTTCCAGTATAAATAGTATCCCCACCTTCTGGATATTCTGTGCTAGAAATGTTCTCTTTTCTGTCACTCTCTTTGTTTCTGCCTTGTTGCCTTGTTTTCTGTCATTCTATTTATTTTCTGCCTTAATGGTCCATTCACCTGTATTTTTTCGATAAAGCCTTACGTACTTTTTCTTCGGATTGATAATTGGGTACATGTATTAAGTACATTTTTGGCTCTAAAGAGGTGAGATATGCGGAAGCAATTTTAGGTAATTTATGCCTGTTTTTATATGTTTTTGTGTCCTTATGTATGCTTATATTTGTATTCAGGTGTGTTTTTTTTAAATCTCCCCTGTGCGATAAATCGGACGGAATGGTCCTACGCCGGGGGCATGTCCTCAGATTATGTGCGCGAATGCATTGATATGTGTACTTCATTTTCTTTTCTTTTTTTTTTTCCCCTGTTGAAGTTTTATGTGTTTTGAAGCGGTTGTGGCCCTGATATGGCTCTGCGCAGTCGGCTGGGCTTTAAACAACAATAAAAGAAAAGAAACTTGCAAGGAGCATGGGGCACAGTGGAAAGCCAGAGCAGGCGAAGTGTTCATTGAAAAGTGCATGCGATGAGGATGGTGAGGGGGAAGAGGTATGTATGTGCTTGAGTGTGTGCATATGTAGTAGTAGTAGTAGTAGCTGAGGGCTGGCTCGTAGCCTAGGCCTTCTGGCCTTTTAACGCCCTATCTTTTTTGTTTTACGCTTTCTTCTTCGGGGTCTGAAAAGCATGCCTTAATATTCATACTTGAGCAAATCTGCTTCAGTCTATTTTTTTAAATAAAATTTTGAATTCTGTGTCATCGTCCAGGAAATTTTTGAATTTGTTAATGCTGTTAGTAAATTTAATTTCAAAAGGAATTTTATTCCACAATTTAACAATTCTGTTAGAAAAACAAAACGCTCTTGTGTTAGTATTTCTGTGTTTAACAAATATTTTACCTTCAGCATTCCTTGTTATACTAGCTTGTGGAAAGGAAAAAAATGTTTCAACTGATAGCTTATCCATCCCATTCATTATTTTGTATACCTGTATTAAATGTGTGCGGTGCCTGTGCGCGCGCACACACATGTATGTACACGCACATCGTACATACATGCATACATACATACATACATACATACATACATACATACATACATACATACATACATACATACAACACATACATACATATATATGCATATGATACGCGCACACCCACACGCACTAACACACTCACAGACACCCACCCACTCACTCACACACATGTACGCGCTGACACACACTAACACACTGGCAGACACACCACACCCACACACGACAAGCGCGCGCGTTGGCACACACACACACACACACACACACACACACACACACACACCACACACACACACACACACACACACACACACGCACACACGCACACACACAGACAAACACGCGCGTATGAGCACACACACACAACACACACACGCACGCACGCACGAACACACACACACACACACACAACACACCACACACACACACACCACACACACACACCCACACACACACACACACACACACGTACGTGCTGGAACTCACACATTCTATCTCAGTCTTATTATCATTGTCGTGATCAGTAGTGTTTAAGCCCAGCCGACTGCGCAAGACCCTATCGGGGCCCTGTAAATCATCTCAAGACATTTTTGAACCTATATAATAATAACAGAAAAAAGAAAATAGGTACACATATCAATACACTATGCGCACTTAATCTAAGGACATACCCCTGGAGTTGACCACGCCGTCTCATTTTATCACCGGGGTGGCGGTGGGAAGGGTGTTAAAAAACAACACACACAAATTTGAATACAAATAGGCAAAAACAACTCTGAAACATATGCAGGAACAGATTCACCAGGGGGTTTAAAATAGAAATCACATGTATAAATCTGAATACAAATAGATAAAACAGCAAAACATACGTGGAAACTAACAGCACACACTACGCACGCGCGCACACGCGTACACATTTCTCTCCTCCCTCAGGCCCACTAATGACTTGGCCCCATCTTAAATCCTTAAACAATTGTCTGTGAGAAAATTAGTCCAGTTGTTGTGCCTTTCCGCCGCGCCCTTTTTACAAGTTGTCGTATCGCCCGAGTTAGCGCGCGCGTGTGTGTGTATGTGTTTGCACGCGCGAGTATGTGTGTGTGTTTGTGTGTGTGTGTGTGTGTGTTTGTGTGTGTGTGTGTTTGTGTGTGTGTGTTGTTTGAGTATGTATGTATGTATGTATGTATGTATGTGTGTGTATGTATGTATGTATGTATGTATGTATGTTATGTATTGTGTATGTATGTAGTGTGTGTGGTTTGTGTAGTTGTGTATGTATGTATGTGTGTGTGTTTGTGTGTGTGTGTTGTTTGAGTATGTTGTATGTATGTATGTATGTATGTGTGTGTGTGTGTGTGTGTGTGTGTGTGTGTATGATGTGTGTGTGTTGTGTGTGTGTGTTGTTGAGTATGTATGTATGTATATATGTATGTGTGTATGGTGTATGTATGTATGTAGTATGTATAAGTGCAGTATGTGTGCATACACATATATACACCTGCGCGCATCTGTGTGTATATGCGTGTGTGTTGTCTGTGTGCGCGCGTGCGTGTACATGCGTGCATGTGTGTGAATGAGAAGTTCATTTACTCGTCATTCGCACGTGGCCTTATCTCTCTCTCTCTCTCCCACCCAGCTTTACATGTTGAGGCCCGTGTGTATTGTGTGTGTGTGTGTGTGTGTGTGTGTGTGTGTGTGTGTGTGTGTGTATGCGTGTGTGTGAGTGTGTCTATGTGTTTGTGTGTGTGTACGCGTGTGTTTATGCGTTTGTATGTATTATGTATGAATGTGTGTGTTTGTGCGTGTTTGTGTGTGTTCCTCTCTCTCTCTCTCTGTGCGCGCGTGCGTGTGTGCGTGCTTGTGTGTGTGTGTGTGTGTGTGTGTGGTTTATGCATTTGCATGTATTGGGTATGTATATGTGCGTGTGTGTGTGTTTGTGTATGTGTGTATACGCACACGTGTATACGTGAGCGCTTGTGTAAGCATGCCCACGTGCGTGCTCGTAGCGCGCGCACGCGCACCACGCGCACGCGCACGAGCGTGTGTGCTGGAGAGCGGTGAGTTGGCTTGCAGTGAATGGGCGGGATAAAAAGCGGAGGCTGGGCCCCGTCCTTGTGTGTGTGAGATATGGTAGTGCCAGCCACACTGACGCAGCGTGAGGGACACAGTTGACTGTCTCTCACTTATCGGCTGCTTGTGCAATCAGCATCATCATCATCATCTTCTGTCTTGTCTATCTGCCTGGCTGGCGCTGCAAATTATGTACATACATCTGTCGGCCTTCTTCTGTTGGATGCCAGCTTCTTGAAGCTGCCGTGGATTGGACTTGTTTCTTTCTGATTGTGTGTCTGTGGTTCTTACTGTTTGTATGTCCATGGTTGTTGAAGTTTGTGTGTCTGTGGCTTTGCCTTGTAATTGTGTTGAGAGTATCGTTTGTTTGGGAGTTGGTTTCTGTATTGTTTTCTTTAGTGTTGAAGACTTTGTTGTTTCTTAAGTTTTTTGTTTTATATTAGTATCTTTCTTTTTGTTTGAAGTTCTGGTCAGTTTCTTCAATGTGTGTTTCTTTCTTGTTGCTTAAGGTTCTGTCAGTTTCTTCAATATGTGCGTCAATCTTTTTGCTAAGGTTCTGTCAGTTTCTTCAGTATGTGTGTGTGTTTTTTTTGTTTTTTGTTTTTTGTTGTTGTTTTTGTTGTTGTTGTTGCTTAAGGTTCTGTCAGTTTCTTCAATATGTGGATTTTTTGTGTGCTTAAGTTTCTGGTCAGTTTCTTCTTATTTTTGATTGGGTTTTGTTATCAGTGAACATGGAGGTTAGTTTGTTCAAGAGGGGATCGTCGCACACGGACTATTCCATATGCGCTTCACCCATTGAGTCGGTGGCTGTCTGGCGGACTTTGTGAGCCTGTGCAAAACCCTGCACACTTGCAAGATCTTGAAGTGGTGGGCATGGGATGCATGCTTTGATATTGTCCTCTTTCCACGAGGCATCAAAAATCGATACGGCTTGCCGGATCTTTAACATGCGTATTTTGATGTTACGTCTGTCTGCTGCGTTGCCGTGCATATTGTGAACAGACATACCTGATAACGGTGCCGCTGTCTATAACATATCTGTACACCTGTAGTTTTCTGTAAGCTTTGGCCCGTTTGTTGCTGTTGTTTATTCGATTTGTTTTCTGAAATGTATACCTAGCTGTCGTGTCTCTTTGTCTTTGGAATGCGACTGTTTTCTTTCTGGAGCTCACGTTCCTCTTTGTTGCTCTGCATGTTTTCTGTATATTGGCTTTGTATGGTGTTAAACGTTAAACTTTAAGAGAAATTGCTGTGTGTAACGTCTTAAGGTATATGTTTCTGTTTTGGGGTTTAGCTTTTTTTTTTTTTTTTTTTTTTATCTCAGAGTAAATTGCTCTATAATATTTGAACGTATGTTTTATGGGTTAATATAATGCTCTACATAAAATGTAAACGTTTGTAATTTTTTTCTGGCAGCTGGATAAACTGATATGGACGTCTATCTGGCCTTTAGTAAACCTCTGTTCTTCTGTTCTTTCTTTCTTTCTTTCCTTCTTGTTTTCTTGCTTTGTTTCTTTCTTTGTTTTCTTTTTTTTCTTTCGTGTTCTTTTTTCTTTCTTTTTCTGTTCTTTCTTTCTGTTCTTTTCTTTTCTTTCTTTCTTTTTTTGTTCTTTCTTTGCTTTATCCTTGTGTCAATTGGACTGTATAACATGTGACCGTCTGTCTTTTTGTACCTGGATTCCGAACTGTTTCTTACTGCTTCTCACTGGACAAGCTGATCATCATGTGTCTCCATTGCTCTTCATGTTATGTGTCTATAACTGTCTGTCTGGCTCCGTCACCCTGCATATCATTTACATATGTCTTTTTCCTTTACTTGTGAGGCGTTTCTTGGTACAGGTTATTGGGTTTGTCGATATCTTTCGTGTGTGTTGTTCAGGTTTGTTAAGGATATCCTATCGGGCTCCTCTAGCCGGCATTGTAAGTTCATATTTTTTATTTCCTTCGTTCTTTTAGCGTTGAGCGGATCCCCGTGTAACGTAGTGATACTCGGTGGAATTTCTGAAATCACCTGTCTGCATCACTGCATACATCATGTGTATACCTGTCTGGCATCTTTATGTATAGCATGTACATATATTTACTTTTCTTGTTCTTTTAGCTCTGCGCCGATCCGCACAACGTAGTAATACTCACTGGATTTGCTGCAATCACCTGTCTGCGTCGCTCTATACATTATTTGTATACCTGTCTTGTTTCGTTGCTATGCATAGTATGTAAATATTTATTTTCCTCGTTCTTTGAGCTTTTAGCTGGTTCGTATGGCGTTGTGGTATTCTCTGATTTGCTGAAAGTAAGATGACGATATCCTGCCTATCATTTTAGCTTCCGTGTATTCAATGTTTGAAAGTCTCCTGTCTGCTTTGCTCTGTACATTATGTGTTTGACTTCTTTGCTATGCATTAGTATGTACATGTCTATACTTTCCTTGTTCTTTTAGCTCGTTGCCGGTTCCTATAACGTAGTGTTAGTCACTGGATTTGCTGATAGTCTGCGGTCTGTATTGCTCTATACAGTATGTCTATGCCTGTCTGGCTTCTTTGCTATGCATAGCATGCACTTATTTACTATTTCCATGTTCTTTTAGCTCATGATCGGTTCGTATAACGTAGTGATATCACAGGATTTGCTGATAGTCGCCTGTCTGCATCGCTCTATACATGACATGTATATCTGTGGCTTCTTTGCTATGCATAGCATGCACTTATTTGTAATTTCCATGTTCTTTTAGCTCTTGATCGGTTCGTATAACGTAGTGATAGTGATATCACAGATTTGCTGATAGTCGCCTGTCTGCATCGCTATATACATTACGTTTATACCTGTCTGTCTTCTTTGCTATGCGATACTTTCTGGATTTGTTGATAGTCACCTGCCCTCGTGGCTCTATACATTACGTTTATACCTGTCTGTCTTCTTTGCTATGCATAGCATGTACATGTCTGTATTTTTCTTGTTCTTTTTGCTCTTCGCCGGTTCCTGTAACGTAGTGATACGGGATTTGCCGATAGCCTCCTGTCTGCATCGCTGTTCACGATGTGTGTATATCTGGCTTCTTTGTGTCCCTGTTGGCTCAGTTGGTCTAGAGCACCATGCTATTATACATGTAACGCAGGGGGCGTGGGTTTGACCGTCAGGTGGGCCACAAGTTGTTACTATGGGGGCTGGTTTGTTGTGTTTGAGCCGTGGACTCAAGATCTGATATCTCGAGTTCGATCCTTGCCAGCAGTATTAAAAACTGGTTTAGATTTCGAAGGCCTCTTTTTCCTATACCTTCTCATTTTGAGACCATGACAGCGTGTAGGGCTTTGCGCAGGCTCAGGGAGTCTGCCACATATTTGTCGGCGGATTTTGGGCGGAGCACATAATTGTCATTGCTCGAGAGCGATAAATGGCTATTTAACAAACTGGTAACTCCAGATTGTCTGGCTCCGTCGCTCTGCTTGTTGTGCACAGAGCTGTCATTTTGGAGTCAATAGGGTTGGGTTCTGTTACGATGAGTATAATCAGATGAGTAATGATGATGAATGATGATATGATGATGAGATGATGATGATGATGGTCGCAATAGAATTTACCTGCCTGAAATCTGGACCGCTGTCCCCTGGGGAAAGTACGTCTCCATAGCATGGGGTCACCTGTTTTTTTTTTCTTTTTTCTTTCGTTTTTTTGTTTTTTTTGTTTTTTTGTATGAGTGTTGTCTTGTGTAAGTGTGACAGTGAATTTTGTTTCACAGAATGTTGCCAGAGACACACTGTTTAGGTTCCCATCGGATCTTTTTCGTGGACTTTGTGCATACTGCATATGTGACCTTGGTTTATCGTGTCGTCTGAAAGACTAGCACCCACACCATTACTCAAGGTCTAGTGGAAGTTGGAGGAGTGGGGGCGGGGGACCCTTTCCAGACCGGGAATGGAACCTGAGCTTTTGGCGTCTTAGACGGGTGTTTTTTTTCCATCTGGCGACACGTTTCAGTTTTCATGTATGTTCTTTTCTTTACTTTAAGCCGTGTGTCGTTTTGCTGGAACTAGTCATTGGAATTTGCTGCTCTGATCGTCCTCTGTCCTTGTTGCTCTACGGGTGTGTATGTCCAGTTTCTGTTGTTTCTTTTACGTGTGTGTTTCTGTAGTGTCTGTTGTTCTACATGTGTATATCTGTTTGGTGTCTGTGGTGTTCAGTCTCTGTCTATCTGTCTGTTTAGTGTGTGTGTTATTTACATAAGTACCGGTATACCAGGTAGACCCAGGGAGAAGATAGTAGACGGACATGCAGAGTGGCTGAGGACAAAGAGGGTAGAAGAGATGCTTGAGGCAACAAGAGATAGAGACAGATGGAAGTCTATAATCGCCAACGCCATGTGGCAGGGCACCTGATGATGATGATGATGATGACCGGTATATCAGTCTGCTTGTCTCCATGTATTCTCTCTTTTTCTCTTCTCTCTCTCTCACTCTCTCTCTCTCTCCCACACATACATACATAGGGTCCCTATTGCTCTTGATATGTCTGTCTGTCTAGTATCCTCTATTGCGAACCAACCATTCGCCGTGGTGTAGTGGTTAGCAGAACGGACTGCGGACTGGAAGGCGGTTGACTCTATCCTCACCAGTCATTTCAGAACTCGTAAGATTTTTCGGCCCTAATCGGCTTTGTACCCAGAGTTGAGCATGCTCTGGGCTCATCTACTGGCTTGTGCCCAGAATTGAGCGTGATATGGACTCATTTAACTGGCTTGTACCCAGAGTTGAGCATGCTATGGGCTCATTTAACTGGCTTGTACCCAGTGTTGAGTGTGCTATGGGCTCATTTAACTGTTTTTGTACCCAATGTTGAGCGTGCTATGGGCTCATTTAACTGGCTTGTACCCAGAGTAGAGCGTGCTATGGACTCATTTAACTGGCTTGTACCCAGAGTTGAGCGTGCTATGGACTCATTTAACTGGCTTGTACCCAGTGTTGAGCATGCTGTGGGCTCATTTAACTGGCTTGTACCAGTGTTGAACATGCTATGGGCTCATTTAACTGGCTTGTACCAGTGTTGAGTGTGCTATGGGCTCATTTAACTGTTTTTGTACCCAGTGTTGAGCGTGCTATGGGCTCATTTAACTGGCTTGTACCCAGAGTAGAGCGTGCTATGGACTCATTTAACTGGCTTGTACCCAGAGTTGAGCATACTATGGGCTCATTTAACTGGCTTGTACCCAGAGTTGAGCATACTATGGGCTCATCTAAGTGGCTTGTACCCAGAGTTGAGCATGCTATGGGCTCATCTAAGTGGCTTGTACCCAGAGTTGGGCATACTATGGGCTCATTTAACTGGGTTTGTACCCAGAGTTGAGCGTACTATGGGCTCATTTAACTGGCTTGTACCCAGAGTCGAGCATACTATGGGCTCATCTAAGTGGCTTGTATCCAAAGTTGAGCATACTATGGGCTCATCTAACTGGCTTTGTACCCAAAGTGAGCGTACTATGGGCTCATCTAACTGGCTTGTACCCAGAGTTGAGCGTACTATGGGCTCATTTAACTGGCTTGTACCCAGAGTTGGGCATGCTATAGGCTCATTTAACCGGCTTGTACCCAGAGTTGAGCATACTATGGGCTCATCTAACTGGCTTGTACCCAGAGTCGAGCATACTATGGGCTCATTTAACTGGCTTTGTACCCAGAGTCGAGCATACTATGGGCTCGTCTAACTGGCTTGTACCCAGAGTCGAGCATACTATGGGCTCATTTAACTGGCTTTGTACCCAGAGTCGAGCATACTATGGGCTCATTCAACTGGCTTTGTACCCAGAGTCGAGCATACTATGGGCTCATTTAACTGGCTTTGTACCCAGAGTCGAGCATACTATGGGCTCATTTAACTGGCTTTGTACCCAGAGTCGAGCATACTATGGGCTCATATAACTGGCTTTGTACCCAGAGTCGAGCATACTATGGGCTCATTTAACTGGCTTTGTACCCAGAGTCAAGCATACTATGGGCTCATTTAACTGGCTTTGTACCCAGAGTCGAGCATACTATGGGCTCATTTAACTAGCTTGTACCCAGAGTCGAGCATACTATGGGCTCATTTAATTGGCTTGTACCCAGAGTCGAGCATACTATGGGCTCATTTAACTAGCTTGTACCCAGAGTCGAGCATACTATGGGCTCATTTAACTGGCTTTGTACCCAGAGTCGAGCATACTATGGGCTCATTTAACTGGCTTTGTACCCAGAGTCGAGCGTGCTGTGGACTCATTGAGAAGCTTATGGGACCACACAGTCAAGTCTCATCCACTTCACAGACTCGTCATTAAGGATGTTGCTGGAATCTTCTGACCAACATGGCAGGTGTCTGTATCTGTTGGGCCTGGTTGACGCCACGATGTATTGTGATAGCGCAGAG
This sequence comes from Monoplex corrugatus, assembly GCA_030674185.1. Taxonomy (NCBI): domain Eukaryota; kingdom Metazoa; phylum Mollusca; class Gastropoda; order Littorinimorpha; family Ranellidae; genus Monoplex; species Monoplex corrugatus. The sequence goes on along the minus strand of CM060308.1, from coordinate 12,140,397 downwards.
TACAGCCCTGTCATGCAGTCTCAATCCTAGGTGGAACTCTATAGCGTCATGATTATCATCGTCATCATCATCATCATCATCATCATCATCATCATCATCATCATCATCATCATCATCATCATCATCATCATCGTCATCATCAGTATTGTAAAAACTGTACCAGCTTTTGATGGAACTCTATAGCATCATGATTATCATCGTCATCGTCATCATCATCATCATCAGTATTGTAAAACCTGTACCAGCTTTTGATGGAACTCTGTAGCGTCATGATTATCATCGTCATCATTATCATCAGTATTGTAAAATCTGTACCAACTTTTGCGGATAAAAAAAGGGCGTAGATAATGAATGGGGCGGGGATGGTGGAGGACGAGCACAAAGTAAACTACCAAAGTACGAGGATTCTAAACAACAACAACAACAAAAATTCTATTGCTGATAATTTGCTGTCCTCTTTGCTCTTGTTCTCTTGCTTTGTTTCTTTCTTGTTTTCTTTCTTTTCTTTTCTTTCTTTCTGTGTCTGTCTGTGAATGTCTGTCTAGTTTCTTTCTTTCTGTGTCTGTCTGTGTATGTCTGTCTAGTTTCTTTCTTTCTGTGTCTGTCTGTGTCTGTCTGTCTAGTTTTCTTTCTTTCTGTGTCTGTCTGTGTATGTCTGTCTAGTTTCTTTCTTTCTGTGTCTGTCTGTGTATGTCTGTCTAGTTTCTTTCTTTCTGTGTCTGTCTGTGTATGTCTGTCTAGTTTCTTTCTGTGTCTGTCTGTGTTGTCTGTCTAGTTTCTTTCTTTCGTGTCTGTCTGTATGTCTGTCTAGTTTCTTTCTGTGTCTGTCTGTGTATGTCTGTCTAGTTTCTTTCTTTCTGTGTCTGTGTATGTCTGTCTAGTTCTTTCTGTGTCTGTCTGTGTATATCTGTCTAGTTTCTTTCTTTCTGTGTCTGTCTGTGAATGTCTGTCTAGTTTCTTTCTTTCTGTGTCTGTCTGTGTATGTCTGTCTAGTTTCTTTCTTTCTGTGTCTGTCTGTGTATGTCTGTCTAGTTTCTTTCTTTCTGTGTCTGTGTATGTCTGTCTAGTTTCTTTCTTTCTGTGTCTGTCTGTGTCTGTCTGTCTGTGTCTGTCTGTGTCTGTCTGTCTAGTTTCTTTGCTCTGCGTAGTACGTACACGTCTGCATGTTTTTCTTTTCTTTCAGTGGTGAGCCGTTTCTTCATGCTAGTCATTGGTATTTGCTGATAGTCGTCTTCATCACTTTACATGTACATAGCAGTCTAGCCCTCTTACTGTTGGTGTTAATTACATCTTTTGTTTTCTGTCTTTATCTTGCATTTGCTCGTAATTGTTTTCTTTCAGTTCTGTGCTGTGTCTTGCTTTAAACTCGTGATTTTGTTTTAGTTCTGAGCTGTGTCTTGCTTTTTCTCGTAATTGTTTTCTTTTAGTTCTGAGCTGTGTCTTGCTTTTTCTCGTAATTGTTTTCTTTTAGTTCTGAGCTGTGTCTTGCTTTTACACGTAATTGTTTTCGTTTAGTTCTGAGCTGTGTCTTGCTTTTTCTCGTAATTGTTTTCTTTTAGTTCTGAGCTGTGTCTTGCTTTTTCTCGTAATTGTTTTCTTTTAGTTCTGAGCTGTGTCTTGCTTTTACTCGTAATTGTTTTCTTTTAGTTCTGAGCTGTGTCTTGCTTTAAACTCGTGATTTTGTTTTAGTTCTGAGCTGTGTCTTGCTTTTACACGTAATTGTTTTCTTTTAGTTCTGAGCTGTGTCTTGCTTTTTCTCGTAATTGTTTTCTTTTAGTTCTGAGCTGTGTCTTGCTTTAAACTCGTGATTTTGTTTTAGTTCTGAGCTCTGTCTTGCTTTTTCTCGTAATTGTTTTCTTTTAGTTCTGAGCTGTGTCTTGCTTTTTCTCGTAATTGTTTTCTTTTAGTTCTGAGCTCTACCTTTTACACGTAATTGTTTTCTTTTAGTTCTGAGCTGTGTCTTGCTTTTACTCGTAATTGTTTTCTTTTAGTTCTGAGCTGTGTCTTGCTTTTACACGTAATTGTTTTCTTTTAGTTCTGAGCTGTGTCTTGCTTTTACTCGTAATTGTTTTCTTTTAGTTCTGAGCTGTGTCTTGCTTTTTCTCGTAATTGTTTTCTTTTAGTTCTGAGCTGTGTCTTGTTTTTTCTCGTAATTGTTTTCTTTTAGTTCTGAGCTCTACCTTTTACTCGTAATTGTTTTCGTTTAGTTCTGAGCTCTGTCTTGCTTTTACTCGTAATTGTTTTCTTTTAGTTCTGAGCTGTGTCTTGCTTTTTCTCGTAATTGTTTTCTTTTAGTTCTGAGCTGTGTCTTGCTTTTTCTCGTAATTGTTTTCTTTTAGTTCTGAGCTGTGTCTTGCTTTTACTCGTAATTGTTTTCTTTTAGTTCTGAGCTCTGTCTTGCTTTTACTCGTAATTGTTTTCTTTTAGTTCTGAGCTGTGTCTTGCTTTTACTCGTAATTGTTTTCTTTTAGTTCTGAGCTCTGTCTTGCTTTTACACGTAATTGTTTTCTTTTAGTTCTGAGCTGTGTCTTGCTTTTTCTCGTAATTGTTTTCTTATAGTTCTGAGCTCTGCCTTTTACTCATAATTGTTTTGTTTTAGTTCTGAGCTCTGCCTATTACTCATAATTGTTTTCTTTTAGTTCTGAGCTGTGTCTTGCTTTTACTCGTAATTGTTTTCTTTTAGTTCTGAGCTGTGTCTTGCTTTTACTCGTAATTGTTTTCTTTTAGTTCTGAGCTGTGTCTTGCTTTTACTCGTAATTGTTTTCTTTTAGTTCTGAGCTGTGTCTTGCTTTTACTCGTAATTGTTTTCGTTTAGTTCTGAGCTCTGTCTTGCTTTTACTCGTAATTGTTTTCGTTTAGTTCTGAGCTGTGTCTTGCTTTTACTCGTAATTGTTTTCTTTTAGTTCTGAGCTGTGTCTTGCTTTAAACTCGTGATTTTCTTTTAGTTCTGAGCTCTGTCTTGCTTTTACTCGTAATTGTTTTCTTTTAGTTCTGAGCTCTGTCTTGCTTTTACTCGTAATTGTTTTCTTTTAGTTCTGAGCTCTGTCTTGCTTTTTCTCGTAATTGTTTTCTTTTAGTTCTGAGCTGTGTCTTGCTTTTACACGTAATTATTTTCTTTTAGTTCTGAGCTGTGTCTTGCTTTTACTCGTAATTGTTTTCGTTTAGTTCTGAGCTGTGTCTTGCTTTTACTCGTAATTGTTTTCGTTTAGTTCTGAGCTGTGTCTTGCTTTTACTCGTAATTGTTTTCGTTTAGTTCTGAGCTGTGTCTTGCTTTTACTCGTAATTGTTTTCTTTTAGTTCTGAGCTCTGTCTTGCTTTTACTCGTAATTGTTTTCGTTTAGTTCTGAGCTCTGTCTTGCTTTTACTCGTAATTGTTTTCTTTTAGTTCTGAGCTCTGTCTTGCTTTTACACGTAATTGTTTTCTTTTAGTTCTGAGCTCTATCTTGCTTTTACACGTAATTGTTTTCTTTTAGTTCTGAGCTCTATCTTGCTTTTACACGTAATTGTTTTCTTTTAGTTCTGAGCTCTGTCTTGCTTTTACTCGTAATTGTTTTCTTTTAGTTCTGAGCTGTGTCTTGCTTTTACTCGTAATTGTTTTCTTTTAGTTCTGAGCTGTGTCTTGCTTTTACTCGTAATTGTTTTCTTTTAGTTCTGAGCTGTGTCTTGCTTTTACTCGTAATTGTTTTCTTTTAGTTCTGAGCTGTGTCTTGCTTTTACTCGTAATTGTTTTCTTTTAGTTCTGAGCTGTGTCTTGCTTTTACTCGTAATTGTTTTCTTTTAGTTCTGAGCTCTACCTTGCTTTTACTCGCAGGTCTTACTGATTGCCAGTTGTCTCCATTGCTCTCAGTATTATGTAAGTTAATATTTGTCTTTTTTTCCCCATGTCCGTTTTTGGTTCCGAGTCGTTTCTTTCTGCTCCTCATTGGAATTGCTGATGGACCATTATTCAAGACGAATGTTGAATTGGATGCGCGTGCTCTGAATTCACGTGCGGAGGGAGTGAAAAAAGAAGAGAGCGAACGAACGATCGAGAGAGAAGAAAGGAGGAAGAAAGAAAAGAGCGACGAGAAGAAAGAAGAATAGAGGAGAAAAAGCAGAGGGGGCGGGGTGGGGGTGGGGGTGGGGTTGTAAGAAAGAAAACGAACAGAAGGGGTCAGAGAATTGGAATAAATCTAAGAGAGCGAGAGCTCCAGGAATAAGGGGAAAAAATGGGAATTTTTTTTTTTCAACTTTTATAGATGAAATTCCTTTTCAAATGGAAGTGGGTGGATAACAAGGAACCCAGACTGAGGGCCCCAACTGATGGAACCACTGGAGCACATGTCAAAAACGGTAATTTGTTTCTGGACAACCGTGTTTCCAGGCAAGGTCTTTCTTTTCACCGCTCTCTCTGGCAGCTATAGGGTATTGTTGTAGTTGTGAGTTAGACCTACAATAAGGATCTACGTTAGAGACGTTAGAAACCACGCACAGCCACTGTTAGAGATGTTAGAACTACACACACACACACTCTCTCTTCTCTCTCTCTCTCTCACACACACTCACACACCGCACACTCGCGCGCGCGCGAACACACACACACACACATACACACACACAGCACGCACGCACGCACGCGCGCGCGCACACACACAGGACCGCTGTTAGGGATGTTAGAGCTGCAGGCAGAACCACTGTTAGAGATGTTAGAACTACACACAGACAACCACTGTTAAGCTGTTAGAACTACACATAGGACGCTGTTAGAGATGTTAGAACTACGTACAGGACCACTGTTAGAGATGTTAGAACTACATACAGGACCACTGTTAGAAAGGTTAGTACTATACAGACAACGGCTGTTAGAGATGTTGGAAACTACACACAGGACGCTGTTACAGATGTTAGAATACACAGAGAATCACTGTTAGAGATGTTAGAACCACACACACAATGGGTGTTAGATATGTTAGAAGTAAACACAGCATCGCAGGTAGAGATGTTAGAACGACACATAGGATCGTGTTATAGATTTTGTTTAAACTAACACACAGGACCACTGTTAGAGATGTTAGAACGACACACACAGAACCGTTGTTAGATGTTAGAACTACACACAGGACCACTGTTAGAGATGTTAGAACTACACACAGGACCACTGTTAGAGATGTTAGAACGACACACACAGAACCGTTGTTAGATGTTAGAACTACACACAGGACCACTGTTAGAGATGTTAGAACTACACACAGGACCACTGTTAGAGATGTTAGAACGACACACACAGAACACTGTTGAGATGTTAGAACTACACACAGAACCGTTGATGTTAGATGATTAGAACTGTACACACAGGACCACTGTTAGAGATTGTAAAAACTGCTACATAGGACCACTGTTAGAGATGTTAGAACTACACACAGGACCACTGCTAGAGATGTTAGAACTACACACAGGACCACTGTTAGAGATGTTAGAACTACACACAGGACAGCTGTTAGAGATGTTAGAACTACACACAGGACCACTGTTAGATATGTTAGAACTACACACAGGACCACTGCTAGAGATGTTAGAACTACACACAGGACCACTGTTAGAGATGTTAGAACTACACACAGGACCACTGTTAGAGATGTTTAGAACTACACACAGGACCACTGCTAGAGATGTTTAGAACTACACACAGGACCACTGTTAGAGATGTTAGAACTACACACAGGACCACTGTTAGAGATGTTAGAACTACACACAGGACAGCTGTTAGAGATGTTAAAACTACACACAGGACCACTGCTAGAGATGTTAAAACTGCACACAGGACAGCTGTTAGAGATGTTAGAACTACACACAGGACAGCTGTTAGAGATGTTAGAACTACACACAGGACAGCTGTTAGAGATGTTAAAACTACACACAGTACCACTGCTAGAGATGTTAGAACTACACACAGGACAGCTGTTAGAGATGTTTAGAACTACACACAGGACAGCTGTTAGAGATGTTAAAACTACACACAGGACCACTGCTAGAGATGTTAAAACTGCTCACAGTACCACTGCTAGAGATGTTAGAACTACACACAGGACAGCTGTTAGAGATGTTAGAACTACACACAGGACAGCTGTTAGAAATGTTAGAACTACACACAGGACAGCTGTTAGAGATGTTAGAACTACACACAGGACAGCTGTTAGAAATGTTAGAACTACACACAGGACAGCTGTTAGAGATGTTAGAACTACACACAGGACAGCTGTTAGAGATGTTAAAACTACACACAGGACAATGTTAGAGATGTTAGAACTACACACAGGACCGCTGTTAGAAGTATAGGCAGTATCACTGTTAGAGATATTAGGGCTACCAGCAAGACCACTGTTAGAGGTGTTAGAACTGCACAAAAACCGCTGTTAGACGTGTTAGAACTACACACAGGACCGCTGTTAGAAGTATAGGCAGAATCACTGTTAGAGATATCAGGGCTACCAGCAAGATCACTGTTAGAGGTGTTAGAACTACACTTAACCGCTGGTAGACATGTTAGAACTACACATGGTAGGAACCACACACAGGATCGCTGTTAGAGATGTTAGAACTACACACCACCCCCACTGTTAGAGACGTTAGAACTACACACCACCCCCCACTGTTAGAGATGTTAGAACTACACACCACCCCCCACTGTTAGAGATGTTAGAACTACACACCACCCCCCACTGTTAGAGATGTTAGAACTACACACCACCCCATGTTAGAGATGTTAGAACTACACACCACCCCCCACTGTTAGAGATGTTAGAACTACACACCACCCCCCACTGTTAGAGATGTTAGAACTACACACCACCCCCCACTGTTAGAGATGTTAGAACTACACACCACCCCCCACTGTTAGAGATGTTAGAACTATACACCACCCCCACTGTTAGAGATGTTAGAACTACACACCACCCCCCACTGTTAGAGATGTTAGAACTACACACCACCCCCACTGTTAGAGATGTTAGAACTATACACCACCCCCCACTGTTAGAGATGTTAGAACTACACACCACCCCCCACTGTTAGAGATGTTAGAACTATACACCACCCCCCACTGTTAGAGATGTTAGAACTACACACCACCCCCACTGTTAGAGATGTTAGAACTACACACCACCCCCCACTGTTAGAGATGTTAGAACTACACACCACCCCCCACTGTTAGAGATGTTAGAACTATACAAGAATCGCTTGTAGAGAGGTTAGAATTACAGGCAGGACTACTATAAGAGATGTTAGAAATGCTGCATAGTTCATAAAGTATGCTTCTTTCGTTGACTTTTTCTTAAAATTATTAATCGTCTTTAGTTTTACAAGGAAAATTGGATGTACAAGCTTTTTTGTGGATGAACGAATGACTTGGTGCTTGCGTGGTGCGTGCGTGCATGCGTGCTTGCGTGCGTGCGTGCGTGCGTGCGTGTGTGTGTGGTGTGTGTGTGTGTGTGTGTGTGTGTGTGTGTGTGTGTGTGTGTGTGTGTGTACGCACATGAACAGTAAATAGGTTTCATTCATAGGCATTATTAAATCAATTTCATCCCAAACTTTGGCAATGGGCTTGTTGGCTGGCGTTACTGTTGTGAGTGTGTGAATTCATTGGGTGTGACAAGGTGTACAGAAACGGTATTTACAGGCGCCCTTGTGGTGCCTGTACCGTGTAGCCCACGTAAGATGGATGGTTTTCAAGTCGGAGATGTCCTGATTTAACCCTTTGACTCCCACATCGTATCCGGCAGCTACGAAAACTTAACCCTTTGACTCCCTTACCCTATCCACCAGTTCACCTATCCACCAGCTTCCTTCAGGAAGCTGGTGGATAGGGTAAGGGAGTCAAAGGGTTGAGTTTTTGTTTTGCTAGCATGGTTAACAATACAGGATGCTGGTGGACAGGGTGCGGGAGTCAAAGGGTTAAGAGATTGTCCTTTCGACCACACGCAACACGAAATCCCAGCTATTTTTGTCATGACTGATGGTCTCCTAATACATTTTGTAATCCATACGCCCCCTGAATTGTCATCATACTGACACCCTGGACCTGATTTATTTTACCTGTCATGTGCGTATTAACAGGACTTTGAGTCTTATTACAGGAAACAATTTGTGATATTTGTGTGCGTATTTACAGGACTTTGAGTCTTATTACAGGAAACAATTTGTGATGACAGATACATCGCTCATAGTTTTTTTCAATTACAGTAAAAAGCTGTGATGACATAACTAGTGCAGACTGCTAAACGTGGTTGTCAGAAATGTCCAGAGACGTGAAGTGTGTATGTCCTTGGAGATATGGAGGAGTCTTGTCGCTGGGGAAATCTGGTCTGGAGAACTGCGTGACAGAGAGACCAACTGTATCCTCAGTGCCTGCCGATGTCATTTGTGCTTGTCAGTGAACGCGTCTGGGGTGCCATTCAAACAGACCACGGTGTTACTATGTTAGTAGGACAATTCCCAGTGTTATTCAACCTTTGTCAAAAGCAAAATTTGAACTTGTGATGAATTTTTGTGTGTTTGGTCTATATTAAATGAATCCGTTTGTGTGTTGGGACTCTGAACTTTGTTAAAACTTTAGACTGTGGTTTTCTTGACCAGTGAGGTATTGTGTCAGTATTTACTTTACCAATTGAAAATCAGTTCTTTTGGCATTTACTTGCACCGGTTGAAAATTTAGTGTTCTTGAATGATTTGAGAGAAATCTTATACTCCATGCCATTCACTATAATACAGTTTTTCAGTTATTTGTTTGACAGAAATAGGATGCTCTTCGTCAGCAGTTTCCAGCGATATTGTCTGTGAATAACATGGCGAATGATAGTAGTTTATTCGCATCATCCAATTTGTGTGTGTGCAGTAATGATGGACTTTGTGATCTTGTTATTAGAACTATCGCTTGTGTTCACAAAATCCTCACATTGTGAAAACTTTTTTTTTGGTAAGAACGCAAAATTTGGATATTTTAAAAGTGATGATGAACATTACATGGCCGTCGCCAAAGTGACTCGTGTCAAGTGTTCGCTGTGAATAATGTGACAAAGTGAGAATTGAATTCTCCATTCAGTGCATGATTATTTCTTTGTCATTAATATTACTGAATTGTGCGGCGCTGTATTGAACAAAGGAATCTTCGTGGTGGACCGAGCATAAGCGTAGAATTGTTTTTCTTGTGTGGGAATCCGAATGGTCACCTAGTGATGACTACTAATGAATTAATTATGCGTGGAGATCGCAATCAAATGAAATGAAAAAAAAATGAGCATATGATTTAGCTCATATAAGTCAGTTGAAAGTCTGCGAATTATCTTTTTGTTGTTATTTGAGAATTGTTAAATATCTTCTTGACAGAAACTCGTTTGGAGCCGTACTAACTTGTAACTTAAGCTTTGTAGAAATCTAGAATTCTTAATTTTCACATTGACTGAGTGTGTCAGAATTATGAATTATATCCATGACAAACTCAGATGTTCAGATGTTAGACAACACCTGTAAGTTCAGTGGAGGATGAATTTCGTTTTGAATTATTCATTCTGATTTGTCTGCTATCTTTGACATACTTGTACGTGATTATCAGTTACTTTCTTGACATGCAGGTGTACAATTGTGAATTATGCCATCGACTTACTCGTTCAGAACTGTGAATTAACTCCTTGACATACTGGGCAACATAATTGTGAATCACTTGACATGCTGGTTCTGAATTGTGAATCATCTCCTCGACTTGGTGGTTCAGACTTGTGAATTATCTCCTTTATTACTAATACAGAACTGTGAATTATCTTTTTGACGCAGTGGTACAGAATCGCGAAATATAAAACTTCTATAGAACTGTGAAATATCAACTCATTCATTCAGAATTGTGATTAATCTCCTTTTACTATTCTTTGAGAATTTTTAATGTATGAGAATAATTCCATTTGTATAGCACAAAACATTGCATGTCGAAAAGAAATGTCGTTGCTCTTAACATGTCTTGACTGACTCATTCGGAAGTGACGATTTTGGCGTCTGAAGTGATCAGTTTCTCTCTGGACTATTCGTCTAGACTTTCAGTTATCTCCGCGTAGTATTCATGTAATAATAATTCTGGCGCGTCCTCTCGAATTATTTGTTTGCACTTCTGAATAACCTCTCCGTGAATTATTTGCGTAAGTGAGTCTGAATTACCTCCTCGTTCTTTGATACTTTGGAGTGGTCTCCTCGTTGAAAC
>CM060308.1:12115175-12127675 GCA_030674185.1 Monoplex corrugatus | reverse complement strand
AAGGTCTTTTGACAAGGGGGATAACAATTTTCCAGTAGTGCGACACATAATCCACTCTTTGTATGTGCGCAAATTCTTCACACATAATCAAAAAAAATATCGAACATCCATTCCTTGAACAGTCGAACATATTCAAATCATATATAATGAACAATCATCCATTTTACCACTACTACATAATGCAAAGAAAACAACAACAAAAAATATCAGAACAGTGTTCCCACATTCAGGCCAATAATTTGTCTAGGTTTAGACAAACCAAAATCTTTTTCACACACCCACACCCACTCACACGCATCCATATACGCTCACACGCGGGCGCGCGCTCGTGCGCACACACACACACATCAAAACTGTAATATGATGAAACATCTGGGCTAAACCACCCAAACCTTACATTTAGTGATAATAATATAATCTTCACATAACTGCCCCATAATACTCTGTTAACAAGGGACATCACTATGCCTTTTATTTATTTGTTTTTTGGTTTGTTTGTTTTTTTTGTTTTTGTTAACATGTATAGTAGACCCTTAAGTGTCTATATACCCTTTCAATATCCACTTCTAACATATTCTACAAATATACCATTATTTTCATATTATTAGCTACTCTTAAATTATCGGCAAAAAAGCAAAATAAAGCAAATGAAAACAGCTCTTTACAAAACAGAGTCTATAATAAAGCGGCTTCTTTTGGAGTTAACGTGATATAGCCCACATCAGTCAAAAGAGATTAAATTAATCCCAGTATGATATTGTCTAGCACTATTGTCGGGCTTGTAAGTGTTTATGTCTTAATTTTTTGTGCTTCCGCAATGTATAGTGCCACTGATTTGATTATGACTTCGTCATCAGATGACAAAATAGATACAACATCTTGTCTTTTGGCCATGTCGGATTCAAAAACTTTGCATTTTCCACGTATTGTGTCAAAAATTTGGCATTGGAATAAAAAGTGTTTTTCATTATCGACATTGTTTCCACATAAGGGGCAAGGATATACTGTGGACGTCCCAGGTTGAAACCAATTTTTATTTGCATTGAAACCAAGTGTTCTTAATCTAAATCTTGCGTAATTAGTTCTTTGCCATTTATCCGTAACAACACAGATATTTTTCGGTTTGAAAAACATCTTTAAATGAGAAGAACCAACTATATTTTTCTTTGTTTTCCATATCTGAGTGCCAATTTTGTTTAAACGAACAAATAAGCCTGTCTTTAAATTCATTAATAAACTGACACTCATTTCCTACTCCCTGGGACAACCACACGATTCCAAACCCAAGTTCTGATAAAGCCTTTTTTACCTGATAGGCCCAGTTCTGTTTTCCTATTTCCATTTGAGTAACCATCATTTCATATGCCTGTTTACATAACCGAGATTGTGGAAGCCTTAACAATTTCAACCAGTATTTAATACTCTTCACAAAGGTTCTAATGTATAAAGGATATCTTCCAGTTTCTCCATATAAAACAGTATTAGAAGAGTGAATTGGTACAGCCAAAAAACGTTTTATAGCATATGTATGCACTTTTTCCATATGTGGATTTACAGTAAGACCCCATACTTCAGCTGCATATGTAAGTAAAGGTTCTATCTGTGTATCAAACATTTTCCAATATAAATTACAATCAATAGAATTGAGCTTCCGTAAGGATTTTAGAATTTCAATAACACCTTTTTTCCCTTTATTACAAGATTCTTCCCATGCATAATTTAAACTTAATTTTGTCGAAAATATTATTCCTAAGTATTTATAAGAATTAACAACTTTAACCTCGTTAATTCCATAGAACCATTTTTCGTGTTTTGATAAATGTCCACCCTTCCTGAAAATCATAATATTAGTTTTATCCATGTTAACTGTTAAAGCTAGTCGATCCGATTCTTCCTTTAAGACATTTAACTGGTTTTGTAAGCCTTTGACTGTACCAGAGAGAAGAACAACATCGTCTGCAAACAGCAATAGGAATATCTCAATAACCCCAGGGATAATTTGAATGCCATGCCTGCCTTTTCTTGACAGTTCCACTGCTAATTCATTAATGAAAAATGAAAACAATTGAGGACTCAATTGACACCCCTGTTTCACTCCTTTAGGGCATTCAAAATAATCTGAATATACACACTTCTCACGCACGCATGCAAACACTGAGTTATAAACTCCTCTTAGGGCCATATATAATTTTCCATTCACACCACTTTTACGTAATATATTCCAGATACAGAGGGTGAATACACTTTTGTGTCTCCAAACGGGTGTAGTGTGATTGACTATTTTCTTGTTCCATATAATCTGGTCTCATGCTTTGATTTACGGGTAGGTAACTGTGTTGATTCATGGCATCTACCTGTTGAGGTAATATGGAAAAGGGGAAATAATCATACATATGTAGAAAGTGCAAGACAACAAGGGGAAGAAAAAATTGTATGGTCTGAAGAATTAGCAAGTTTATTTGTACAAGAGCTTGATGGTTCTGAGTTCAACAATTGTCTACAGACAGCTTTCGGTTTGTTAGATTATAATGTGAATGACAGTTCGGAGCAGTTTACTAAGGCTTTATGCGGGGCAGCTGCGTGTATGGTACGAACAGTGAGACAAGGACAAAAGAAACAGAATGATTGGTTTGATAAGGAATGTGAAAGAAAGAAACAAGAAGTTAAGAGGCTACTGAAAAGATTCCAGAGATGCAAAACAGAAAAAGAAAAAAAAGAAAAAAGAGAAGCATATGTCATATCACGAAAAGAGTATGTTAAACTAAGGAAAACGAAAGAAAGGGAATACGAAGATAAGAAAATAAGAACACTCAAAGATTCCATCAATGACTCCAGGACATTCTGGTCAATAATAAGATCTGTTAATAGAAAGGCCTTTGTGTACAATGAAATCTCTATTGAACAATGGTACAATCATTTCTGCAGTGTTTTCAATGATATCGGGGGAAATACTGCACAAGAGAGTAATATAGTAGAGGAAGAAAATAATTTTGAGCCCCTTTTCAATGAGCCTATAACTAAAGAAGAAGTGACTGCGAGTATCAGGCATTTGAAAGCAGGAAAGAGCGCAGGACCAGATCAAATAATCAGCGAAATGCTAAAACATGCAAATGCTAATGTAATTGATTTCCTTGTCCATTTATGTAACAAGCTTTTTGATAATGGCATTTTTCCGTCAGAATGGGCAAAGTCCATAATAATCCCAATTCATAAAAAAGGAGATGTGAATAATCCAGATAATTATAGAGGAGTCGCTCTAACAAGTATAGTGAGTAAAGTTTATACATATATTTTGAATAAGAGATTAACAAAGTGGGCAGAAAAAGAAGAGAAAATAGTTGAAGAACAAGCTGGATTTAGAGCAAAATACAGTACAATTGATCATATTTTCACACTTTACTCCTTGTGCAGAAGCATTTACTTTTAAATAAGAAACTTTATGTTGCATTTGTGGATTTTAGGAAGGCATTCGATTCTGTGAATCGTAATAATCTTTGGAGAGAGAGAGAGAGAGAGAGAGAGAGAGAGAGAGAGAGAGAGAGAGAGAGAGAAAGAGAGAGAGAGAGAGAGAGAGAGAGAGAGAGAACTGAAACTGAAACTGAAAATGGTTTATTGCCATTGACATTTTTGTCCTTGTGGCAAGGAGCATAAAACAAAGTCATTAAATTTTACGGCGACGTTTTCGCGAAACAAAGATTTATAGATATAGTCATGGCTGACATTACATCCATTTAAATTTTTTTTTCCTAATGATGAAGAAAACATTGGAGGAAAAAAGTTGAAGAAACAGTTGACCACCCGACGGAATTAGTCATATAAGTAAGAGGAAGACCCAAATCCGGCAAAAAAAAACCCCCATAAGAACAGTATAAAGTGATATCTTCACTGGAGATAAACTTACATTAATTTATTGCAGTGTTGTTTTCTTTCTCCGACTTTCCCAAGCAAGGGCGATAAATTTAACGAGGGATTTTTGATATTTTTCATCTTCAGTCATGAGTATTCTGGTAATGACCCTTTGACTTGAAATGTCCTCATCAAAGATTATGCATTTTTGTCGTATACTTTCAAACGACTTGCAAACAAACAAAAAATGCATTTCATCTTCTGCCTCAGCATCACACATAGGACAAATAGAGTGTGCCGATGAATTTGAGTAAAACCATTGAGAGAGAGAGAGAGGAGAGAGAGAGAGAGAGAGAGAGAGAGAGAGAGGAGAGAGAGAGAGAGAGAGCGAGCAAAGTACATTCAAACACGATCAAATTGTACTTTTCATGAAATTATTCATTAAACAGAACAGACATCCCAACAATGCAAACTGTAAACGTTTGGTCAGAGAAATAGAATTGAAAGAAGGTAGTTAAGCACAATAGAATGCGTTTATAATTGATTTGATTGGCAGGTACAAGAAGAATTGATTAATGCAGGTGTTGTGCAAAAATCATAAAATTGTGAAACCCAGACATTTTAGCATGTTTTCTGGAAGTGTGTTCCAGAGAGTAGAACCTGAGTACTTGAGGTTGGTTTTAAAGAGGTAATTCTTGGGATGTGGGCGGTCATTTTTCTTTTAATTTGTTGCTTGCAAGATTTATAGAGAAGGGTGTTGGTTATGTTATTTAGAGTATGTGTAAGAGAGAGAGAGAGAGAGGGGGGGGAGTGAGTGAGTGAGAGAGAGCGCGAGAGTGAGAGGGGGAGGGAGAGAGAGACACAGAGAGAGGGGGAGAGAGAGAGGGAGAGAGAGAGAGGGAGAGATGAGGGGGGGGGAAGAGCTCGTAAGTTCGTGCAGTAGCGGTTCGTGCAGAAACGATTCAGTCGAGAGCGACTTGCACGGCAGTGGTTCGTTCAGTAACGATTCGCTCAATAGGGAACTGTTCTGTACTGTTTTGCTCAATAACGAATTGTTCTGAACTGTTTTGCTCAATAGCGAATTGTTCTGTACTGTTTTGCTCAATAATGAATTGTTCTGTACTGTTTTGCTCAATAATGAATTGTTCTGTACTGTTTTGCTCAATAATGAATTGTTCTGTACTGTTTTGCTCAATAGCGAATTGTTCTGTACAGTTTTGCTCAATAGCGAAATGTTCTGTACTGTTTTGCTCAATAGCGAATTGTTCTGTACTGTTTTGCTCAATAGCGAATTGTTCTGTACTGTTTTGCTCAAAAGCGAACTATTCTGTACTGTTTCGCTCAACAGCGAATTGTTCTGTACTGTTTTGCTCAACAGCGAATTGTTACGTACTGTTTTGCTCAAAAGCGAACTGTTCTGTACTGTTTCGCTCAACAGCGAATTGTTCTGTACTGTTTTGCTCAAAAGCGAACTATTCTGTACTGTTTTGCTCAGTAGCGAACTGTTATGTACTTTTTTGCTCATTAGCGAATTGTTCTGTACTGTTTTGCTCAATAGCGAATTGTTCTGAATTGTTTCGCTCAATAGCGAATTGTTCTGTACTGTTTTGCTCAATAGCGAATTGTTCTGTACAGTTTTGCTCAATAGCGAATTGTTCTGAATTGTTTCGCTCAATAGCGAATTGTTCTGTACTGTTTTGCTCAATAGCGAATTGTTCTGAATTGTTTCGCTCAATAGCGAATTGTTCTGTACTGTTTTGCTCAATAGCGAATTGTTCTGAATTGTTTCGCTCAATAGCGAATTGTTCTGTACTGTTTTGCTCAATAGCGAATTGTTCTGTACTGTTTTGCTCAATAGCGAATTGTTCTGTACTGTTTTGCTCAATAGCGAATTGTTCTGTACTGTTTTGCTCAATAGCGAATTGTTCTGTACTGTTTTGCTCAATAGCGAATTGTTCTGTACTGTTTTGCTCAATAGCGAATTGTTCTGTACTGTTTTGCTCAATAGCGAATTGTTCTGTACTGTTTTGCTCAATAGCGAATTGTTCTGTACTGTTTTGCTCAATAGCGAATTGTTCTGTACAGTTTTGCTCAATAACGTATTGTTCTGTACTGTTTTGCTCAATAGCGAACTGGTCTGAACTGTTTCGTTCTATAGTGAACTATTCTGTAGTGTTTTACTCAGTAGCGAATTGTTCTGTTGTATATTTGCTCAATAGCGAATTGTTTTGTAGTGTTTCACTCAATAGTGAATTGTTCTGTAGTGTTTCACTCAATAGCGAATTGTTCTGTAGTGTTTCACTCAATAGCGAGTCAGTCGGTAATGTCTTGCTCAAATAGCTTTGAAATTGTTTTGCTCAATAGCTTTGATATTGTTTCACTCAATAGTGAATTGTTCTGTAGTGTTTCGCTCAATAGCGAATTGTTCTGTAGTGTTTCGCTCAATAGCGAATTGTTCGGTTGTGTTTTTGCTCAATAGTGAATTGTTCTGTAGTGTTTCGCTCAATAGCGAATTGTTCGGTTGTGTTTTTTGCTCAATAGTGAATTGTTCTGTAGTGTTTCGCTCAACAGCGAATTGTTCTGTAGTGTTTTGCTCAATAGCGAACTGTTCTGTACTGTTTTGTCAATAGCAAACTGTTCTGTAGTGTTTTACTCAAAAGCGAATTGTTCGGTAGTGCTTCGCTTAATAGCGAATTGTTCTGAACTGTTACACTCAGATAGCGAATTGTTCTGTACTGTTTTGCTCAATAGCCAATTGTTCAGTAGTGTTTCGCTCTGTAGAAAATCGTTCTGTAGTGTTTCGCTCAACAGCGAATTGTTCTGTCCTGCAGGAAGCTGGTGGATAGGGTGAGGGAGTCAAATGATTCAGTTTTTGCACTTGGTGGATAGGGTGCAGGAGTCAAGTGGTTGTTAATAGCGCATTGTTCAGTAAGGAATCACTCAGTAGCGTTTTGCTTGATAGCGAATCGCTCAGTTGGTATTCGGTCAGTGGCGAATCAGTGTGTAGGGTTTCGCTCAGTCATGAATCGTTCATTAGGACTTTGCTCAGTTGAGTTTCGCTCAATAACAAGTCGTTAGTAGGATTTCTTTCAGTAAAATGGTTGAGGAGGGTTTCACTCAGTAGCAAATCGTTCAATAGTGTTTCGCTTAATAGAGAATTATTTGCAGACTTTTGCTCAATAGCAAATCATTCTTAGTGTTTCGCTCAGTATTGAATCAGTGGTAGGCTTTCACTCACTAGCGAATCGTTACGTAGTGCTTCGCTCCATAACGAATTTTTCTGTGGGTAATTGTTCGGTAGGGAGCCATCCTGCAGTACTTTACTCAATTACGACTCATTAGTAAGGATTCACTCATTAGCGAATTGTCCGTAAGGGCTCGTTCGCCGTGTAACGAATTTGTAAGTAAGATTTTGCTGAACAGCGAGTCAGTAGTATGGATTCGCTCATTAGCTCATCGTTATTTAAGGCTTTGCTCCCCCTCGTGGGGATGTCGGGGACTCTTTCAGGATAAATAGTATCCCTGTCTTCTGGAAACTCTGTGCTAGAAATTTCCTCTTTTTTGTCACTCTCTTTCTTTCCGCCATGCTCCTTTGCTTTCTGTCATTTCTTCCTATCATTTTCTGTCTCGCTGGTCCATTCGTCTGTATGTGTTCGAAAAAAAGTCTTAAGTACTTTTTCTTACGATTGCTAACTGGGTACATGTATTAAGTGCATTTTTTGGCTCTGTGATGTGCAGAAGCAATTTTAGGTAATTCATGCCCGTTTTTGTATGTATGCTCTAGTGTCCTTTAATTATGTTGACATTTGTGTTGAGGTATTTTGTAATCCCTTGGTGATAAACTGGACGTAGTGATCAACGCCAGGGGCATATCCTTAGATTACGTGCGCAGATGCATTGATATGTGTACTTAGTTTTCTTTTCCAGTTTCTCTTAGACTCTTCTGTGAGGTATGGTGTACTTTTGGAGATGGTGATAGCTCTGACATTGCCGTGCGCAGTCAGCTGGGCTTTAAGCGACAATAACAATAACAGTAACAATAACAATAACAGTAGGGTTTTGCTCAACAGCCAATCGTTCGGTAGGATTTGTTTAGTCGAAAATCGTTCAGTAGGGTTTTGCTTAATAATGAATTGTTCAGTCGGGTTTTGCTTAATAGTGAATTGTTCAGTAGGGTTTTGCTTAATAGTGAATTGTTCAGTCGGATTTTGCTTAATAGTGAATTGTTCAGTAGGGTTTTGCTTAATAGTGAATTGTTCAGTCGGGTTTTGCTTAATAGTGAATTGTTCAGTAGGGGTTTTGCTTAATAGTGTATTGTTCAGTAGGGTTTTGCTTAATAGTGAATTGTTCAGTAGGGGTTTTGCTTAATAGTGAATTGTTCAGTAGGGTTTTGCTTAATAGTGTATTGGTCAGTCGGGTTTTGCTTAATAGTGAATTGTTCAGTAGGGTTTTGCTTAATAGTGAATTGTTCAGTCGGGTTTTGCTTAATAGTGAATTGTTCAGTATAGGGTTTTGCTTAACAGTGAATTCTTCAGTAGGGTTTTGCTTAATAGTGAATTGTTCAGTCGGGTTTTGCTTAACAGTGAATTGTTCAGTCGGTTTTGCTTAATAGTGAATTGTTCAGTAGGGTTTTGCTTAATAGTGAATTGTTCAGTCGGGTTTTGCTTAATAGTGGATTGATCAGTAGGGTTTTGCTTAATAGTAATTGTTCAGTAGGGTTTTGCTTAATAGTGGATTGTTTAGTAGGGTTTTGCTTAATAGTGAATTGTTCAGTAGGGTTTTGCTCAGAATCGAATATTCGAAGGGTTCTTTTAAATCAGTCGTTCAGTACCCCTGTGGGGATCCAGGGGCTCTTTCGTATAAATAGTATCCCCACCTTCTGGAAATTCTGTGCTAGAAATTCTGCTTGTTCGTTTGCTTTCTGTCATTTCTACCTATCATTTTCTCTTAATGTCATTCGCCTGTATGTGTTCGATAATCTTACGTACTTTTTCTTAGGATTGAATATTGGGTACTTGTATGAAATGCATTTTGGCTCTAGGAATATGAGATATGCGGAAGCAGTTTTATGTAAAACATGCCTGTTTGTAATATATGTTTTGGTGTCCTCAGGTATGCTAAATTTGTATTCAGGTGTGTTTTTTAAATCCCCTGTGCGATAAATTGGACGGAGTGGTCAACATAGGGCTTTGTCCTTAGATTATGTGCGCGAATGCATTGTATGTGTAACTTGATTTTCTTTTCTTTTTCTTCCTGTTGAAGTATTGTGTGTTTGAGGCGGTTATAGCCCTGATATG
Organism: Monoplex corrugatus; assembly: GCA_030674185.1. Taxonomy (NCBI): domain Eukaryota; kingdom Metazoa; phylum Mollusca; class Gastropoda; order Littorinimorpha; family Ranellidae; genus Monoplex; species Monoplex corrugatus. The sequence continues at coordinate 12,118,532 of CM060308.1, read as the reverse complement.
GCTCTGCGCAGTCGGCTGGGCTTTAGGCAACAATACGATAACAGGCGTTCAGTTGGGGGTTTGCTCAGCAAGCTCGTTGAGTAGGGTTTCACGCAGTAAGGCTTCGCACAGTACAGAATTGTTCAATAGGGTTTCACGCAGTAAGGCTTCGCACAGTACAGAATTGTTCAATAGGGTTTCACGCAGTAAGGCTTCGCACAGTACAGAATTGTTCAATAGGGTTTCACGCAGTAAGGCTTCGCACAGTAGAGAATTGTTCAATAGGGTTTCACGCAGTAAGGCTTCGCACAGTACAGAATTGTTCAGTAGGGTTTCGCTCGATAGCAGATCGTTCAGAAGGGTTTTGGTCAGTAGGGAATTGTTCAGTAGGGTTTTTCTCAATAGGCCAACCGCTGACAGTGTATCGTGAGGATTCCCTCTGTGCACGTGAAACGGCTCTTGGCGTTAAGGGGGCAGACCTACCCAGATTAGGGTACCAAGATTGTGATGTTCAGTGTTTCAGTTCTAATTAACCAATCACCATGATATTTGGCAAGAAGATACCTCACACAGTATTCTTTGGATTGAATATCTTTGTTGGGGTCTGTGAGTTATGAAAAGTTGACAAAAATTAATTAATCAAAAAATGTTTCGCGAAAATGAAAAAATATAGTACATACTGTGACATGTACAACTACACATATATTCATGTTAAGAATTTGATATTTAGTGAGCACACACATCTGTATAGTATGTATGGCATGTAGTAAAATCTTAGCTCTACTATCATTATTTTCTGTACAATCATCACACCAATTTTTTGAATAATTTTAATAAAAAAAATTATAATACAACTTTTGATAAAAATGTTTCTTTCAAGGAGAACCGCAAAATTTTACTACCGGCTATATGTACCTGTCCTTGCTATATGTGTGCCAAATATCAAGGAAATCAGATGAAAACTTTTGAACATATTATGTCTGATATATATACAATCTCGCAAAAAAATCGCAATTAATTAATTAAGTAAATTTTGTGAACTTTTCCTAACTCACAGACCCCAACAAAGATATTCAATCCAAAGAATACTGTCTGAGGTATCTTCTTGCCAAATATCATAGTGATTGGTTAATTAGAACTGAAACGCTGAACATCACAATCTTGGTACCCAAATCTGGGTAGGTCTGCCCCCTTAATGTTTTCACTGTCTAAAATCCGTAGACTAAAAAAATACACATGATGATCCATCATGCCTTAGGGCATGGCGTGGGCGATCATGGTGGCCCTCCGTACGAATCTATCTGTCGTCGCTGCAAGCACATTTTCTTACCCTTCTTGTCCCCCACCCACTCTGATGACAAGATGGGGGAAAACAGAAGAAAAGCAATAACTGAAAGATGCACACGACTGTCGATGGGGGGTCACACGAGGACAGCAGCTGGGATTTCTCACGTAAAGAGCCAGCTGAGAACTAAGTAATTAACGTACAATGGACTCTGGTGCGCGGCAGTGTAGTGCACTAGCGCAGTGCTTTTTTTTGGGCAAACAACGGTTAATGTCCTTCAGAGGGCTAGAGGAGACGAGAGTACAATTAGCATCCAAAACAAACAAGCAAGCAAGCAAACAAACAAACAAACAAACAAAACAAAAAAAACAAAAACAAAAAAACAAAAAAGAAACGAGATTATGTTGCTTACGTGCCTTGTGAGTGTGTGTGTGTGTGTGTGTGTGTGTGTGTGTGTGTGTGTGTGTGTGTGTGTGTGTGTGTGTGTGTGTGTGTGTTCGCGCGTGCGTGCGTGTGCGTGTGTATCTATATCTGCATCTATCTATCTATCTATCTATCTATCTATCTATCTATCTATCTATCTATCATCTATCTATCTTTCTATCTATCTATCTATCTATCTATCTGTCTGTCTGTCTGTCTGTCTGTCTATCTATCTACCAATCTATCCATCTATCTGTCTGTCTGTCTGTCTGTCTGTCTGTCTGTCTGTTATGTATGAATGTATGTATGTATGTATGTGTGGTATGTATGTATGTATGTATGTATGTATGTATGTATGTATGTAATGTATGCATCTATCTGTGTGTGTCTATCTATCTATCATATCTATCTATCTATCTATCTATCTATCTATCTATCTATCTAAGTGTCTGTCTGTCTGTCTGTCTATCTATCTGTGTGTCTGTCTATCTACATGTATATTATCTATCTATTTATCTATCTATCTATCTATCTATCTATCTATCTATCTATCTATCTGTCTATGTGTGTGTGTGTTGTGTGTGTGTGTGTGTGTGTGTTGTGTGTGTGTGACGCATGCGCGAGTGTGCGTAAGTGTGTGTGTATGTGTGTATGCATGTGTACGTGTGTGTGTATGTGTATGTATGTATGTGCGCGCGCGCATGCGCGCGCGCGCGCGTTCTCTCTTTAAATCAGAGGTGGAGGATAGGCAAAGAGTATTAAGATGAGGGTATGATCAGATTGAAGCAATGAGCGAAAAAGCATTGTATGTTCTGTTGCCTGTAGGCGTGTTTCTGTGGCATGAATGTATGGGACTTCAGTATGGTCCACTCTTACTGACTTTTGTTTAGAACTCTACAGATGGAGAAGTACATTTCTCTACAATATAACTCACGTTGTTCGTTCCTTATTTCTTTTAACGTCTGTTCACGTAAGTGCTTTTAGACGAGTGAGAAAAAAAAGGCAAGTAGGTAAATAAATGAATAAATAAATAAATAAACAAATGAATGAATGAATAACTAACTAACTAACTAAATAAATGAATAAATAAATGGATGAATACATAAATGTGTGAACGAGTCTATGAAATCATAAAGGCATTGTACCAGATAAGGGAACATCAAACAAATTAACGAAAAAGAGAAAACCAAACATTAGAATGATCAGGCTTCATCAGATTGCTCAGGATTGCGTGTATTCGTGCATGCGTGTGTGTTGTGTGTGTGTGTGTGTGTGTGTGTGTGTGTGTGTGTGTGTGTGTGTGTGTGTGTGTGTGTGTGTGTGTGTGTGTGTGTGTGTGTGTGTGTGTGTGTGTGTGTGCTGTGAGCATGTAAGGCTTGTGCTGGCGTATAACAAATCAACTCGCGTTGTTTCAGAGACAGATTGACTCAAGAATAGACATAGAACCCGATCGATCTGTGGAACATCAAGGCCATGCCAATGTGTATTTGGTTGCCTGGTAGGCGTGTGTCTATGGCACGAATGTATGGGAATTTAGTAGAGTGCACTCTTACTGACTCTTTTGTTTAGAACATTACAGTTGGAGAAGCTCATTTCTCTACAATATAACTCACGTTGTTTCAGCGACCGATGGACACAAGGAAAGACGTAGAACCTGATTGATGAGTAAA
>CM060308.1:12095175-12100175 GCA_030674185.1 Monoplex corrugatus | reverse complement strand
CTGGCTGGTTGACTGGCATCTGGTATCTGGTGTTGTAAGCTGGAAGGGCTGGCTGATTGACTGGCATCTGGTGTTGTAAGCTGGAAGGGTTGACTGGTTGACTGCATCCTGGCCAGGTGGTCAGACCACTGGATCCATTGTTGTGTGGTGTCAAGGTTGACAGACGTAGTAGTTCCAACCATCAGTCGGAGAGGAGAACAATGGCAGAATGGAAACAGAAAAAAAAATACAAGGAAAAAAAAAAGAATAAGAACGCGTATTTAATACAACCAGACAAGACAGGGGCAGATTTTCGGCCAACTGGCTTTTGTCAAGCGTAAGATTACAAACAAACAAACACCAGATACAAAAATTTTGAGAAATAGACTGAAACTTCCGTGCTGCTTTTCCAGTGTGAGAAAAGGAATAAACTGACTAAAATGACATCATAATGTCTTTGAGTAAATATGATGTCAGAGCGCAAGTGAGATGAATTCTGCAATTCTGAAAAGTGGTCATGCCATATCAATATTGTTCTATCCTGAAGAATGGCTCAGACGTTCGCTTGCCAAAAACTTAACTCGAGGTTCCATGGTTCGTTCCCCCGTTAAGGACACAATTGTTGTCCTCAGTTTTACCGGAAAATCGAACTGAACGTCTAGTCCTTCGGAAGAGGACGAAAAACGAATCGGACCTGTGTATTTTCCGGCCCGCGCACGCTGAAGATCGCACGGCAGTTGTTAATCGTGAAGAGCAGGCATTCTCCCGGCTGCGTTGGTATAAAACATTGGAGAGATAGGTTGATTTTCCAGGTCCCTCCTCTTTCAGACCAATCAATCTTAATGCCTTTCTGAAGTCTTGGTTTTAAAAATAAAGTGGCGCTGCACTGCGGCGACGCGCTGTCAACACTGAAGATGGTAAACCCACTGTGACAAAAGAAATGAATACAAATATGATCTGTTTGTTTCTAGTCATGTCTCTTTTGCCTGATCTGCCGTAGTACAAGCATAAAATGAACAGTCATTTGCATGTTGTGTTTGCGTGTCTGCCATCTAACGAGATTCCATAAGTAATTCTAATATGGAGGTTAAGAGAAGAAAAGATTTTCCCTAACGAGAGAGAGAGAGAGAGAAAGAGAGAGAAAGAGAGAGAGAGAGAGAGAGAGAGAGAGAGAGAGAGAGAGAGAGAGAGAGAGAGAGAGAGAGATTTTCTCATTATGCTATTGCATACAAACGTGAAATGTTTCCAGGAACGATTTTCGTAAGTTCAAACGCGATACAATATGAATTAGACCGGCTTGGCAACAAGACTTTCACGGCCTTCGTGTGGTGTTTGCTCAGAGCTGCATTCAGCTTGCTTCTTTCAACCTTTTGAAACGGCATTCATGCTACTGGGATAATTCCGTATATAAGCCATCCAAATCTCCTAGAGGCTACGCAATATGCTTTGCGTTGGGAAGGTATTGAAATAGAAGAGAATACAAGAGGGGATAAAAGAGGTGGGGTTTGGGGAGAGGAGGGGTTCTGTGAAACGGTAAGCTGACAATCCCGGACTGATTGGCTCATCGGATGTGTGGTCTGTGTGTCGTGTTTGTCCTGACAGTGACCTTGCAAAACGGAGGTGTTCATGTACAATGGACAGTGACCTTGCAAAACGAAGGTGTTCATGTACAATAGACAGTGACCTTGCAAAACGAAGGTGTTCATGTACAATAGACAGTGACCTTGCAGAACGAAGGTGTTCATGTACAATAGACAGTGACCTTGCAAAACGAAGGTGTTCATGTACAGTAGACAGTGACCTTGCAAAACGAAGGTGTTCATGTACAATAGACAGTGACCTTGCAGAACGAAGGTGTTCATGTACAATAGACAGTGACCTTGCAAAACGAAGGTATTCATGTACAATAGACAGTGACCTTGCAAAACGAAGGTGTTCATGTACAATAGACAGTGACCTTGCTAAACGAAGGTATGCATGTACAATGGACAGTGACCTTGCAAAACGAAGGTGTTCATGTACAATGGACAGTGACCTTGCTAAACGAAGGTGTTCATGTACAATAGACAATGACCTTGCAAAACGAAGGTGTTCATGTACAATAGACAGTGACCTTGCAAAACGAAGATGTTCATGTACAATAGACAGTGACCTTGCTAAACGAAGGTGTTTATGTACAATAGACAGTGACCTTGGAAAACGAAGGTGTTCATGTGCAATAGTGACCTTGCAAAACGAAGGTGTTCTTGTACAATAGACAGTGACCTTGCAAAACCGAGGTGTTCATGTACAATAGACAGTGACCTTGCAAAACGAAGGTGTTCTTGTACAATAGACAGTGACCTTGCAAAACCGAGGTGTTCATGTACAATAGACAGTGACCTTGCAAAACGAAGGTGTTCTTGTACAATAGACAGTGACCTTGCAAAACCGAGGTGTTAATGTACAATAGACAGTGACCTTGCTAAACGAAGGTGTGCATGTACAATAGACAGTGACCTTGCTAAACGAAGGTGTTCATGTACAATAGACAGTGACCTTGCAAAACGGAGGTGTTAATGTACAATAGACAGTGACCTTGCAAAACGAAGGTGTTCATGTACAATAGACAGTGACCTTGCAAAACGAAGGTGTTCATGTACAATAGACAGTGACCTTGCAAAACGAAGGTGTTCTTGTACAATAGACAATGACCTTGCAAAACGAAGATGTTCTTGTACAATAGACAGTGACCTTGCAAAACGAAGGTGTTCATGTACAATAGACAGTGACCTTGCAGAACGAAGGTGTTCATGTACAATAGACAGTGACCTTGCAAAACGAAGGTATTCATGTACAATAGACAGTGACCTTGCTAAACGAAGGTATTCATGTACAATAGACAGTGACCTTGCAAAACGAAGGTGTTCATGTACAATAGACAGTGACCTTGCAGAACGAAGGTGTTCATGTACAATAGACAGTGACCTTGCAAAACGAAGGTATTCATGTACAATAGACAGTGACCTTGCAGAACGAAGGTGTTCATGTACAATAGACAGTGACCTTGCAAAGCGAAGGTGTTCATGTACAATAGACAGTGACCTTGCAAAACGAAGGTGTTCATATGCGTATGCACACGAACGGGGTGTAACCCCTTCACTCCTGCACCCTATCCGCCAGCTGCAAAAACTTAACCCTTTCACTCCCGCATTCTATCTGCCAGCTGCAAAAATTTAACCCTTTCACTCCTCACCCTATCTGCCAGCTGCAAAAATTTAACCCTTTCACTCCAGCACCCTATCCGCCAGCTGCAAAAACTTAACCCTTTCACTCCCTCACCTATCCACCAGGTTCCTGCAGGTTCGAGGTTCCAGGGTTCATCTCTCGTTTAGGCCTCGACTTTTCAGTTTGGTCGGAAAATCGAACTGAACGTCTAGTCCTTTGGAAGGAGAACGAAAACCAACTGGGACCCGTGTGTTTTCTGGCCTAAGCTCGCTTAAGATCACACGGCAGTTAAAAATCATGAAGAGCAGGGCATTTGCCCGGCTGCCGTAGTATAAAAACGTTGGAGAGAGAGGTTCATTTTCCGGGTCCCTCTCTTTGAAGGCTAGTTAGCATACTTGCCTTTGTCTTGGTGAAAAAATAAATGAATTTATGTATTTTTTAAACTCGATAGCGCTGCGCTGCCGCGACGCGCTGTGAACAGGGGAGAACAGCCCGAGTTTAACAGTGTAAATCCGTTGTGAAAAAACAATGAATATGAAAATAAATATGAATTGTATTTGTCTCTTCTGCTTCCCAGTTACCACAGTTTACGAACTCAAGTCATTTTATCCTGCTGAGAAGACGTGCAGGGAAAGTCTTGCTGTGTTTATTGTGTTCAGTGTTATGTATTGGTCATTTGGTCTTTCTTGTCTGTTGTGTACGTTTGACAAAAAACAGTTGGCCGCAAATTTGCACTGTTCTTGTTTTGTGAATTAGAAATGCGTTTTCTCTCTCTCTTTCTCTCTGTCTGTCTCTCTGTCTCTCTCTGTCTGTGTGTGTGTGTCTCTCTCTTTCTTTCTCTCTCTTTCTCTCTCTCTCTCTGTCTGTGTCTCTGTCTGTCTGTCTCTCTTTCTCTCTTTCTCTGTCTCTCTTTCTCTCTGTCTGTGTCTGTCTGTCTGTCTCTCTCTCTTTCTCTGTCTCTCTGTCTGTCTTGTCTGTGTCTGTCTGTCTCTCTCTCTTTCTCTCTCTCTTTCTCTCTGTCTGTCTGTCTGTCTGTGTCTGTCTGTGTCTGTCTGTCTCACTGTCTGTCTGTCTGTCCTCTCCCCCCTTTTTTTGGGTTTCTGGTTTCTGTTTGCTTTAACTTTGACAGTTACTCTGACTTAGATCACACACTGTATTATTTTGAACCGTTTTCCCTCATTAGATTACAGATTTTACTCTGGTATGGACCTGGTTGACTTGACTTTGCCCTGTAGTACTTAAAATCTTTTTCTCACATTAGATCATAGATTTTGCTCTACTATTGATCTGTTTCTTCAGACTGTGCGCAGTAATATTTTCAGCCGTTTTCCAACATTATAGATTTTACATCGGTAATGACCTGGTAGACTCGACGTATCATTTAGACTTTACAGTATAATGAAATCCAAAACAAGTGTGACTGCCCGCGTTCAAGCAAACAGGAACCAGAAAAAAACACGAAAGAGGAATACGAACGCGTATTGAATACAAGACAAGACTATAATGTTTATAACCGTTTTTCACCATTACATCATAGATTTTACGCTGGTATTGACTTACGTCTTCAGACTACGCACTATAGTATTTACCAATCATTTTCCCAACAATAGATTGTAGATTTTATACTGGTATTGACTTGTGTCTTCAAATTATGCAGTATAGTGTTTATAACCATTTTCCAACATTAGATCATACAGTTTACAGTAGTATCGACCCGTGTCTTCAGACAACGTAAAGTAGTATTTACAACCATTTTCCAACATTGGATCATACAGTTTACAGTAGTATTCACCCGTGTCTTCAGACTACGTAAA
>CM060308.1:12082675-12090175 GCA_030674185.1 Monoplex corrugatus | reverse complement strand
CTGCTTGTTGTGCTTTATGGAGGGAAGGGAGGAAACCCTTGATGATTTGTCTCCACATTGTGTTATGCCTCTGGCCAGTGCCCCTGTTGCTTCTGGAACCGGCTGTCGTCGTGTGTGTTTGTTTCCCTTTCCATTCCAGACTTTGTTTTTCATTGTTTTGTTTTTCACTTTTAGGTTTGGTGTGGAAGCCGCTGCACAGCGCTTTTGAAGCCTTTCTTGACTAGTTTCCTGTTTTGTCTCATAGAAAGAAGTGTTTGAAATCTTCTTTTCGTATTTTTCACGAAGGGGGTTGGTTGGTGGGGGTGGTGGGATGAAAAATAGTTGCTGACGTCATGCCTTAATGAGTGCTATGCTTTGATGTCTCTTTTTCAGGACAGTAGATCTATCTATCTATCTATCTATCTATCTATCTATCTATCTATCTATCTATCTATCTAGTCTGTCTATCTGTCTATCTATCTATCTATCTATCTATCTATCTGTCTGTCTGTCTGTCTGTCTGTCTTCTATCTATCTATCTGTCTGTCTGTCTGTCTGTCTGTCTGTCTGTCTGTCTGTCTGTCTGTCTGTCTGTCTGTCTATCTATCTATCTATCTATCTATCTATCTATCTATCTATCTATATCTATCTGTCTGTCTATCTGTCTATCATTCTATCTAGCTGTCTATCTGTCTGTTTATCTTCTATCTATCTGTCTGTCTGTCTATCTGTCTGTCTATCTATCTATATGTCTGTCTTCTATATGTCTATGTCTGTCTATCTGTCTGTCTATCTATCTATCTTATTTTCTATCTATCTATCTATACTATCTATCTATCTACTATCTATCTATCTATCTATCTGTCTATCTATGTGTCTGTTTATTTGTTTATTTTTGATTTGTTTAGTTATTTGTATTTTATAATTAGTTTTATCGCTGTTAAGTAACTGAGAAACACTACTCCAGCGTGGTTGTAGTGGCCAATATATTGATTTCTATTGATGTTGATTCGACAGGGCGTGAATATGTTCAGTACACGAAACGGTCACCTCGTGTCGCAGTGCATTGATGCTACGGTGACATACTCTTTAGCACTATAGTTACCATCAACTAAAGGCGATGTCAAACGAGAAACAAACAACATCGTTTTACACTAAAACAACAACAGAACCCATATGTTTGCCGTGTGACATAACCCCAAATTACAGTTTCTGACATCACTGTATCGCGTTTCACGTGTGACCTCGCCTTTAAGCGACACTAATATACTGCCGGCCGGTCGTAGACCTCTGGTGAATTGATCGTCCATCAGTGTATACATATCAGAACTGTATGCATCGTTGAAGGTGTGGCGAATAGGGGGAAAGGAAATTAGCACATCATAGAATGATTGTGTAACTGTGACTTTACAATGGATCAACGTATGATACTAAACACCGAGCAGTATGGTCAAGCCTTTCTGATACTTTCCCTTTTTATATGCAAATATTATCACAAAAAATCCAGACCTCATACTTTTCAGGATCACTCATCATCATCATCGTCAGGTGCCTTGCCGCATGGCGTTGGCGATTATAGACTTCCATCTGTCTCTATCTCTTGTTGCCTCAAGCATCTCTTCAACCCTCCCTGTCTTCAGCCACTCTGCAAGTCTGTCTAGTATCTTCTCCCTGGGCCTACCCGGTGCTCTCCTTCCCTCCAGCTTTCCCGTTGTGACCAGGTGTTCCAATTCCCCTTTCCTCACAAAATGGCCTATGAATGTTGCCTGCCTTTTCCTAATCTTCCTTATGAATGATCTACTTGTGTCTGCCTCCATCAGGACTGTCTCGTTTGTTTTCTTTGCTGTCCATGGAACTCTCAACATCCTTCTTAGAAATCACATCTCGGCTGCCTCAATCTTGTTCTGGCTTTGCTTGTTGACTGTCCACGCCTCGCAACCGTGCAACAGTATTGGTTCTATATAACATTCCAGAACTCTCTTTCAAGATCACTGCAACCTTGGAAAAAGCTTTGGTGGAAATTGAACTGGACGTGGTGTGAGAACAGTGGTAGACTGTCACATCAGGAAAATGTCTTTTGAATTTTTTTCAGAAGTTCCTGAAAGAACGCTGTTCACACACTTTCCTCCAAAAATGTTGATGTTAGCCCTGGCAGTGACAAAGTTGATGTTAGCCCTGCAGTGACTAAGTTGCCTGGCAGTGACTAAGTTGATGTTAGCCCTGGCAGTGACTAAGTTGCCTGGCAGTGACTCAGTTGATGTTAGCCCTGGCAGTGACTCAGTTGCCTGGCAGTGACTCAGTTGGTGTTAGCCTGGCAGGGACTAAGTTGATGTTAGCCCTGGCAGTGACCAAGTTGATGTTAGCCCTGGCAGTGACAAAGTTGATGTTAGCCCTGGCAGTGACTAAGTTGATGTTAGCCCTGGCAGTGACTAAGTTGATGTTAGCCCTGGCAGTGACTAAGTTGATGTTAGCCCTGGCAGTGACAAAGTTGATGTTAGCCCTGGCAGTGACTAAGTTGATGTTAGCCCTGGCAGTGCTAAGTTGATGTTAGCCCTGCAGTGACAAAGTTGATGTTAGCCCTGGCAGTGACAAAGTTGATGTTAGCCCTGGCAGTGACTCAGTTGATGTTAGCCCTGGCAGTGACTCAGTTGATGTTAGCCCTGGCAGTGACAAAGTTGATGGTAGCCCTGGCAGTGACAAAGTTGATGGTAGCCCTGGCAGTGACAAAATTGATGTTAGTCATGGCAGTGACTAAGTTGACGTTAGCCCTGGCAGTGACTAAGTTGATGTTAGCCCTGGCAGTGACTAAGTTGACGTTAGCCCTGGCAGTGACTAAGTTGATGTTAGCCCTGGCAGTGACTAAGTTGACGTTAGCCCTGGCAGTGGCTAAGTTGATGTTAACCCTGGCAGTGACTAAGTTGATGTTAGTCCTGGCAGTGACTAAGTTGACGTTAGCCCTGGCAGTGACTAAGTTGATGTTAGCCCTGGCAGTGACTGAGTTGACGTTAGCCCTGGCAGTGACTAAGTTGACGTTAGCCCTGGCAGTGGCTAAGTTGATGTTAGCCCTGGCAGTGACTAAGTTGACGTTAGCCCTGGCAGTGACTAAGTTGATGTTAGCCCTGGCAGTGACTAAGTTGACGTTAGCCCTGGCAGTGACTAAGTTGATGTTAGCCCTGGCAGTGACTAAGTTGATGTTAGCCCTGGCAATGACTAAGTTGGTGTTAACCCTGGCGGTGACTAAGTTGATGTTAGCCCTGGCAATGACTAAGTTGGTGTTAGCCCTGGCAGTTCTTCTTCTTCTTCTTCTTCTTGGCGTACGCTGCTACACAATCATCTGAGTCCGGGCGATGAATGCAGCCGTCTTTTCCAGCCTCCTGTCTGCAGCCATGGAGTTTGGTTGTCAGCGAAGTGTCTGTCGGCCACACGTCCTGTCTTGCCACCTGGTGAAGGGGACATCTTTGGAGTATATGCTCCGTGGTTTGGTCTTCTTGACCGCAGGGACAGGTTGGGGAGGGCGCCAGCTTCAGTTTGCGGTACATGTGGTACGGGGTGGGATCCTCGGAGATACAGTCCCCCTTGTGCTCCCAGGGCAGGACGTATGGGCCAGGAGCTAAGGGCGGGCAGCCTCTACAGAAAACCTAGAAGTCTGAACACAGAGGTACTGGGCCAGCATGCGCCTTCTAACAAACCACGGTACCATGCACTCTTCGCATAATGGCTACTATTTCATCAAGCCCTGGCAGTGACTAAGCACTAATGTGCTCAGTGACTTGAAATGAAAACGTCATGACACACTACCTACTGGTTTGGTCAGTATGGTATAAGACTCAACAGAAAGAAGCCTGTAAATTGCTGCTGACCGACACTCGTCTCCAGCCTGACGGGTTCGTTCGTCCATCAGTGAGTCTATTAGTGAGTCTATTAGTGAGTGTTGTATTAACTGCGTGTATCAGTTACGGGTTCACGTTCTCTCCCCATCTGTCATGTTCTTGAAAGAAGCTTAAGTTTATGTTAAAGGTTTATCTTATCTTTTCAGTCACACGCGAACACACTCGCGCACGCGCGCGCACACACACACAGACACAGACACACACAAACGCACACACATTCTCTCTCTCTCTCTCTCGCACACGCAAGCGCGCGCGCGCACACACATACACACACACACACACACACACACACACACACACACACACACACACACACACACACACACGCTCTCTCTCTCTCTTCTGTCTGTCTGTCGCTCTTTCTGTCTCTCTGTCTCTCGCCCTCTCTCTGTCTGTCTGTCTCTCTGTCTTTGTCTCTGTCTGTCTCTGCCTGTTTTGTCTCTGTCTCTGTCTCTCTGTCTCGCTCTTTATCTCTGTCTCTCTCTTTATCTCTGTCTCTCTGTCTTTCCCCTCTCTCTAGTCAGTTCTTTTGTTGAGCTGTGGACTCAACATCTGATATCTCAAGTTTAGTCCCAGCTCCCAACATTAAATTAAACACTGGCCTGTTGGCTGCCCATCTTAATGTTTCCATCATTCTGGTGGTGTCAGCTTCCTGTTTCATAGGTCCCTTCCCCACTCTCCTCTTCCTCGACGTAGGCCCTCACCTTTACATAGGAATTTCCACAGGCTCAGGGAGTCTTCCAGATAATTGCTGACATATTTTGGTGAAGCGCATATGGAATTTTCTGATTGCGATGAATCCCTCTTGAACAAATTCGAAACTCCTGTCTGTCTGTCTGTTTTTCTGTCTGTTTTTTCTCTGTCTGTCTGTCTGTCTCTGTCTGTCTGTCTGTTTCTCTCTCTTTCTCTCTTTGTATGTGTGTGTGTGTCTCTGTCTTTCTCTCTCCCTGTCTTCCTCCCTCACACACACACACACACATAGCGAGGCCCACACCACCCCCTCCACTACACACACAACACACCACCACACCACACACACACACACACACACACACACCACACACACCACACACACACTACAACACACACACTACACACACACACTACACACACACACACACACAACACACACACTTACACACACACACTACACACACTTACACACACACACACACACACACACACACACACACTACCACACACACTACACACACATACACACACACACACCACACACACACACACTCACACCACACACACACACACACACACACACACACACACACACACACACACACACACACACACACACACACACACACACACACACACACACACATACACACACACACACACACACACACTGGCGGATAGGGGGAGGGAGCAGCATGATTGATAATGAGGTATGGTCAGGCGTTGACCCTTAACGGGATCGCTCGTCCCTTAGTGAGTCCGTGTGCCATCGCTAGTGGTACTGACTGCCTGCCTGCGGTGACTGGACCGTCAGGAAATGACCACACTACTCTGCTGTGATGGACGGTCATAGGCTGGGGGAATACCATGCATGCTGCTCTTTGGGTGGCTGTGTGGAAGCCGTTGTTGTATCAGGAACAAACTTGGGGGAGATGGTGATTAGGTGAACTGTTGATGTGTTTGTTTGTGTGTGTGTGTGTGTGTGTGTGTGTGTGTGTGTGTGTGTGTGTGTGTGTGTGTGTGTGTGTGTGTGTGGAGAAAGAGAGAGAAAGAGAGAGAGAGTGTGTATGTGTGTGTTGTGTTGTGTTGTGTTGTGTGGTGTGTGTGTGTGTTGTGTGTGTGTGTGTATGTGTGTGTGTGTGTGTCTGAGAGAGAGAGAGAGAGAGAGAGCGAGTGAGTGTGTACGTGTGTGTGTGCGTATGTGTGTGTGTGTGTGTATGTGTGTGTGTGTGTGTGTGTGTGTGTGTGTGTGTGTGTGTGTGAGTTGTGTTGTGTGTGTTTGTGTGTTGTGTGTGTGTGTTGTAGTTGTGTTGTGTGTGTTGTGTATGTGTGTGTGTGTTGTGTTGTGTGGGCGTTTGTTGTGTTGTGTTGTGTTGTGTTGTGTTGTGTTGTGTGTGTGTTCGTGTTAGAGAGAGAGACAGAGAGAGAGAGAGAGAGAGAGAGAGAGAGAGAGAGAGAGAGAGAGAGAGGAGATGAAGGACAAGGTTTTACACAAAGCTAAGGTCGTAGGAGAGTGAGACGGTAGAGATGTCTACTTATCTGGTGATCAGTGTTTTGAGAGTGGTGCTGACTGCGGTTCCCTTGTTGCTTTACCTTCTCCACTCTTAAAAAAAGAGGTAAAGTTGGTGGACGTGTGCAAAGAGAACAGGTACGTGTTTGCAAGTGGCTAGATTAAAGAGAGCAGGTATTTATTTTCAAGTGGGTGGATTAAAGAGGACAGGTGCTCATTTAGATGTAGGTGGACTAGAATAAAGAAAACAAGTGTTTGTTTACAAGTGGATGTGGTGGTCTTTGATTTAATGTCTATTCACTAAAGTGACTTTAGACCAAAAAACAAACAAACAAACAAAAAGTGAGGATACATGAGGAGTGAAGAGGATATTTGGAAATCGTTAATCTTCAGGAAAAAGAAATGAACCTGAAAACGACTGTGCCGAAGACGAGAAGGAAAAATTCACAAGTGGATGTACTTATGTACAAGTGGGTGGGTTCCAGAGAACAGGTAGTCACTTACAAGTAGGTGGACTTATTTACAGGTAGGTAGATGAAAGAGAACAGGTATTTATTTACATGTGGTAGGAGTGTAGTGTTTTGGTGGACTTATTTACAGGTAGGTAGATGAAAGAGAACAGGTATTTATTTACATGTGGGTGGAGTATAGTATATGGTGGACTTATCTACAGGTAGGTAGGTGAAAGAGAACAGGTATTTAGTTACATGTTGGTGGAGTATGGTGTATGGCGGACTTATCTACAGGTAGGTAGATGAAAGAGAACAGGTGTTTATTTACGTGTGGGTGGAGTATAGTGTATGGCGGACTTATGTATAGGTAGGTAGATGAAAGAGAACAGGTATTTATTTACATGTGGGTGGAGTATAGTGTATGGCGGACTTATCTACAGGTAGGTAGATGAAAGAGAACAGTGTTTATTTACATGTGGGTGGAGTATATTGTATGGTGGACTTACCTACAGGCAGGTAGATGAAAGAGAAAGGTATTTTTATGTGGGTGGAGTATAGTGTATGGTGGACTTATCTACAGGAGGTAGATGAAAGAGAACAGGTATTTATTTACATGTGGGTGGAGTATATTGTATGGTGGACTTATCTACAGGTAGATAGATGAAAGAGAACAGGTATTTATTTACATGTGGAAGGAGTATAGTGTATGGTGGACTATCTACAGGTAGGTAGATGAAAGAGAACAGGTGTTTATTTCCATGTGGTGGAGTATAGTGTATAGTGGACTTATCTACAGGTGGTAGATAAAAGAGAACAGTATTTATTTACATGTGGGTGGAGTATAGTGTATGGTGGACTTATCACAGGCGGGTAGATGAAAGAGAACGTATTTATTTACATGTGGGTGGAGTTAGTGAATGGTGGACTTACTACAGGTGGGTAGATGAAAGAGAACAGGTATTTATTTACATGTGGG
>CM060308.1:12072675-12077675 GCA_030674185.1 Monoplex corrugatus | reverse complement strand
CTGTCTGTCTGTCTGTCTCTCTTTCTACCTCTCTGTCTCTGTGTTTGTATCTCCCTCGCTTCCTCTCTCTCTTTCTCTCTCTCTCTCTTTCTCTCACTCTCTTTCTCTCTCTTTCTCTCTTTCTCTCTCTCTCACTCTTTCTCTCTCTCTCTCTCTCTCTCTCTCTCTCTCTCTCTCTCTTTTCTCTCTCTCTCTCGCTCTCGGGATTATCAATTAGTCTGCAAGTATCGTCAGTCATGTAATCTTTTAGTCAATAAACAGCCACTCAGTGAATCAGTTTACAGGTATCATCATCAATCATCCAGTCAATCAGTCTTCAGGGAGCCTCAATTAGTCAATCAGTTCCACAGGAATCATCATTTGATTATTCAGTCAGTCAGTCTGCAGGAATGATTCATCAGTCAGTTAGATAATCCCTCAGTGTGTCTACCAGTATCACTAATCATTCATTTATTCACCCAGTCAATCTACAGACTTATCATTAATCAATTAGCCAGTGTGTGTACTAGTATCACTAATCATTCATTTATTCACCCAGTCAGTCTGTCTACAGGACTTATCATTGATAATTATGATAATAATAATAATTACAATATTTATATAGCGCAAAATCTTGATAAAATCAAATCTAAGCGCTGAACAGACACACATGCACGCACGCACGCACACGCACGCACACACATGCACGCACACACACACACACACACACACACACACACACACACACACACACACACACACACACTACATACACACACACACATACGCAAGCACGCATGGCTATAAATGGGGAGAAAGAATAGAAGCAATGGAAAATTATAGAGAGCATATTATATACAATTATATATTACAATGTGATTCCCCTCCGAGTGGAGACAGGCTGCAGAGGGGGTTGAGTGAGGTCAGGATTTTATGCAGAGGAGAAAAGGTGAGTTTTGAGAGCGGATTTGAAGGAGACAAAAGTAGGTTGCTGACTTATTAATCAATTATTAGCCAGTGTGTCTACCAGTATCACTAATCATTCATTTATTCACCCAGTCAGTCTGTGTACAGGACTTATCATTAATCAATTAGCCAACCAGCCAATCTGTAGGGATATGAACAAGGAAATGAGTGCATATAAATAAACGTAAAAGGACCGATCACACCAAGGGAGAACGTTCATATGGCTTGAAGTCGAGTTGTCTTTCCCTTTCTGTTCATAGATGATCGAAAGTCAGCGCGCTTCGTACGACAGGACACGACCGGCAATGCACACATCATCCTCGCTCCGTTTGGTGCTGGATAAGTCATATTCCAGCCATGATCTATGCATTAACCTTTTGACTCCCGCACTCTATCCACCTGCTGCAAAAACTTAACCCTTTGACTCCCTCACCCTCCCTCACCCTCCCTCACCCTTCTTGCAGGAAGCTGGTGGATAGGGTGAGGGAGTCGATGGGTTGTTTTGCTTAGCTAGCATGGTTGACAAGCATTCTTACCAACAAATGCCTATCAGTTAACATCAGGAAGAGAGTTCTTGAATGTTATATAGAACCAATACTGTTGTACGGATGTGAGGCGTGGACAGTCAGCAAGCAAAGCCAGAGCAAGATTGAGGCAGCCGAGATGTGGTTTCTAAGAAGAATGTTGAGAGTTCCATGGACAGCAAAGAAAACAAACGAGACAGTCTTGATGGAGACAGACACAAGTAGATCACTCATAAGGAAGATTAGGAAAAGACAGGCAACATTTATAGGCCATTTTATGAGGAAAGGGGATTTGGAGCACCTGGTCACAACGGGAAAGTGGAGGGAAAGAGAGCACCAGGTAGACCCAGGGAGAAAATGCTGGACGGACTTGCGGAGTGGCTGAAGACGAGGAGGGTGGAGGAGATGCTTGGGGCAAACAAGAGATAGAGACAGATGGAAGTCCATGATCGCCAACGCCATGCGGCAAGGCACCTGATGATGATGATGATAATGATGAGCATGGTTGAGAATGCAAGATGCTGCTAGACAGGCTGTGGGAGTCAAAGGGTTAATCTAGTTGACTCCGTGCAACGAATGAACTAAAAGTCCACGTGCACAGTCCTGGAACCAATCATTGTCCGTGTCTCGTGATCACGTGACTTGTATTACCATTGATTACCATGAAAAGTTCTTGCCTGGTTGAAAGATTGAGGCTGTTGCTGTATGTATTAGTGTAGTGTGTGTGTGTGTGTGTGTGTGTGTGTGTGTGTGTGTGTGCACGCGTGTGTGTGTGTGTGTGCACGCGTGTGCGTGAGTGCGTGCGTGCGTGCGTGCGTGTACTGTGTGTCTGTGTGTGTGTGTCTGTGTGTGCAACATTCATATGCGCCGGCTGGATCGGGAAAGGACATATGAATTATTCATATACATTATTATGATTTTCAGGTGTGGATGGACGATTAAATGAATTCAGCTTCTTGTATTAAATCAGGAAATGAATGAATGAATTATAAGATTCTTTTATCAAACCACGAAATCAGGTTTAAGGTTTCATCTCTGAAAATGAGTGCACGAATTAGATTTATCATATTAATTCAAGAAAAGAGCGAACGAACAAGGTTTCTTGTAACGGAGTGCTTAGAGCAGTCTCCTGAAGTCAATGTTAAGGGCGGCTCAGGAGTAAAGAAAATTGGAAACAGGAATTCGACCCGTTGACGAGGTAACACTGTGAATTATTCAAGGATTTGGGACTCTGTCGGTGAGCTGTATGGCTCATATATGTCTCATAGTACGTTCTCATCCATTCCTGATAACACTGTGAATTATTCAAAGATTTGGGACTCTGTGTGTGAGCTGTATGGCTCATATATGGCTCATAGTACATTCTCATCCATTGCTTTTAACCTGTCGTGATGTTTAAACGAAAGTTGTGAATGCATGCATTTATTAACCCTTAGACTCCTGCACCTTGTCCACCAGCATACCGCATTGTCAACCATACTGGCAAAGGAAAAGCTTTACCCTTTCACTCCCTCACCCTATCAACTTCTTGCAGGAAGCTGGTAGATAGGGTGAGGGAGTCAAAGAGTTAAAAAGTCTCCGCTCTGAATGGGGTGGAACGAGAGGCGGAGCTACGACACACGGGGACACACTTTTAAGGCACGTATTTAAAAATGAAAAACAAAGAAATATACAAACACAAACAAGAGCATGCTGTCTCCACCCACACATACACACATGCACACACACACACACACACACACACACACACACACACACACACATACACACAATACACACACACACACGGACGGACACACACACGGACGGACACACACACACAGTGCGCGCGCACACACACACAGCACGCACGCACGCACACGCACACGCACACACACACACACACACACACACACACACACACACACACACACACACACACCACAGAGTTTGAGTATGTAGTCTTCACGCTCAACAAATGACATGCAAAGGTTTGAATTAAACAGTCAGTGCTGTTATATCATGCATACTACGCATGCGTCCTGATTCACTGGATGGTGTGTTGTGTTTGAAGCATGATCGAGGGTGATTGGCTGTCCCACGGGTGTACCCAAGTATGAAGACAATACCCCGCTACCCTTATCCATTCAACCGTAATTTCCAGCCCTCTTCATAGTCAAGAAAGGTGAAGCTGCATTGGAGTGGAGATAGGAAACCACCAAACCACTGTCGTAATGTTGGCCTATGGAGAAGTCGAGGCCTGTAACACCTTGTTGTTCAATGACCGTAGCAAAGGGAGAGGAGGTAGGGATCACCCTCGTAATGTTCGCCTAGGGAGAAGTTGAGGCCCTCAATCCTTTGACTCCCGCATCCTATACACCAGATGCTAAAATATTAACCCTTCGATTCCCTCATCCTATCCACAGGAAGCTGGTGGATAGGGTGAGGGAATCAGTGAGCTGTTTTTGCTTTGCTAGCATGGTCGACAATGCAGGATACTGGCGGACAATGTGCGGGAGTGGAAGGGTCAGCACCTTGTTAACCAATGACTGCAGCAAGGAAGAGGCGATGGGAACTGTAGAATTTGTGAGCTCCCCTCCCCCCTCCCCCCTCCCCTAACGACTGCGGCAAGGGAGAGAACACCTGAATAAAAACAAGTTAAACAAAAACAAACAAAAAAATACAAAAAGGAAGAGACCACCCCCATACTGCTTGTTCTTAGAGATGAGGTTAACCCCCCACCCACCCACCCACCCTCAACGTCTGCAGCGAGGAAGAGGCGATGTGAACTACCCACATATTTGTTCATGTAGACGTTGAGGCTACCCCCTCCCCTCTTCTCCTCTAACGACTACAGCAAGGGAGAGGCGTTTGGAAGCACCCACATAATGTTTGTCCCTGTAGAAAAGTTGATGAGACTGTTTCCCAGTGACTGTAGAAAGAGACAGGCGATGAGAACCAACCCTCATAACTTTGGCCCTTGAAGAAATTGAAATCTTTAAACAGCTTGCTCCCCAACGACCGTTTAGGTTATGAGAAGACCATGACTGTTTAAGTCTTCGGGTGCACACAGCAGAATTGCTGAAAAACAGGAAACTGTAGCAGGGAATGTATTATCAGAGAACAATTACGAGTTCCAGCGGCTAGTACCTGTGGGAATTATTCAGCGTTGGGATGTTGTCTTGAAACTAAATTGAATTAGCTGTTTTCTGTTGTGTTGAAATTCAGTTCTGTTCTTCCCCGTTCTCCCATGGTCTTGTCTTCCCAGTCCTGTCTGTCCTGTCTGTCTGTCTGTCTCTCTGTCGTCTGTCTGTCTGTCTGTCTGTCTGTCTGTCTGTCTGTCTCTGTCTGTCGTCTGTCTGTCTGTCTCTCTGTCTCTGTCTGTCTGTCTGCTCTCTTCTGTCTGTCTGTCTGTCTGTCTGTCTCCTCTCCGTCTGTCTGTCTGTCTCTTCTGTCTGTCTGTCTGTCTCTCTCTTCTGTCTGTCTGTCTGTCTGTCTGTCTCTCTCTGTCTCTTCTCTCCTCTGTCTCTCCCTCTGTCTCTCACTCTGTCT
>CM060308.1:12027675-12067675 GCA_030674185.1 Monoplex corrugatus | reverse complement strand
TTTCTTGTGTAAAACAAAACAAAACAAAACAAAACAAAACAAAAAACCCAAGCAAATAAACAAAAAAAACAACTTTTTTTCTCTTCTGTACTGGAAATTATGGCCCTTTTTTCTGGCCAGTGCCAGTTGTTGTTGATTTTCTCTTATTGTTTCTTCTCAGAGAAAGGGAGATTGTGAATGTGTCTTGTCAAGATGTTTTTTCACTTTTTGTTCTCTTGATTCCTATTGTTGACCTCCACTTGAACTCTACGACGGCTTCATTTGAAGCGATGGACAGAAAACACGTAGACTCCAGCAAATGTTTTGTGGAAAATGTTCAACGATCAAGACAAGGGAGCAAGAACCAGTCGCCGTGGTGTAGTGGTTAGTGCAACGGACTACCGATTGGAAGGTTGTGGGTTTGAATAATGAATTCACCGTCAGTCGTGTCAGAATCATCTTGGGATATTTCGGTCTCAACAGACTCTTTACCCAGAGTGGAGTATGCTGTAAGCTCGTTGGGAAGACTGGAACCACACAGTCGAGTCTCGTCCACTTTGTTCAAAAGCATTATCAGTCCACCATCTGTACTTTGAATGTCCTATCTTACCACATATTTTTTCGTACACTGATACAAGAGATATCCTTTACAACAAAAACAATGATATTATTCCGGTAGTCCAGCTAATTTTCAGATGCCCTGTTGGCAGATTGTTATGAAATGTTAATTAATTGTTGTATGTTATCATTAGACTCTGTTATTTCATTGTTCTAAATTATTATGTGTAATTGTTCCCCTTCTTACCTTCAAACTCCCATCACCACCCCACCCCACCCCATCCCCCCCTTTTTTTTTTGGTTGTTGTCTAAAATCACAGTTGTGAAAAGACATTAAATACAAGATTCTTCGTCTCGTCCACTTCACGGGCGCCTCATCGACGGTGTTGCTCAAATCTTCTTACCAACACCACAGGTGTCTGCATCTCTCGGGCCTGATCGACGCCGGGATATATTATGAAAGTAAATGTAAGTGCAGCCCTGTCACGCAGCCTCATTCCTACATGGAACTCCATGACATCATGATTAACATTCTCTTTGTCATCATCATCATAGGAGTGTAAAAATTGTCCGGGCTTCTGTAGCCATTAAGGCGGCGTACAAAAAGGGTAAGACAAAGAAAAGTGAGCACAAATGAAACTAAGTGCGGCGATCCTGACAGACGAGGGAGCAAAGCTAGAACCCTTTTAATTAGTAAAACGGGGATTTCTCTGGTGGCCGGGTCTAAAGAGGGCAAGGTGGTGATTCTCTGTCCTCTGACAGTGGAAGAGTTGGCAGGCTGTGGCAGCCGGTAGACAAGCCGTGTGGCACTAATTGGTGCCTGAGCTTTCTATGTACAAGGGCCGATAGCGAACACTGTCCGAAGAAACACGATTCCATCTCTGAGAAAAAAAGATGGGCAGCAAGTCAACACGAGCCTACCGTCCTTATGGAAAAGACAGTCGGGGTAGTGAAACCGTAGATAGTTCCTATTCGCTGGACAGGTCACACACGTGTTTCTTCATTGTCTGAAACGCAGTTCAGTAAGAATGGTAATGATTTATTGGCGATACTCGTTTTTTACCTATCTCCTTTGTCTTACCCAAGATGGATTTTCGTTTTTCTTTTCCTTTTTCATCAACACCTGTCGTGGTGATGATGGTGAGCGATGGAATCAGGAATACTTCTGTGAATAAGTGTATAGATGTTTCCACCTCTTTGTCTGTGTCTGTCTGTCTGTCTGTTGTCTGTGTGTGTGTGTGTGTGTTGTCTACGTCCCTCTATGTCTCTCCGTCCCTCTCTCTGTGTCTCTATCTCTCTCTGTCTCTCTGTCTGTCTGTCTGTCTCTCTCTCTCTGTCTCTGTCTGTCTGTCTCTCTCTCTTCTCTCTCTCTCTCTCTCTCTCCTCTCTCTCTCTCTCTCTCTCTCTCTCTGTCAACGAGAATTACATTACGGTTAGTTCTTTTTATTATCCGCAGTACAAGTGGAAAATCTGTCAAGAGACTCCCTTTCACATTTTCTCTCTCGTATTTTTCCTTCTTTCGACAGCGCATTTCCATTTCCCTTTTAATGATGTATCATGTGCAGTCATTTGTCGTTATATTGATGGTACACAAAAATCGCTGCTTGATAAAGTGATATAATTTCTTCAGGTGAGATATTAACACCCCCCCCCTCCCCATTATGTTGCCACTGTCTGATAGCTTTAGCTTTAAGACATCCGACGCATGGGTGACTTGGCCTTCAGATACCTGACCGCCTTAGATGCCCTGGTTTGAACTCAGGTGGTGGGCAATTTTCTATTAAAAAAATGCCGGCAGCAGAAGAGCATCCAGGAGCCATAACAAGTGAGACTGCCCGCGTTCAAGCAAACAGGAACCCGAAAAACACGAAAGAAGAATACGAACGCGTATTTAATACAACAAGACAAGACAGGCGCAAATTGTCAAGCGTAAGGTTACAAACAAACACCAGATACAAAAATGTTGAGAAAAAAAGTCTTTTTTTGTCAAAAGTTTTGTATCTGGTGTTTGTTTGTATGTAATCTTACGTTGACAAAGGCCAGTTGGCCGAAAATTTGCGCCTGTCTTTTCTTGTTGTATTTAATACGCGTTCTTGTTCTTTCGTGTTTTTTTCTGGATCCAGGAGCCATGCCTGGATGCGGCCCGGTCCCCTTAGAGAGTGTGGAGCACCATGGTGTATACCATGTGACGAGCCGTTGAGCATCAGACACCTCCTCCTCGATTGCTGGGACTTGTACGATGTGAGACAAAAGCACTACACGGCGGACTCCTTGAAGAACCTCTTCCGAGACGTCCCTCCTGATGCAATTTTCCAGTTTTTACGAGAGATCAATAGATTTCACTTGATCTGATTTTAAGTCTGTTTTTCTTAAATTGCATTTCAGATTTACAAGGTTAACGGTGAATATGGTTTTTAACTGTTGCCTTTTCTTTTCACGGGTTGTCGTTTTTTGACGTGGTGTTAGCCCTGATATGGCTCAAGTAGTCGGCTGGGCTATAAGCAATATGAACTGAACTGAACAGATTGTATGGCGTTCACGGCCGAAACACTGGTTGACAAGGGTTTCTCCTCTGAAAACCTTCTGCTGTCCGACTTGCCCCAGTTTCTTGCTGCACGTGTATGTGTTAGTCCTTTTTTTTCTTCCAAACCCGTTTTTTTTTTTTTAGTCTATGTAGTTCAAATAATATTAATAAAGGACATAACTCTTGAGAATTATCTCCCATGTTGTATAGAACTTCTCAAATCTAACGCAGTTTGCGCCACCCATTCAGCCAGCATAGAAGCAGACACAAAGCACAGAAACAGCAAGCTCAGAACACTCCTCAATAAAAGGAAGGGCCCAAGCCTACCTTATACATCTGCATTATAAAAATTCTCCCTGCTTCCCTCTTATTTCTTTAGTTCAAATAATTTTCAGGAAGATGGGCAGTTTAGCAATACTTTGACTTTTTTCTGTCGTCTGTAACTATAAATCTATCAATCATAAAGCTTTACATTTTTGAAAATGGACAGTCTGGTATAAATTTAGAATTTCTCTATACCCCCCCCCCCTTTTCTCTGGTATATATATTTAGAATTTCTCTACACCCCCCCCCCCCCTACCCTCTGGTATATATATTAAGAATTTCTCTACCCCCCCTACCCTGTATATACAGGTGTCAAAGTCTGGCACATTTCAAGTCTCAATCTGCGAACTATACGTAGTAAATAAAACTGTATCATTAAACTGAATCATGAATTTATTGGACGATAATGATGTTTTGTATTTTTGTTTATCTTCAGGGTTTTGGTAATCAATGTTAAAATGTGCCCAAACTTTGGAACACCCTGTATATTAAGAATTTCTCTACACCCCCCCCCCCTACCCTCTGGTATATATATTAAGAATTTCTCTACCCCCCCTACCCTCTGGTATATATATTAAGAATTTCTCTACACCCCCTACCCTCTGGTATATATATTAAGAATTTCTCTACCCCCTACCCCTGTATTAATAAGAATTCCTACCCCCCTACCCTCTGGTATATATATTAAGAATTTCTCTATCCCCCCCCCCCTACCCTGGTATATATATAAGAATTTCTCTATCCCCCCCCTACCCTCTGGTATATATATTAAGAATTTCTCTATCCCCCCCCCTACCCTCTGGTATTTATAAGAATTTCTCTACCCCCTACCTCTGGTATATATATTAAGAATTTCTCTACCCCCCCTACCCTCTGGTATATATATTAGAATTTCTCTACCCCTACCTCTGGTGTATATATTAAGAATTTCTCTATCCCCCCCTACCCTCTGTATATATTAAGAATTTCTTACCCCCCTACCCTCTGGTATATATATAAGATTTTCTACCCCCCTACCCTCTGGTATATATATAGAATTTCTCTATCCCCCCCTACCCTCTGGTATATAATAAGAATTTCTCTACCCCCTACCCTCGTTATATATTTAGAATTTCTCTATCCCCTACCTTGGATATATATTAAGAATTTCTCTACCCCCTACCCTCTGGTATATATATTAAGAATTTCTCTACCCCACCCTTGGTTATTAGAATTTCTCTACCCCCCCCCCCGTTCTTTTTGTCTCATTCTCTTCTCACTATGCATAGATTTTTTTGAGGTGTATTTTTGCTAGATGAAGATTATAGTTCATGCGTTAGACATGTCTCGCTCGCTCGCTCGCTGTCTCTGTCAGAGGATTTCTCTTCATTCTCTAATTAGGAAAAATCTGTATACGTGCGGCATCAAACGGACTTTTTTCCCCTGGAAATTCGTGTCTAATTATCGAAAAATAACTTGATTTCCGTTGTCGGTCATATGATACACATACACGTGACTTCATGGAGTCTTCATCTGTTGCTTTTCTACGCCCGGCCCTCAATTCCTCATCCACCGCTTCTGTAGTTACCAGGGAAAACGAGAGACATCGGAGATCGAAGAGAGAGAGAGAAACTTCAGATTATGACTCAAGGATGGGAGGATTAGGTCCCATTGAACTGAGAGCGAGAGAGAGAGAGAGAGAGAGGAGAGAGAGAGACAGAGAGAGAGAGAGAGGACAGAGAGAGAGAACTTCAGATTATTACTCAAGGATGGTAGGATTAGGTCCCATTGAACAGAGAGAGAGACAGAGAGAGAGAGAAAGAGAGAGAGAGAGAGAGAGAAACTTCAGATATTACTCAAGGATGTAGGATTAGGTCCCATTGAACTGAGAGAGAAGAGAGAGAGAAAGAGAGAGAGAGAGAGAGAGAAACTTCAGATTATTACTCAAGGATGGTAGGATTAGGTCCTATTGAACTGAGAGAGAGGGAGAGAGGGGAGAGAGAGAGAGAGAGAGAGAGAGAGAGAGAGAGAGAGAAACTTCAGATTATTACTCAAGGATAGTAGGATTAGGTCCCATTGAACTGAGAGCGAGAGAGAGAGAGAGAGAGAGAGTTCAGATTATTACTCAAGGATAGTAGGATTAGGTCCCATTGAACTGAGAGAGAGAGAGAGAGAGAGAGAGAGAGAGAGAGAGAGAGAAACTTCAGATTATTACTCAAGGATGGTAGGATTAGGTCCCATTGAACTGAGAGAGCGAGCGAGAGAGAGAGAGAAAGAGAGAGAGAGAGAGTTCAGATTATTACTCAAGGATGGTAGGATTAGGTCCCATTGAACAGAGAGAGAGAGAGAGAGAGAGAGAGAGAGAGGCGGAGAGAGAGAGAGAGTTGGGGGGGGGGAGAGTTGGCAGTGATTACAGAGCGTGATTTTGGGAATCGGTCAAGAAACGCGACCGAAGCCAAAGTATGGTAGTGTTTGCCGACGGTGATTTAGATGGGTGGGCTGGGGGTATACGTGTGCTGTGTTCAGCAGTCAAGACACTGACCCTCATTGTGTGTCGGGTCTTGTGTGCAAGACGTGATCTCCGCTGTCCTACGATCGTGCCCAGCACTGACAAGACGAAGCAAAGAAAAGAGCAGCTAGCTGATCCGAGACATACAGCCACAGACATGGGGCTTTTTGACGCTGCTGGCGTGTACTGACTCCAGACCCTTTGTCAGTGTCAGTTTCTCAAGACGGCGTCTCCGCGCTCGGAACGAATTTCATATGCATTAATGTCACAGGTGCCATGTGATGAGAAGATCCAGAATGATCACGGCACAAGCCTTAAGCCTGCACTTGAACCCATGAGCTTGCCAGGTCCTGAGGCCCTACCCAGATAGTTCCGTAACTCTGGGGTCGTATGGGGAGTGAGGTGGCAGAAACCTCGACTTTTCCTGGGGCCAGCACCACGAGGACGTCGCCCATTCCCTCTCCCACGCTTTAAATCATATTCATATTCGCATTTTTTACCAAGATTTGAGAAAGGGAAGAAGGCTAATTGGTCTTCAAGAGGTGGTACCTGGGAAACCAACCTATCTCTCCAATGATTTATACCAAGGCAGTCGGGCAATGCCGTGCTCTGCACGATTTTCATCTGTCGTGGGATCTTTAGCGTGCGCAGTCAGAAGGCACACGGGTTCGACTCGGTTTTTCGTCCCCTTCCGAAAAACTAGAAACACGTTGGAGGCACATTTGTTAAAATGCTAAGATCAGATCAGAAATTAAGGTCATCACCAATTCAACAGACTACAATCATGATAATGGTGATGACTGGTATTTCACGCTGTGACAAGCAGTCTATGTCAATCTCACTGTATGTACAGTCTATACCCCCTGCACAGAACGCTGCAGAGGGCCGGAGACTGCATAATCTACAGATTTTGTACAGTGCTGAGATATACGGCGCATGCACAAACCGACTGATTGTGTCCATCAAACGAGGCAGTGAGAATTACCTCCAGCCAAAGTGACTGAGGAGTCATGATCTGACCTGTCCTTTTAAAGTTGACCTTGTCTCTCTATCGTCTTTGATGTACGTTTGACACAAAATGTCAGTTGGCTGAAACTTTGCGTCTGTCTTGTTTCTTCACCTGACAGTGTATTCCTATTCTCTTTCTGGACAACGTGTCATAACCAAGGAATATAGGAATATGGCATTTGATGAGTAGACACTGTGTAGTTGGCAAGGCAAACACGACTTGATGGTTGGACCTCGAAGATAGGAACGTGTGTTGAGTCGTTAACGGGTTCCTGTCGCAAACGAATAACAAACGGAAATGCACGTACAGAAATAAGCAGTGATCCCCAGTATGAATTGAAGCGTGGTGGTACGTTGTGTACCGTACTTGTTAGAATCCCCAAAAGGGGCGGAGCTTAGTGCCTCGCGTTGCCTGGAGTGTAGTGCCCCATAAAACTCATCATCATCAATCATCATCATCAGGTGCCCTGCCGCATGGCGTTGGCGATCATGGACTTCCAACCATCTCTATCTCTCGTTGCACCTAGCATCTCCCCCACCCTCCTCATCCCCAGCCACTCAGCAAGTCCATCCAGCATTCTCTCCCTGGGTCTACCTGGTGCTCTCTTTCCCTCCAGCTTTTTCGTTGTGACCAGGTGCTCCAAATCCCCTTTCCTCATAAAATGGCCTATATCCTATAAATGTTGCCTGATAGGGAGTGCTTATTTTATGTTGGAATTCTCGACTGAGCTTTTATTTGATAAGCTGTAAACTATCCATGCCTGTTTTGTTGCGTCGATATTAATTTTGATGTAGAAAGTTGTGCCACTAACTTTTGAATAATGCTAAATTAGTTTTGTTGCGTTGACATTAATTTTGATGTAGAAAAGGTTGTGCCACAAACTTCTGAAATAATTGCTAAATTAGTTTTGTTGCCCTTGACATTAATTTTGATGTAGAAAAGGTTGTGCCACAAACTTCTGAAATAACTGCTAAATTATCTAACGTCAGATTTGTGCGGTTAAACGTTTTGTTGCCGTTAGTGACGGTGGTTCGTGTTAACGACCAACCATACGTGGCGCTAACATGGATGCACTATGTAGTCCACAAAGAGGGCAGGCGAATTTGGCGCTGACGAAAACATGCACACAGATCCAATACTTGACCTAATAATAATAATCTTAGGAAAAATGTATATGTACAAAAGTAAACTCGAAAAAAATCTACCAAACACCATCTCTTTTACTAGATATTTTACCAAAAAATATCAAATAGAAGAATATAATGCAAAACTGAGCTGGAATTCACACGCTTTAAAAAAAAAAAAAAAGGTTGCCATATTTGTCCCTGGTAGAAGATGAAGTTTGATGTGACTTTCAAATGAAGTTTGATGTGACATTTGGCTTCTTTATGTGATGTATGCGTGATTTCTATATGACCTGCCTCTTTATATTTAAATGTTTGTCTTACATATAATTGTAAATGACTGTAAATTCATGCACATAGAACCTTTGATGAAGAAAGAAAAATAAAAAAAGAGGGCAGGCGACAGCTGTGTCTGGATGTCCACTCTGTCCTTACAAGTGGTGGCTTGTTCTGGAGTGGCTGTAAGAGTACTGGAAGTGATTTGCCACCGTCCTGGACTGCTGTCCCCTATATCACACAGTGATGATGATGATAACGACGACGACGATAATGATGATGACGACAGTGGCGATGACGATGACGACGACGACGATGATGATGGTAATGATGATGATTATGATGGTGATGATGACGATGATGACGACGACGATGATGATGGTAATGGTGATGGTGATGATGGCAATGACGACGACGACGGAGACGATGATAATAATAATGATGATGGTAATGGTGATGGCGATGATGACGACGACGACGGATGATGATGATCATGATGATGACGCCGCCGCGACGACGATGATGATGATTATGATGGTGATGATGACGATGACGACGATGATAATGGTAATGGTGATGGCGATGACGATGACGACGGCGACGATGATAATGATAATGGTGATGATGACGACGACGACAACGATGATGATGATGATGATGGTGGTGATATGATGACGATGACGACGATGATGATGTTAATGGTGATGGAGATGATGGCGACGACGACGGCGACGACGACGGCGACGACAATAATAATGATGATGATGAGGGTGATGATGATGACGATGACGACGACGACGACGACGATGATGATGGTAATGATGATGATTATGGTGATGACGACGACGACGACGATGATAATAATAATAATGATGATGACGACGACGGCGACGACGACGACGACGATGCTGATGATAAGGAGGAGGATGTTGCCTATCTCTGTGTCCACGTCTCGGAGCTGATGTTATGGGCACGTGGGATCGAATAATCCTCCAGACGTGACCATTGTGGTTGTAGTCCCTGTCTAGGGGTGTGGGTGTGTTGTGTGTGTTGTAGGGCTGATGGGGAACTGGGCACACACACAGCGGCCTGCTGGAACTGGGTGTACTTTCACATCAGGCTTGAAAGAAGATATCTGTCTATCCTTTTTCTACCTTCTCACCCCCTCTCTCTTTCGACATCTTCTCTCTCTCTCTCTGTCAGTCTTTGTGTCTGTCTCTCTCTGTCTGTCAGTCTGTCTGTCTCTCTCAAACACACACACATACACGCACAACACACACCACACACACACACACACACACACACACACACCACCACGCACGCACGCACACGCTCACTCACACACACACACACATGCACACTCACACACGCTCACTCACCACACACACACACACCACACGCTCACACACGCAACGCTCACACGCTCACACACACACCACACACACACACAACACACGTTCTCTCTCTCACACACACAAACACACACACACACACACGCGCGCGCTCCCTCCTTCTCTCTCTCTCTCTGTACACACACACACACACACACACACGCTGTCTCTCTCTCTCTCTCTCTGTCACACACACACACACACACACACACACACACACACACACACACACACACACACACACAATGATATGAACTAGGAGGGAAGAAGGAGGAGGGGAGAGAGAAACAGGAAGAGACAGAGCGCACGAGTGCGTGTGTGTGTGTATATTGTGTGTGTGTGTGTGTGTGTGTGTGTGTGAGTGGTGAGAGAGAGAGAGAAGAGAACGAGAGAGAGAGAGAGAGAACGAGAGAGAGAGAGAGAAGAGAGAGAGAGAGAGAGAGAGAGAGAGAGAGAAAACTTTTAAAAAAAATTATATTGCGTCACTTTCAGTCCCACCTTTCCCTTCCACCCCGAGGTCTTCTTTCCTTATTGAGAGCCGAGTCCTGTGAAGTGATATAGTCTGACCGTTCTTGGTTCTTGTTGTCATCGCAATGTAACGGTCCATGTTTAACTACCTGTATCTTCCGTTACACTCTGTTTGCTGAGTGGGTAACACAGCTACCGTTACTCAGTTTGCTGAGTGAGTAACGCAGCTACCGTTACTCAGTTTGCTGAGTGGGTAACACAGCTACCGTTCTGGGAATGGCAGAAAATTGTTCAGATAGGCTGTCCTGTCTTTTTGGTTGGCTCTTCATTTTGTCCACAGATTTTAAGAAATAGAAATGTACGAAAAGACCATATGAAAGTTGGCTTTAATTCAGATAAGAGGAGTTTTCTTAAATGTTCTTTTCTGGTTCTGCATCATTTTCTTTCCTCGTTGATTTTGCTGTTGATTTACATATTTACAGGGAGTGTTCTGAGCTTACGGTTTTTGTGCTTTGTATCTGCTTCTATGCTAGCTGAATGGGTAGCGCAAACTGTGTTAAGATTTGAGAAGTTCTACAACATGGGAGGTAATTCCTACGTGACTCTCAAGAGTTATGTTCTTTGATTAATATTACATCTTACGGTGTTGTTGTTTGTTTGTTTTGTACTCTTGGCGAAGGTCATTGAGCACCAAATGTGCGCCTGTCGTGTTTCATCTCTCCCCCCCCCCCCCCCGCCCTTGTTGTGTCCTTTTTGTGTTTAATTAATTGGACGCTGGCAGTTTTTATTCAATCTGGTGACTGTTCAGATGACCGTTATTCAGTCAGTCCTAAATGTACTGTTTTCGTCGTGAAATTTCATAGTGTTTTTGGGCTTCCATGTTGACATATTCATTTTTCATCTGTTCATACCTCTGTCTGTCCTTCCCCCTCTCTCTGTCTTTCTCTCTCTTTCTCTCTGTCCTCTCTCGCTCTCTCTGTCCTCTCTGTCTTTCTCTCTGTCCTCTCTTTCTCTCTGTCCTCTCTCTGTCCTCTCTCTGTACTCTCTCTGTCCTCTCGTCCTCTCTCTGTCCTCTCTTTGTCCTCCCTCTGTCCTCCCTCTGTCCTCTCTCTGTCCTCTCTCTGTCCTCTCTCTGTCCTCCCTCTGTCCTCCCTCTGTCCTCTCTCTGTCCTCTCTCTGTACTCTCTCTGTCCTCTCTCTGTCCTCTCCTCTCTGTCCTCCCTCTGTCCTCTCTCTGTCCTCTCTCTGTCCTCCCTCTGTACTCTCTCTGTCCTCTCTCTGTCCTCTCTGTCCTCCCTCTGTACTCTCTCTCTCTCTGTCCTCTCTGTCCTCTCTGTCCTCTCTCTGTCCTCCCTCTGTCCTCCCTCTGTACTCTCTCTCTCTGTGTCCTCTCTGTCCTCTCTGTCCTCTCTCTGTCCTCCCTCTGTCCTCCCTCTGTACTCTCTCTTTCTGTGTCCTCTCTCTTTCTGTGTCCTCTCTCTGTCCTCTCTCTGTGTGTCCTTTCTCTGTCCTCTCTCTCTCTCTCTTCCTCTCTCTCTCTCTGTCTGTCCTTTCTGTCTCTCTCTCTCTCACACATTCCTATTTGCCATGTAATAATGTAGCAAGGACTAGCTGTAAGACTGGTTCACTGTGACTTGATGCTACTATTCTTCAGTATGCGATACTTGGATTCAGTTTAAACCTGCCCCTTCCGTCTCTCTCTCTCTTCTAGTTTTAAGAGACGTCTACTATGCTTCAGAAACAAAGCGTTTTTAGATCTGAAGTTTCTTAGTAAGTCGTGTTTCTCCATTCGCCTCTGTCTCTCTGTCCTACCCTGACCTCGCTCATGTGTATGCGATTTGTGGTACGATTGCCTCAGTTTCCGAATAATGATGATGATGATGGTGATGATGATGATGATGATGATAATGGCATTTGTACAGCGCCAGATCTTGGTATACAGATCAGATCAAAGCACGCACTGTTATTATTCACAAAGTATTCAGTCGCTTTGACAAACTCTCAAAGAGTACAAAACAGATACAGACAGGGGGAGGACACGGTGGACACATAACAGGGGAATTCACTGCTGGACAAAAAGATGTTGTCAAGTTAGACTTGAAGGAAGACGGGAGTATGTGACTGTCGAATAGAGAGGTGAAGATCGTCCCATTTGTATGGACCAGACAGAAAATGAGGGGCGACCAACTGTAGAACATCTGTATTAAGGAAATTATAAACAAGTAGTACGATCAGAAGCAGAACGGAAAGGGTTGTACATTCAGAGGTGGTCACAAAAGATAAGTAAGTGCAGTACCGTTGATACACTTGTAGCATAATGTATTGGTTCTGTATGAATTGTGTGAGAAACAGGCAGACAGCGGAGAAAGTAAAGCAAGGAGGGGGTGATATGATCATGCTTCTTTTCATGAAGGGAAAGACGGGCCACAGAATTCTGAATACGTCGGAGGCATGGAATAAAAGAAACAGACAGGCGAGAGAGCAGAGAGTTTTAAGAATCAGTACAAGACAAGATGGGCCACAGAATTCTGAATACGTTGGAGGCATGCAGTAAAAGAAACAGAGGCGAGAGAGCAAAGAGTTTTAAGACTCGATACAAGACCAAGCTAAGTAATAATTGCGAGATGCCGCCAATGCGCGGCTGAAAAATGTGTTCGTATCGTACAACCCTTTATAAGGGGCTATGAGTGAATTTAATAAATCATCTGAAGTCTGACCTCTCTCTCACTGCCATGAAGGAACACAGCTGTTGGCATGCCTCAGTCATGGCATTCATCATCATCATCATCATCATCATCAGGTGCCTGCCGCATGGCGTTGGCGATCATGGAGTTCCATCTGTCTCTATCTCTCGTTGCCCCCAGCATCTCCCCCACTCTCCTCGTCCCCAGCCACTCTGCAAGTCCGTCCAGCATTTTCTCCCTGGGTCTACCCGGTGCTCTCCTTCCCTCCAGCTTTCCCGTTGTGACCAGGTGCAGGTGCTCCAAATCCCCCTTCCTCATAAAATGGCCTATAAATGTTGCCCATCTTTTCCTAATCTTCCTTATGAGTGATCTACTTGTGTCTGCCTCCATCAAGACTGTCTCGTTTGTTTTCTTTGCTGTCCATGGAACTCTCAACATTCTTCTGAGAAACCACATCTCGGCTGCCTCAATCTTGCTCTGGCTTTGCTTGCTGACTGTCCGCGCCTCACATCCGTATAACAGTATTGGTTCTATATAACATTCAAGGACTCTCTTCCTGATGTTAATTGATAGGCATTTGTTGGTAAGAATGCTTGTCATCTTCTTGAATGCTGTTTTGGCTTGGCCGATTCTGCCGGCTATTTCCGATGTGCATCTGCCGTTTGATGAAATGACCATTCCCAGGTATTTGAACTTATTAACCTGTGTCAAGGTTGTGCCATTTGCTGTTATTTTGCATGAGGGGATTTCATGTTTTTTACTGATCGCCATGACTTCAGTCTTCATGCTGTTTAGCTCCAACCCCTTACATTTGCTTTCTATTTCTAGTATATTCACAAGGTTTTGTAGGTCACTTTCACTTTCTGCATTTTCATGGCATTAAACGTTGTTTTTTTTTTATTGGTTTGACCTTCTTTACTCGTATGGCTTGACCATTCTACGTTTTATGGTGATTGGATCAGTAAAGACGACATTTTTCACCCAGTGTTAGTTTCGCTCATCATTGTCTTCAACTTTCAGAGTTTTCTCGTGTTTATTTCTACATGCATAAGAAATGTTAATTGAAGAATGTTTTCTGAGGCGGGTTTGATTTACACATAAACACAGACTTCTTTTGATTCCTTCAGGAAAAGCAGTTTTCCTTTAACTTTCTTTCCTTCCTTCTTTCTGTTTTTTTCTTTTTTTAAAAGAAAACATTTAAGAGCGTTAAGCATTAAGAGCGTTAAACTGAAACTTTAGAAAACCCAGACTTTTGATTTCTTTTTTTTAGCAAACACTAGACAAGGTCATGTAAAGTTCAAACAGTGAAGAAACATCCCTTGTTTTGATGTTGAACGGGCGGTTAATTGATATGTGCAATAACATCTTTGCTTGTGATGAAATACAGAGGATGAAAGAGCGTGTGGCAATTTGATCCCACTGTGTTCACGATGAAGTATTGCAATAGTGGACAGCGCGGAGATGGCAGATTAAAGATCAAAGTGCCGATAAGGCAGACGGTATAAACTTGCTGCCCACACTCTGTCCGTCTGTCTCTGTCTCTGTCTCTGTCTGGCTCTCTCGGTCTCTCTCTCTTTCTCATTTTCTCTTGTCTCTGTCTCTCTTTGTCTCTCTCTCTCTCTGTCTCTCTCTCTCTCTCTCTCTCTCTCTCTCTCTCTCTGTGTCATTCTATCTGTCTCTTTTTCCTCTCTCCGTCTTTCTCTCTCTCTTTCTCTGTCTCCGTCTCTCTTTCTCTCTGTCTCTCTCTCTGTGTGTCTGTCTGTCTGTCTGTCCATCTGGCCTTCTGTCTCTTTTTCTGTCTCTGTCTTTTCTCTTTCCCTCTCTCTTTCTTTCTTTCTCTCTGTCTGTCTGGATCTCTCCCTCCCTCCCTGTCTCCCTCCCCCCTTTCTCTCTCTGTCTCCAGTTCATGGTGACATATCTGACTCGCTGTTTGTCTGCTTTGACTTCAGTGAACACTCCGTGTGATGGAGAAGATCCAAAATGATCGTGGCACAAGCCTTTAATTAAATCCACACATATATCCATGAGCTGGCCAGATCCTGAGGGCCTACCTAGCCATCAGCAGATGCGCGTCTTACTTAGCCAATAGCAGATCTTTATGTTTTTGTAGTTCATTCATTCATTCATTCATTCATTCATTCATTCATTGTAGCACGCTTACAGCACAGTCTGGTGGTCTGGATGGAGGATGTGGTTTTTACCAAGTTCTCTTTGTTGTCCCCAGAGCTTGTTCTTCCAGAGTTGTTCCATTTGGCCGCTGTTTGTTTCTTTTGTTTCTGAACAGTCGGCAACACTGTACAACTTGCTCTGGAAACTGTGGTCCTGTCTGGCATGGACAATTGTGGGACAGCCCCATTCAGCACATACGTGTATGTTGGAGCAGACAGCCTTTGTGCTGTTTCGGATGCCATTGGGGGGAAAAATTTTCTTTTTTGTTTCTCTGTCTGTCTGTATCTGTTTTTCTCTTCAACATGTCATAGTTTACGTGATCGAGTGTCGGGTTCCCATGCCAATGGGTTTACGTTCAAACCTGAGGTGGGCAATGTTAAATAGGCTTTCTTACTGTTCCTCTTAACGTGATGGTTCTGATGATGTCGGTATAGGAGTAGATGATGCCCCTCCCCCACCCTGTCCATCCTTCTCTGGAATGGTAATCCCTGTTGGCCACATCACCTGGTGTAAAGCTGGACCAGATAAATCAGTGTGTGCTGATGTAAATCTGAAAATCAGTCAGTCTGTGTGTTGATATAAAACTGAAAATCAGATCAATCAGTCAATCTGTGTGCTGATGTAAAACTGAATCATATCAATCAGTCAGTCTGTGTGCTGATGTAAAACTGAATCATATCAATCAGTCAGTCTGTGTGCTGATGTAAAACTGAATCATATCAATCAGTCAGTCTGTGTGCTGATGTAAAACTGAATCAGATCAATCAGTCAGTCAATATGTGTGTTGATATAAAACTGAATCAGATCAATCAGTCAGTCAATCTGTGTGCTGATGTAAAACTGAATCAGATCAATCAGTCAG
This sequence comes from Monoplex corrugatus, assembly GCA_030674185.1. Lineage (NCBI taxonomy): Eukaryota > Metazoa > Mollusca > Gastropoda > Littorinimorpha > Ranellidae > Monoplex > Monoplex corrugatus. Next base: position 12,051,819 of record CM060308.1, on the reverse strand, counting down.
TCTGTGTGCTGATGTAAAACTGAATCATATCAATCAGTCAGTCTGTGTGCTGATGTAAAACTGAATCATATCAATCAGTCAGTCTGTGTGTTGATATAAAACTGAATCAGATCAGTCAGTCAATCTGTGTGCTGATGTAAAACTGAATCAGATCAATCAGTCAGTCTGTGTGCTGATGTAAAACTGAATCAGATCAATCAGTCAGTCAATCTGTGTGCTGATGTAAAACTGAATCAGATCAATCAGTCAATCTGTGTGCTGATGTAAAACTGAATCAGATCAATCAGTCAGTCTGTGTACTGATGTAAAACTGAATCAGATCAATCAGAATGTCAATATGTGTGCTGATGTAAAACTGAATCAGATCAATCATTCAATATGTGTGTTGATGTAAAACTGAATCAGATCAATCAGTCAATATGTGTGTTGATGTAAAACTGAATCAGATCAATCAGTCAATATGTGTGCTGATGTAAAACTGAAAATCAATCTTTGTTCCGATATAAAACTGAAAATCAGATCAATCAGTCAGTCTGTGTGCTGATGTAAAGCTGAAAATCAGATCTATCAGTCAGTCTGTGTGCTGATGTAAAACTGAAAATCAGATCAATCAGTCAGTCTGTGTGCTGATGTAAAGCTGAAAATCAGATCAATCAGTCAATCTGTGTGCTGATGTAAAACTGAAAATCAGATCTATCAGTCAATCTGTGTGCTGATGTAAAACTGAAAATCAGTCAGTCTGTGTGCTGATGTAAAACTGAAAATCAGTCAGTCTGTGTGCTGATGTAAAACTGAAAATCAGATCTATCAGTCAATCTGTGTGCTGATGTAAAACTGAAAATCAGATCTATCAGTCAATCTGTGTGCTGATGTAAAACTGAAAATCAGTCAATCTGTGTGCTGATGTAAAACTGAAAATCAGATCTATCAGTCAATCTGTGTGCTGATGTAAAACTGAAAATCAGTCAGTCTGTGTGCTGATGTAAAACTGAAAATCAGATCTATCAGTCAATCTGTGTGCTGATGTAAAACTGAAAATCAGTCAGTCTGTGTGCTGATGTAAAACTGAAAATCAGATCTATCAGTCAATCTGTGTGCTGATGTAAAACTGAAAATCAGTCAATCTGTGTGCTGATGTAAAACTGAAAATCAGTCAGTTTGTGTGCTGATGTAAAACTGAAAATCAGATCAATCAGTCAATCTGTGTGCTGATGTAAAACTGAATCAGATCAATCAGTCTGTGTGCTGATATAAAACTGAAAATCAGATCAATCAGTCAATATGTGTGCTGATGTAAAACTGAAAATCAGTCAGTCTGTGTGGTGATATAAAACTAAAATCAGATCAATCAGTCAATCTGTGTGCTGATGTAAAACTGAAAATCAGTCTGTGTGCTGATGTAAAACTGAAAATCAGTCTGTGTGCTGATGTAAAACTGAAAATCAGTCTGTGCTGATATAAAACTAAAATCAGATCAATGGTCAATCTGTGTGCTGATGTAAAACTGAAAATCAGTCTGTGCTGATATAAAACTAAAATCAGATCAATGGTCAATCTGTGTGCTGATATAAAACTGAAAATCAATCTGTGTGCTGATATAAAACTGAAAACCAGATCAATCAGTCAATCTGTCCTGATGTAAAACTGAAAATCAGTCAATCTGTGTGTTGATATAAAACTAAAATCAGATCAATCAGTCAGTCTGTGTGCTGGCATAAAGCTGAATCAGATCAATCAGTCAGTGTGCTGATGTAAAGCTGAATCAGATCAATCAGTCAGTGTGCTGATGTAAAACTAAATCAGATCTATCGGTCTCACGCAACTTTTCTTCATGAGATGACCTTACCATGATATTTAATTCCATCTGTGTAAGCAGTTTGGCCTTCTGTTCTTGTGACTTAATGACCTTACTGTTTAACCTGATTAGATGGCCATCAATACAAGAGTTTCACGTATTAGTTCTTTAGTTCACTGTTCTCTGTAACTGCCAGTCTTGTCCTGTATATTTCTACATGTGTTAGAACTGTTAATTGAAGAAACGTTTTGTAAGGCTTGTTTGATTTGCACATCAACTTAGGCCTGCTTCGTTCTATGACATTCACTTCTTTCTGTCTGTCTGTTGTCTTTCTTTCTTTCTGTCTTTCTTTCTTTCTTTTCTTTCTTTCTTTCTTTCTGTCTTTCTTTCTGTCTTTCTTTCTTTCTGTCTTTCTATCTTCTTTCTTTCTGTCTTGTCTGTCTGCCTTTCTTTCTTCCTGTCTTTCTTTCTTTCTTTCTTTCTGTCTTTCTTTCTTTCTGTCTTTCTTTCTTTCTGTCTTTCTTTCTGTCTTGTCTGTCTGCCTTTCTTTCTTCCTTCCTGTCTTTCTTTCTTTTTTTCTGTCTGTCTTTCTGTCTTTCTTTCTTTCTGTCTTTCTTTCTTTCTGTCTTTCTGTCTTTCTTCCTGTCTTTTCTTTTCTGTCTTTCTTTCTTTCTTTCTGTCTTTCTGTCTTTCTTTCTTTCTTTCTGTCTTTCTTCCTGTCTTTCTTTCTGTCTTTCTTTCTTTCTGTCTTGTCTGTCTGCCTTTCTTTCTTCCCGTCTTTCTTCCTGTCTTTCTTTCTTTCTTTCTTTCTGTCTTTCTTTCTGTCTTGTCTGTCTGCCTTTCTTTCGTCCTGTCTTTCTTCCTGTCTTTCTTTCTTTCTTTCTGTCTTTCTGTCTTTCTTTCTTTCTTTCTTTCTGTCTTTCTTTCTGTCTTTCTGTCTTTCTTTCTTTCTGTCTTGTCTGTCTGCCTTTCTTTCTTCCTGTCTTTCTTTCTTTCTTTCTTTCTGTCTTTCTTTCTTCTTTCTTCTGTCTTTCTTTCTTCTTTCTTTCTGTCTTTCTTTCGTCTTTCTTTCTTTGTCTTGTCTGTCTTTTTCTTCTTTCTGTCTTTCTTTCTGTCTTTCTTTCTGTCTGCTTGTCTGTCTTTTCTTTCATTCTTTCATTTTTTCATTCTTTCTTTCATTCTTTCTTTCTTTCTGTGTGTCTGTCTTTGCATTCATTCATTCATTCATTCGTTTGTTCGTTCGTTCGTTCGTTCGTTCGTTCGTTCATTCATTCATTCATTTTATTCATTCTTTCTTTCATTCTTTCTTTCTTTCTTTCGTAAGAGCCCTTATAGATATAATGACAAAATCCAGACTTTGATTTTTAGCAGACATGAAATCAGGTCATTTGTGACTTGAAATAAAAGATCAAATGATGGAGCAAAATCCCGTGTTTGATGTTAAACAGACGACTGATTTGACATCTGCAGTATAACTTTGCTTGTGACGAAACACAGGAGATGAAAGAGTGTATGGCAGTTTGTTCCCCGCTGTGTTCACGATGATATTGGACACTGGCCAGATAGCACATCAAAGATCAAAGCTTCAGTAGGGTAGATGGTTTAACCCTTTCACTCCCGCACCATGTCCACCAGCGTCTTGCATTGTCAACCATGCTAGCAGAGCAAATACTTTAACCCTTTGATTCTCGCACCCTCTCCACCAGCATCCTGCATTGTCAACCATGCTAGCAGAGCAAAAACTTTAACCCTTTGACTCTCGCACCATGCCCACCAGCATCTTGCATTGTCAACCATGCTAGCAGAGCAAAACCTTTAACCCTTTGACTCTCGCACCATGCCCACCAGCATCCTGCATTGTCAACCATGCTAGCAGAGCAAAAACTTTAACCCTTTGACTTTGGCACCATGCCCACCAGCATCCTGCATTGTCAACCATGCTAGCAGAGCAAAAACTTTAACCCTTTGACTCTGGCACCATGCCCACCAGCATCCTGCATTGTCAACCATGCTAGCAGAGCAAAAACTTTAACCCTTTGACTCTGGCACCATGCCACCAGCATCCTGCATTGTCAACCATGCTAGCAGAGCAAAAACTTTAACCCTTTGACTCTCGCACCATGCCCACCAGCATCTTGCATTGTCAACCATGCTAGCAGAGCAAAAACTTTAACCCTTTGACTCTGGCACCATGCACACCAGCATCCTGCATTGTCAACCATGCTAGCAGAGCAAAAACTTTAACCCTTTGACTCTGGCACCATGCCCACCAGCATCCTGCATTGTCAACCATGCTAGCAGAGCAAATACTTAACCCTTTGTCTCCCTCACTCTGTCCACCAACATCCTACATTGTCAACCATGCTAGCAGAGCAAAATAATACTTAAACCTTTGACTCCCTCACCCTATCCACTAGCTTCCTGCAGGAAGTTGGTGGACAGGGTGAGGGAGTGAAAAGGTTACGTTTTTGCAGTTGGTGGATAGGATGAGGGAGTGAAAAGGTTACGTTTTTGCAGTTGGTGTATAGGGTGGGGAGTCAAAGGGTTAAATTTTTGCAGTTGGTGGATAGGGTGGGGGAGTCACAGGATTAACCCTACGTCTCTCTCTCCCTGTGTACCATCGTCCTGTGCTCAGGTCTCAGGAGGCTGATGGATAAGGTACTCCCTGGGGATGCTAGGGGCTCTTTCAGTATAAATAGTGTCCCCACCTTCTGGAAATCTGTGTTAGAAGTGTTCTCTTTTCTGTCACTCTCTTTGTTTCTGCCTTGTTCTTTTGCTTTCTGTCATTTCTTCCTGTCATTTTCTGCCTTGCTGGTCCATTCACCTGTATGTGTTCGATAAAGTCTTACATACTGTCTCTTAGGAGTGATAATTGGGTACATACATTAAGAGCATTTTTGGCTCTAGGGAAATGAGATATGCGGAAGCAATTTCAGATAATATAGGCCTGTTTTTGTATGATTTAGTGTCCTAAGTTATGTTTAAAATTGTATTCAGATGTTTTTTTTTAATCCCCTGTGTGATAAATTGGATGGAGTGGTCAACGCCAGGTGTGTCTCCTTAGATTATGTGAGCGAATTCATTGATATGTGTACTTAATTTTCTGTTTCCTTTTCTTTCCCTGTTGAAGTACCGTGTGTATTGAAACGGTTATAGCCCTGATATGGCTCTACGCAGTCGGCTGGGCTTTAAGCAACAGCAAGAATAAGAATGATGGATAAGGGGGGAGGGGAGAAAGGTTTATTTTTTGTTTTACATAAGGCTGGATATGGTGAGGGAATCATTGTTTAGCTGCTGATCGATAGGGTGAGAAGTTGAAAGGGTTAATTTTTCTTAACCGGGAACTGGTGGATAGGCTAAGATTTAGCAGCAGGTGGAGAGGATGAGGGATTGAAAGGGTTAAGGTTTTGCAGCTGTTGGATTAGGTGAAGGAGTGAAAAGGTTAAGTTTTTGCAGCTGATGGATAGGATTAGGGTGTGGGAGGGTTAAGATCTTGCGATTCGTGGACAGATTGAGGGAATGAAAGGGATAACTATTAAGCTAATGCTTTCTCCCACTTATTGTGTGTGTGTTTGTGTGTATTTGTGTGTGTGTTTGTGTGTGTGTGTGTGTGTGTGTGTGTGTGTGTATGTGTGTGTGTGAGAGAGAGAGAGAGAGAGAGAGAGAGAGACAGACAGACAGACAGACAGACAGACAGACAGACAGACAAACAGAGAAACAGAAGATGACGAAGAAGAAAAGTAGCCGGAATGCATACTCTCGAAAATAAGTGTTATCCATCTGTTTCCGCACAACTGTGGTCACTCAACAATTTACAGACTGTCTCCGCTCATGCTCTGTGTGCGTGTGTTCAGTATGTGATGAAAACGCAGAAGATGGAGAAATGTGTGACGGTTTCGTCTCAATAGTCAGTGAACAGCACCTGGTCACAACGGGAAAGCTGGAGGGAAAGAGAGCACCAGGTAGAGCCAGGGAGAAAATGTTAGACGGACTTGCAGAGTGGCTGAAGACGAGGAGGGTGGAGGAGATGCTTGAGGCAAGAAGAGATAGAGACAGATGGAAGTCCATGATCGTCAACGCCATGCGGCAGGGCACTTGATGATGATGATGAGTCAGTGATAAGACTTGGGCAGAAATGGACCGTTATGATGTCGCAAATCATGTGGACAATCGTCATCATCATCATCAAATGCCCTGCCACATGGCGTTGGCGATCATGGCCCTCCATATGCATCTATCCCTTGTTGCCCCAAGCACATCTTCCATCCTCTCTGTCCTCAGCCACTCTGCAAGTGCGTCCAATATTTTTTCCCTGGATCTGCCTCGTGCTCTCGTTCCCTCCAGCTTTCCCGTTGTGACCAGGTGCTTTAATTCCCCTTTCCTCATAAAATGGCCTATAAATGTTGCCTGTCTTTTCCTAATCTTCCTTATGAATGATCTTGTATCTGCCTCCATCAAGACGGTCTCGTTTGTTTTCTTTGCTGTCCATGGAACTCTCAACATTCTTCTTAGAAACCACATCTCGGCTTCCTCAATCTTGTTCTGGCTTTGCTTGCTGACTGTCCACGCCTCACAACCGTATGACATTATCGGTTCTCTCTAACATTCAAGAACTCTCTTCCTGATGTTAATTGATAGGCATTTGTTGGCTAGAATGCGTTTCACCTTCTTGAATGCTGTTCTGGCTTGGCCGATTCTGCTGGCTATTTCTGATGTGCATCTGCGGTCTGGTGAGATGATCGTTCCCAGATATTTAAACTTATCAACCTGTCTCAAGGTTGTGCCGTTTGCTGTTATTTTGCATGAGGGGATTTCATGTTCTTTACTGATTACCATGACTTCAGTCTTCTTGCTGTTTAGCTCCGATCCCTTTACTTTTGCTTTCTATTTCTATTATATTCACAAGGTTTTGTAGGTCCCTTTCATTTTCTGCAGTTAGCACGGTGTCATCTGCGTATAGAATGTTGTTTATCATTTTTCCTCCAACCTTTAATCCAGGGTATTCAACAGTGAAAAAAACAACAACAAATGCTCCATACTCTCATGCAAAGTAGACAGACGGCTGGTGATGGTCGTGGCCATGCTCTGTCTCTTTCCTTTCCTCCCCCCTTCTCTCTTTCTCTCTGTCTGTCTTCTGTCTCACTCTCTCTCTTCTCTCTCACTCTGTCTCTCTCTGTCTCTCTCTGTCTCTGTCTCTCTGTCTCTGTCTCTCTCTTCCCTTTCTCTCTCTCCATTTCTCTCTCTCTCTCTCTTTCTCTCCGTGTGTTGTGTGTCTGTGTGTTGTGTGTGTGTGTGTGTGTGTGTGTGTGTGTGTGTCTGTCTGTCTGCTCTCTCTTCTCCTGTGTGTGTGTGTGTGTCTGTGTGTGTGTCATGTGTGTGGTGCGGGCGCGCGCGGGCATGAGCCAAGGTCTTTCGACATTTGAATCATCAATATTCGTTCATTATTTGTTTGTAATGTCTATTCACAAATGCACCGTCAGACAAAACGTTTGTCGGTATGTCTCCCTCCTTCCCTCCCTCCCCCCTCTCTCTCATTCACACAACGCGCACACACACACACACCAAAACACGCACACGCACCCCACATACGCAACTGTACCTGTATTATTGGTCGTGATCGTATGTGCTGTGTGTGTTGTGTGTGTTGTGGTGTGTGTGTGTTTGTTGTTTGTTGTTGGTGTGTGTGTGTGTGTGTGTGTGTGTGTGTGTGTGTGTGTGTGTGTGAGAGAGAGAGAGAGAGAGAGAGAGAGAGAGAGAGAAGAAGAAGAGAGAGACTGTTTTAAATGTAGGTCATTTTATGTGTACGACAAAAGTAAATTGTGTGTGTGTTGTGTGCTGTGTTAGTGTGGTGTGTCTGTGTGTGTGGTGTGTAATGAGAGTTGTGTAAGTGTAGGTCATTATGTGCACGACAAAAGTAAATTGTCAGGTGGATTACGTGACTGCCTCCTCAGCTTAGGTCCATCCTTACTTCCTTGGCTGCACTGACTCCCACACCGTACAGTATTTCTGCACTGGTGGATAGGGTGAGGGGGTCAAAGGATTAAGTTTTTGCATTGGTGGATAGGGTGTGGGAGTCAAAGGGTTAAGTTTTTGCCTTGGTGGATAGGGTGGGGTCAAAGGGTTAAGTTTTTGCATTGGTGGATAGGGTGAGGGGGTCAAAGGGTTGAGTTTTTGCATTTGGTGGATAGGGTGTGGGAGTCAAAGGGTTAAGTTTTTGCAGTTGGTGGTTAGGGTGTGGGAGTCAAAGGGTTAAGCTTTTGCATTGGTGGATAGGGTGAGGGAGTCAAAGGGTTAAGTTTTTGCATTTGGTGGATAGGGTGAGGGGGTCAAAGGGTTAAACAAAGATCCGTCATCATTATCATCTTGGCATTGTGAAGAATTGTGCCAGATTCTGCCAGACAGGGAAGCTGTCCTCTCCTTGAAATATCTATCTGTCCAGAGTGTCTGTTTATCTGTCTGTGTATCTGATTGTCTATGTATGTATCTGTGTGTTGTGTCTATGTGTGTATGTATTGTATGTATGTGTTTTGTATGTATTATGTATGTATGTGTGTGTGTGTGTATGTATGTATGCTGTGATGTATGTATGTATGTATGTGTGTGTGTATGTATGTATGTCTGTGTCTGTCGGTTATCTTCTTTTGTCTATATCTATCTATCTATCTATCTATCGTCGTCTATCTATTATCTGTCTGTCTGTCGCTGTCTGTCTGCTGCCTGTCTGCCTGCCTGCCTGCCTGTCTGCCCGCTGCTTGCTTATCTATGAAATTGTTGTATGTATGTATGTATGTATCTATCTGTCTGTCTATCTATCTATCTATCTATCCGTCTATCTATCTATCTATCTATCTATCTGTCTGTCTGTCTGTCTGTCTCTCTACTGTCTGCCTGCCTGTCTGCCTGCCTGCTTGCTTATCTATCTATCTATCTATCTATCTATCTATCTATCTACTTCTATCTATTATCTATCTATCTATCTATCTATCTATCTATCTATCTGTCTGTCGGTCGGTCTATCTGTATCTATGTATGTGTCCGTGTGCCTGCCTGTCTGCCTGCCTGCCTGCCTATCTGTCTGTTTTCTGTCCGTCTGTCTGTCTGTCTGTCTGCCATGTCTGCCTGCCTGCCTGCCTGCCTGCCTGCCTGCCTGCGTGTTTCTGTCTACGTATTGAACGTAGTTACACAATACTTGCAAAACTTTGTGGAGAGAATTCCAGGTTCTTTATTACGAAGAGAGGAAAAGTTATAATAACGCAACCCTGCTTATGGGGGTGGGGGGGGGTGGGGGACATATATCTATACATGAAAAAAGAAAGAAAGGAAGGAAGAGAAGAAGGAGAAGAAGAAAAAACCCTGTATATAACCAAACAAAAACCAGTGCAGTAAAACTATGACAAAGACTAGACCATGAAACCATAAAAATCATATAAAACCAAAACCAGACATGAATAATGATGATATTTATGTGACATGTGAAGAACAGCATGGACTAGCTGTAAGACAGACCCGGTGCGATCTGTTGCTACTATCCTTGAGTACTGAAGTGTTTTGAAGTTTTCGCTTTCTGTCTCTGCCTGCCTGCTTTCCTGCCTGCCTGCCTTGCGCTTGCCTGTCTGCCTGCCCTCTCTCTGTCTCTCTCCCTCCCTCAGTTACACACACACACACACACACACACACACACACACACACACACACACACACACACACACACACACACACACCACACTCTCTCTCTCTCTCTCTCTCTTGTCTCTCTCTCCCTCTCCCTCCCTCCCTCTCTCTCTCTCTCTGTCTCCCTCCCTCCCTCAGTCACACAACACACACACACACACACACACACACACACACACCACATACACACATACACACATACACACACACACACACTCTCTCTCTCTCTCTCTGTCTCTGTGTCTGTCTCTGTTTCTCTCTCTCTCTTTCTCTCTCTCTCTCTCTTTCTCTCTCTCTCTCTGTCTCTGTCTGTCTGTCTGTCTGTCTCTCTCTCTCTCTCTCTCTCTCTCTCTCTCTCTCTCTCTCTCCTGCTCTCCTTTTTTTTTCCTTCAAATTTTATTATTTTTAATATGTCTTTTCAGTCGAGTTTAAATTCTGTCTGGTCACGCCAGCTCTGAGATAGTCTACGTGACTGGCTGGGCTAAAACATGATATACTGATTACTTTATCGCATGCAGACGTCTTTTCTTTTGACTTTTTTTTTCTTTCTTTCTTTTCTTCTTTCTTTTCAATTACAACTTAGCTCGAAAAATACACGTGATTTCATGTGTGTTGTACATGTCTGATATGATGCCTCCATGAGGTGACTTGTCCAACAAGAAAGTACTTATTTCCTGACTTACTGCCCGTAATGCCATTGACTGGTAGGGAAGCAACGAAGGATCGCCACTGCTGTGTGTTATGGGCCAGGCTCTGGTCAGTGCCCCGGTTATGTTTCAGGGCCGTACGGTTTCCTTCTGTTGTTCGTCGCCATGTGTTCTTCAGTCTTTTATCTCCTAATTGTTCTCCCCCTGTGGGGATGCCGGGGGCTCTTTCGGTGTAAATGTTATCCTCACTTTCTGGAAATTCTGTGCTAGAAATTTCCTCTTTTTTGCCACTGTCTTTGTTTCTTTCTTCCTCCTTTGCTGTCTGTCATTTCTTTCTATCATTTCCTGCCATTCACCTGTATGTGCTGGATAAAGTCTTACGTACTTTTTTCTTAGGATTGATAATTGGGTACATGTTTTTAAGCGCATTTTTGGGCTCTAGGGAGGTGAGATACGCTGATCCATTCACCTGTCTGTGTTCTCCGTTTTTTGTTTTGTTTTGTTTTGTTTTGTTTTTGACGTGAAATGAAATGCCTGAGGAAAGAAGTAAACAAGACAAGGCGGGACAAGATCAGAAGTGAGGTGATACGAGACATGGTAGGAGCAACACCAATCCTACAACACATCGAACATACGAGGATCAAGTGGTTCGGACAGCTCACACGTATGCCCCTAAACCATCCAGCTGTTCGGGCATACAACACCAGATACTCTGGCTGGAGAGCCAGAGGAAGACCAAGACGACGATGGAGCGACTCCGTGGCGGACACCCTCAGAGCTCACGAGATGTCCCTTCTCCAGGCCACCCGCCTTGCTGCTGACAGACGACTGTATCTCCCCGCGACGCCCACCGGTACAAGCGGAAGGAAAAAGTAAAGTAAGTAAGTTTGACGTGGTGTTAGTCCCTGATATGGCTCTAGTAGTCGGCTGGGCTGTAAGCAGTATGAACGGAACCGAGCTGAACTCTCTTATGTCATGCCAGTGGTAAGTTAGTGTTGGAGATGGGATGGCTAAAAACTGATTGTCTGATCACATGAAGACTTTTTTGAACTTTTGTGTTCGCCAGATTTCTCAGCTGTTTCTGTGAGATATTTACCAGATTTATGCAAAAGTTGTGAAAGGTGTGGACTCGCGAATGTGTGGTCTTTTTTGAATTTTTTGTTTATTTAAATATATATATATATACATATACAAACTAAGGCTTAACTCTTGGAAAAGAAAATATACACAGAATGTATGTATTTGTTCAAAAGCATTATGTGTCCACCATCTGCTCTTTGAATGTCCTATCTTACTTACGACATATAGAAATAACAATCTCGATGTTTCACAGTCTATGTGTTTTAGCACAACGTAGTCAGAGAATAAAGTGCCTTGAGGAAGGCGGGTGTATCGCCGAAAATTTGGGAATATTTTACGTCGGCTTGTTGTCTTTTTCTTCACATGCTGCTTCATCTATGTATATGTATATATATAGCTAATACCGTAACTTTCCATAACATACGACTGTCAGTTTATGACTTGGTTCTGTGTTAGAATGTTCACTTTATACAAATTTTCCAATACCCAAAGCCTGATACTTAACTGCCCCAGACAGTTAGCGTCCTTGAATACAAACTAAGGCTTAACTCTTAGAAAAGAAAATATACACAGAATGTATGTATTTGTTCAAAGCATTATCTGTCCACCATCTGCTCTTTGAATGTCCTATCTTACTTACGACATATAGAAATAACAATCTCGATTTTTCATGTACTGAATCTAGAGATATCCTTTACAACAAATTCGGTAGTCCAGCTGATTCTCAGATCCCCTGTTGGCAGATTGTTATGAAGAGTTAATTAATTGTTGTCTGTTATTAATTGACACTGTTAACTTAATGTTCTGAATTCTTAATTGTTATTGTTTCCCTTCGTACATTCAAACTCCCACTACCCCTTCCCATCCCCGTCCCCCATCTTTTTTTTCTTTTTTTATCTTCCCTCTCCCTGTGTGTGTGTGTGTGTGTGTGTGTGTGTGTGTGTGTGTTGTGTGTGTGTGTGTGTGTGTGTGTGTGTGTGTGTGTGTGTGTGTGTGTGTGTGTCTAAAATCACTATTGTGAACAGACATTAAATAAAGATTCCATTCCATTCCATTGTTTATTTGTTTCATTCAGTTCTCGCTCAAATAAATCTATTACACATGCAACTTATGAATCAACTTAAAACATTGCAAAATTGCAAAACAAAAGACAACATTAACATTGATTGAAGTTCAAAGACATGGTTTTTGTGAGAGAAAGGGAGAGAGAGAGAGAGAGAGAGAGAGAGAGAGAGAGAGAGAGAGGAGAGAGAGAGAGAGAGAGAGAGAGAGATGGGAGAGAGAGGGAGAGAGAAAAATAAGAGTCAGTGTGTGTGTATGTATGCGTCTGCGCGCGCGAGTGCGTGCGTGCGTGCGTGCGTGTGTGCGTGCGTGTGTGTGTGTGTGTGTTGTGTGTGTGTGTGTGTGTGTGTGTGTGTGTGTGTGTGGTGTGTGTGTGTGGTGGTCAGTACATCTATAATTCATTCCCAGCTCGGTGTTAATGTGGTGAATTTCATTATCGACTGATTTTTTTTTTATTTGGGGAAAGGAGGGGGGGGGGGGGTATTGAATATTTCTCATTCTCTCTTTAGATATTGATACGAACAATCTTACATATGTGACCTCCCACCACGAAATCAGTCTGAACTCGCAGTCAGTCGAACAGCACTAGGAACTGAAAAGGTGACTGAGGGTCTATCTGGGGTGTTTTGACTTTTTCTCAAAATTGATTTCTGTAGACTATAATCTATCCCCCACAGAAATTTTTTTCTTGAAAAAATATTATTAATCAATTTAAATCGGTTTTTCAATGCACTGATCGCAGCAGAAAGAACGCAATTTCCTACCAAAAGTACCTATTTTTGTCTTTTATCATGAACCGTAATCTGTACAGTACTCGCACATATAATATACTGACAGAAAGCTCTTTGGTGCACCTTTCAGATAATGACAGCGAAAATTAGAAACAAACTGGGTCAAAGCCACCAAATAAAGAAATTTAAGGAAAATGTGTCGGAGAGCACTAAAAACTTTAGAGGCCGTTTTCTCAAAATGGCCGTCATACAACTTAATGACTTTAAACATACATAACTTCTACAATTTTTTTTTTAGTACAAGCTTTATTCAAGTACCAAAATAATCAGCAGAATGTACACTTTCCAGTGATATGTATATCTCAAAATGCCCAAAATGCTAGTTAAGACTGATTTCGTGGTGGGAGGTCACATATGATTTGTACAACGGTTGCAAGATCAAACTGGCCGGCGAGGAAGTTACCGTTACCACCAATGTGTGACAGATGCGTTCATGACTGCCGTGTGCCATGACATGGTCTCACTGTGTGCACCAGTTTCCACCAGCTCCATGCCGTAAGATGATGGATAGAGTAATGAGGAACTGATAGGGTTAAAAACTCATCAAGCTGACTGAAATTGGTAGAGGGGCTGAAAGGGTTAAAGAAGCTGATGGAAACTGGTGGGTAAGGCGAGGGATTGAAAGGGTTTAGGGTGAAGGAGTGAAAGAGTTTGGGGTAAGGGATTGGAAGGGTTAGTGGTGGCGGAGTGGAAGGGTTAAAGGCGACGGAGTGAAAGGAAAAAGTGTGACGGAGTGAAAAGGTTTAAGGATGACAGAGTGAAAGGTTTAAGGGTGACGGAGTGAAAGGATTAAGGGTGACGGAGAGAAAGGGTTAAGAGTGATATAGTGAAAGGGTTAAGGATGACAGAGCAAAAGGCTTCAGGATGACGGAATGAAAAGGGTTAAGGATGACGGAGTGAAAGAGTTAGGGTGACGGAATTAAAGGGTTAAGGATGACGGAGTGAAAAGGGTTAAGGGTGACGGAGTGAAAGGGTTAAGGGTGAAGGAGTGAAAAGGGTTAAGGATGATGGAGTGAAAGAGTTAAGGGTGACGGAGTGAAAAGGGTTAAGGGTGATGGAGTGAAAGGGTTAAGGATGACAGAGTGAAAGGGTTAAGGGTGACGGAGTAAAAGGGTTAAGGGTGACGGAGTGAAAGGGTTAAGGGTGACGGAGTGAAAAGGGTTAAGAGTGACGGAGTGAAAAGGGTTAAGGATGACAGAGTGAAAAGGGTTAAGGGTGACGGAGTGGAAGAGTTAATGATGACGGATTGAAAGGGTTAAGAGTGACAGAATGAAAGGGTCTGGGGGAGAGGGATTGAAAGGGTTAATGTAATGGAGTGAAAAGAGTTTAGGATGAGAGAGAGGGTGAAAAGGTTAAAACATTTCATTGAGAGAGGAACACCGTCGGTTTTAAGGACTGTCATCCATTGTAGGATTAAACCCAGGTTCATGATGGGGGGAGGGGTGCGGGGGGAATGGTTGGGGGATGAGGTGGTTTCACAATGGGCCAATTGTCTGTGTATCAGACGACCGGACAAGGAAGACAGCGACTTGCGCAAGACTTCAATGGATTTTTAATGTAAAGGTAAAGGTGTGTTTGGGGTTTGCATGTACTTTGGCCGTCTGTTTGCATGTGTATGTATGGGTAGGTTGGTAATGGTGATGGTGGGGTTAGGATGTGTGTTTATGTATGTGGTGGGGGAGGGGGGGGTGAAATGTCTTTTTACTTATTTTTGAATTAGGGAGTTTGTGTGTGTGAGAGAGAGGGAGAGGGAGACAGAGAGCGAGCAGAGAGAGAGAGAGAGAGAGAGAGAGATCTGTGTGTGTGTGTGTGTACGTGAGAGAGAGAGAGAGAGAATGAACAGGAGAGAGAAGGAACAGGAGAGAGAGAGAGAGAGAGAGAGAGGAGAGAGAGAGAGAGAGAAAGAGAGACAGACAGACAGACCGACAGACAGAGATCATGGCACAAGCCTTAAGCCTGCACATTAGCACATGAGCTGGCCAGGTCCTGTGGCCTTACCTGGCCTGTTTTTGTTGTTGTTGTTTTTTATTTTTAATTTTTAGATTATGTGCTTGAATGCAGTTATATGTGCACTTGATTATATTTTCTTTTTCTTTTTTTTCATGATCAGAGAGGTGTGTTTTGAGGGTGTTATAGCCCTGATATGGCTGCGCTCAGGCGACTGGGTTTTAAACATTCATACAAGTTATAACCTGACTTAGCTGACAGTAGGTGATGTAGTGTTTGTATGTCTGCATGCGTCCTCTCTCTCACTCTCTTTTTTCCCCTTTTCTTTTCATTCGTGTACTATTTACGAAAGCATGTATTTGTTTAGTGACACAGTTGTTTATTTGTTTGTTTTAAACTTATTTTGAAGTCAGCTAAATAACATAACTCTTGAGAGTTAACTCCCATGCAGAATTTCTCAAACCCAACACAGTTTGCGCTACCCATTCAGCTAGCATAGACGCAGCCACAAAGCATAAAGTGGTAAGCTCAGAACATTCCTTTGCCACAAAGCATAAAGTGGTAAGCTCAGAATATTCTATGCCAGCTGAATGGGTAGCGTAAACTGTGTTGGGTTTGAGAAATTCTACATGGGAGATAACTCCGTGACTCTCAAGAGTTATGTTACTTAGTTTGATATTTAAAATTCTGCCTGCTTCCCTCTTATTTCCTTTGGTATTATTTTGAAGTGTTCTTTTTTTTTTATGTTACTCCTTATTTTGTCCAGTCCCATTTTCCGTGCTGCTTTGATCGTATCTACGTCAATGCCTGTAGACCTACATTGCTCAGGTATCGCCTGACCCAGGTCTTATAATCTGTCGCAACATCACTGGTGTGTGTGTGTGTGTGTGTGTGTGTGTGTGTGTGTGTGTGTGTGTGTGTGTGTGTGTGTGTGTGTGTGTGTGTGTGTGTTGTGTGTGTGCGCGTTGTGGGTGTGTGTATGTGTGTGTTTGTATGTGTGTTTTGTGTGTGTGTGTGTGTGGTGTGTGTGTGTGTGTGTGTGTGTGTGTGGTGTGTGTGTGTGTACGTTGTGTGTGTGTGTGTGTGTGCTCGCGTTGTGTGTGTGTGTGTGTATGTGCGTGCGTGCGTGTGTGTGTGCGTTGGTGCATGTACGTGTGAGTGTATTTGTACGTGCGTGCGTGCGTGTGTGTGTGTGCGTGCGTGTGTGTGAGTGTGGGTGCGTGTGCGCGCGCGCGCGCGCGCCATGGCCAATTAAAAGATGCCTAAAAATGCTTTAGCTAATCCGCTGACTCCTTCAACTTTTCTTCTTTCTTTTTAACTTTTTTATTGTTGTTGTTAGAACTCTCTCTCTCTCTCTGTCTGTCTCTCTCTCTGTCTGTCTCTGTCTGTCTATCTGTCTCTGTCTGTCTCTGTCGCTTTCTTTATCTCTCTCTCTCTCTCCAAGTCTCTGTCTGTCTGTTTTGTCTGTCTGTCTCTGTCTGTCAGTCTCTTTCTTTCTCTCTCTTTGTATCTCTCTCTCTCTCTCTGTCTGTCTCTGTCTGTCTATCTTTCTTTCTCTCTCTCTTTATCTCTATCTCTCTTCAAGTTTGTCTGTCTGTCTGTCTGTCTCTCTGTCTATCTCTTTCTCTTTCTCTTTATCTCTCTCTCTCTTTCTTTCTCTCTGTCTCTTTCTTTCTCTCTCTGTGTCTCTGTCTGTCTATCTCTTTCTTTTTCTCTCTCTTTCTCTCTCTTTCTCTCTCTCTCTTTCTCTCCAAGTTGTCTGTCTGTCTGTCTGTCTCTCTCTCTCTTCCCCTGTCTCTCGTCCTCGCTTCGTCCCTGTCTTTCTCCATTTCTCTCGCTCGCATTCTGTTCTTTCACTTTTCTTTCAATTTTGTTTTTCAGTTAGTAGGACTGGCTGATAGAGTCTTCTATTTTCTCTCTTTTTTTTTTTTTTTTTTTAACTCTTTGTTGTGCGTTTCTTTTCTTTTGTTTTTGAATTTTGTTCTCACTTAATCGCTTTATAGTCTTATTTCTTTTTTTTTTTTATAATTTGTTTACTTGATGTGTGTTTTTAGATTGCTTGATTTCAAACTGACCTCGCGCCATCCGGCAAGAAAGAGATTGTTGAGCAGCTAGTGAGATTATCGAGGAAAGGATTAAAGTAGACGAATAAGAAAAGAATAACACAAACAAATGAAACACATTCTTGGAAAGTAACAAGAGAATGCAGGACAGTGTGTTTGTGTGGCTGTGCGTGTGTGTGTGTGTGTGTGTGTGTGTGTGAGAGAGAGAGAGAGAGAGAGAGAGAGAGAGAGACATACACACACACACACACACACAGTGATTGAGACACACACACACACACACTCACTCGCACGCGCGCGCACACACACGCAAAGTAAGACAGAGACAGAGTGAGTGAGAAAGATGGAAAGGGAGAGAGAGAGAGAGAGAAGGGGGAGAGAGAGGGAGAGAGGGACAATCATTGCCCCAGTGAATGTATTTGTGCAAGTGTGTCCATTGCGTGTTGGACACGGGGAAAAATTCTCGCGTGATTTTTGTTTTCGTTTGTTTTTGTTTTATTTAACAATGGAGAGCATTGTTCATGAAACGTGTGATGAAAATCGCATGTGATTATGTCTCTTTCTTTCTGTCTTTCTTTTCGTTTGATTTGATTTGATTTGTTTCTTTCTGTCATGGAGAAGATCCATAGAAACAAGTGGCGTCTGACTTGTATCACACGTGCTGTGTTTTGTTTGTTTGTTTTTGTTTGTGCATTGTTCTTCTTTCTGTTGGACCAGTCTTTGAAATCTATGGCACGAGTAGTGTATGGGGTTCGTTTTTGTTCCTTTGGTTTTTCTTTCTTTCTTTCTTCCTTTTTTACTTCCTTTCTTTTTTTTCTTTCTTTCTCTCTTTCTTCCTTTCTTTTTTTTATTTCTCTCATTTAAAGCATTGTTGAAACTTTATGGCATGTGAGAAAAGTTACATGCCAATTGTGGGTTATTCTTTCTTTCTTTCTTTCTTTCTTTTTTTCTTTCTTTTTTTCTCTCATTTAAAGCGTTCTTGGAACTTTATGGCATATGAGAAAAGTTATATGTCAGTTGTGGGCTTTTCTTTCTTTTTTTTTTCTTTCTTTCTTTCTTTCATTTAAAGCGTTCTTGGAACTTTATGGCATATGAGAAACGTTACATGCCAATTGTGGGTTTTTCTTTCTTTCTTTCTTTCTTTCTTTCTTTCCCTCCTTCTTTCTCTCATTTAAAGCATTCTTGGAACTTTATGGCATATGAGAAAAGTTATATGCCAATTGTGAGTTATTCTGTCTGTCTTTCTTTCTTTCTTAGTTTCTTTTCTTTCTCTCATTTAAAGCATTCTTGGAACTTTATGGCGTATGAGTTATATGCCAATTGTGAATTATTCTGTCTTTCTTTCTTTCTTTCTTTTCTTTCTTTCTTTCTCTCTCTCATTTAAAGCATTCTTGGAACTTTATGGCATATGAGAGAAGTTATATGCCAATTGTGGGTTTTTCTGTCTTTCTTTCTTTCTTTCTTTTCTTTCTTTCTTTCTCTCATTTAAAGCATTCTTGGAACTTCATGGCGTATGAGTTATATGCCAATTGTGAATTATTCTGTCTTTTTTTCTTTCTTTCTTTTCTTTCTTTCTTTCTCTCATTTAAAGCATTCTTGGAACTTTATGGCATATGAGAGAAGTTATATGCCAATTGTGGGTTTTTCTGTCTTTCTTTCTTTCTTTCTTTCTTTTCTTTCTTTCTTTCTCTCATTTAAAGCATTCTTGGAACTTTATGGCGTATGAGTTATATGCCAATTGTGAATTATTCTGTCTTTCTTTCTTTCTTTCTTTCTTTTCTTTCTTTCTTTCTCTCATTTAAAGCATTCTTGGAACTTTATGGCATATGAGAAAAGTTATATGCCAATTGTGGGTTTTTCTGTCTTTCTTTCTTTCTTTTCTTTCTTTCTTTCTCTCATTTAAAGCATTCTTGGAACTTTATGGCGTATGAGTTATATGCCAATTGTGAATTATTCTGTCTTTCTTTCTTTCTTTCTTTCTTTTCTTTCTTTCTTTCTCTCATTTAAAGCATTCTTGGAACTTTATGGCATATGAGAAAAGTTATATGCCAATTGTGGGTTTTTCTTTCTTTCTTTCTTTCTTTCTTTCTTTCCTTCCTTCTTTCTCTCATTTAAAGCGTTCTTGGAACTTTATGGCATATGAGAAAAGTTATATGCCAATTGTGGGTTTTTCTTTCTTTCTTTCTTTCTTTCTTTTCTTTCTTTCTTTCTTTCTTTCCTTCTTTCTCTCATTTAAAGCGTTCTTGGAACTTTATGGCATATGAGAAAAGTTATATGCCAATTGTGGTTTTTTCTTTCGTTTCTTTCTTTCTTTAAAAGCTTTCTTTCTTTCTTTTTTCAAAAACTGTCTCTTTCTTTCTTTCTTTCTTTCTTTCTTTCCTTCCTTCTTTCTCTCATTTAAAGCGTTCTTGGAACTTTATGGCATATGAGAAAAGTTATATGCCAATTGTGGGTTTTTCTTTCTTTCTTTCTTTCTTTCTTTTCTTTCTTTCTTTCTTTCTTTCCTTCTTTCTCTCATTTAAAGCGTTCTTGGAACTTTATGGCATATGAGAAAAGTTATATGCCAATTGTGGTTTTTTCTTTCGTTTCTTTCTTTCTTTAAAAGCTTTCTTTCTTTCTTTTTTCAAAAACTGTCTCTTTCTTTCTTTCTTTTCTTCCTTCTTTTCTTTCTTTCTTTAAATGCTTTCTTTCTTTCTTTTTTCTTCCTTTCCCTCCATCAAAGCACCCTTAGAGCTTTATGGCATATGAGAAACGTTACATGCCGATTGTGGATTTTTCTTTCTTTCTTTCGTTTCGTTTCTTTCTTTCTTTCTTTAAAAGCATTTTATTTATTTATTTTTCTTCTTCTTCCTTTCTTTCTTTCTTTCTGTCCTTCGAAATATTACAACTTTATGGCATATGAGAAACGTTACATACATATTGCGGGTTTTTCTTTCTCTCTTTCTTGATATTACAGTTTTTTTTTTATCTAGTTTTAGTTCTTTCTTTCTTTATTTTTTAACTTTCTTTGAAGAAATGGTGTAAGTACAAAGGGCAGTGTTGTTTTCTCGAGGCTATGGCTTCATGGTTCACATTCATGTTATGTTCATACACAATGTTTGAAAGTATTGTAATGATTCGAAGTTTATATGATTATACATAATGTTTTAAAAAGTAATGACTGAAGTTTATGTGTCTATACATAATGTTAAAAAACAAAGTAATGATTGCAGTTTGTATGTCTATACATAATTTTTGAAAGCAAAGTAATGGTTGAAGTTTGTATGTTTTTATATAATGCTTGAAAACAAAGTAATGGTTAAAGTTTGTGTGTTTTGATGTAATGTTTGAAAACAAAGTAATGGTTGAAGTTTGTGTCTTTGTTCATAATCACTGAAAGCAAAGTAATGGTTGGGTTTGTATGTTTATACATAATGTTTGAAAACAAAGTAATGGTAGAAATTTGCAAAATATTTGAAAACAAAGTAGCGGTAGAAATGTGCACAATATTTAAAAACAAAGCAATGATAGAAATTTGCATAATATTAAAGAAAAACAAAAAACTAATGGTTGAAGTTTGTATGTTTATACATAATGTATGAAAACAAAGTTAAAGTGCTTTCCTTTTGGTTCGTTCTTTTTTGTGCTTTGTTTCCTTTGAATTTGTTTTGGATTTTGAAACGTTTGTTGAAAATATGTGCTGTTTGATGAAAACTACACACTCATTATGTGGTTTTTCTTCCTTTGTTCTTCTTTCTATGCTTTCACGGGATGTGTTTTTCTTTTCTGTTTTCTTTCTGTCGTTTCTTTCTTCAGTATTCTTTGAAATATGTGACATGGGATCAGAATCATATTTTCTGTATTATTTTTGATTTTCCATTTTGTCTCTTTCATTCTTTTTTTCCATATAATTTCACCCCTGTCTTTAGCTTTCCTTCCTTATTTTTTTTCTCGTATTTCTTTTTGTCATTCTATTTGATTTCTGTATTTATTCTGTTTTCCTTTCTTTATTCAATGTTCAGACTTTTTCTTTGTTTTTCTTTCTTTCCTTTCGTGTTTTGTTTTGTTTCTTTGTTTCCTTTTCAGTTGTTTCTATTTTCTTTCTTTCCTTTTTCTTTTGTTTCTTGTATTCTTTTTCATTTTCTTTGTTTCCTTTTCCTTCTTTGTTCTGTTTTTTGTTTCTTTTCTTTCCTTTTTTGTTTTGTCTTTTTTCGTTTTCTTCTTTTTTCTTTCCTTTTTGTTTTTCGTTCTGTCTTCGTCTCGTGCGGTAGTGAAAGAATATCGTTCTTTGTTCAATATTGCCCAGTTTGCAAACGTGTCCTTCATCACGTTCTGCATCGGATGAACAGTGTACCTTTGAAACAGAAATCGAAGTGAGTGATAATTATACTTGTGTATAAAAGATTTTATATTTTTTTGTTTGTTATATTTGCCATATGGACAGTGATATTTCGCCGTCATCTTACGACTTTTGATGTCGACTTGGTCTGAAATGATACAGGCCATACAGTTGTTGTCTCTTCATAGCCTTGGACACAAGCCTGCAAGAAAAACGCTGGGCTGGCTTGTTGGTTTAAAAGAAATTCTTTTTTGTCTTGCACTTTTATTGTAAACAAAGTATCTGTGGCAATCATCATCATCATCATCATCATCATTATCATCATCATCATCATCATCATCAAGTGCCTTGCCACATGGCGTTGGCGATCATGGCCCTCCATATGTCTCCATCCCTCCCGTTGCCGGAAGCACATCTTCCACCCTGTCTGTCCTCAGCCACCCCGCAAGTCCGTCCAACATCTCCTCCCTGGGTCTACGTGGTGCTTCAGCTCCCTCCAGCCCTCCTGCTGTGACCAGGTGCTCCAATTCCCCTTTCCTCTGTGGCCATGCAAGACTAAAAAAAAATAAAAAAATTAAAAGACATACTATATCTTGGCAGCAATTTAATCTGCTTGCAGCGACAAGGCGCTGCACTGTGGAAGAAAGGGGGCCGTGAAGTGCACAGCATCAGGCCTTTTAACCCTTTGGCTCCCGCACCCTATCCACCAACTGCAAAAACTTAACCCTTTGACTCCCTCACCCTATCCACCAGCTTCCTGCAGGAAGCTGGTGGATAGGGCGAGGGAGTCAAAGGGTTAAATTTTTACTTTGCTAGCGTGGTTGATAATGTTAGATGCTGGTGGGTAGGGTGCGGGAGTCAAAGGGTTAAGTTTTTGCTTTGCTAGCATGATTGATATATGTTAGATGCTGGTGGGCAGGGTGCGGGAGTCAAAGGGTTAAGTTTTTACTTTGCTAGCGTGGTTGATAATGTTGGATGCTGGCGGGCAGGGTGCGGGAGTCAAAGGGTTAAGTTTTTACTTTGCTAGCATGATTGATATATGTTAGATGCTGGTGAGCAGGATGCGGGAGTCATAGGGTTAAGTTTTTACTTTGCTAACGTGTTTGATAATGTTGGATGCTGGTGGGCAGTGTGCGGGAGTCAAAGGGTTAAGTTTTTACTTTGCTAGCGTGGTTGATATATGTTAGATGCTGGTGGGCAGGGTGCGGGAGTCATAGGGTTAAGTTTTTACTTTGCTAGCGTGGTTGATAATGTTGGATGCTGGTGGGCAAGGTGCGGGAGTCAAAGGGGTTAAATGAACACTTGCAGACAGGAAGTTGTCCAGACGAACTCGTTGACGGTAGTAGCGGTTTAGTTCGAATGACTGCCAGGAGCTCAGCGGCGACACGTTAGGGCGAACAAGGACACGCTTGGAGTTTAGGGATTGTTTGTTCTGATCTGAATGCTCTGGTCACTTTGTTGATGTCAGGTTAATGTTTCACTGTTGAGTATTAAACAGCAAGACGTAGAAGTCAGACAGGTGTAATGATACCTGATTGTCATTGAATAGAATATCAGACTGGCCTAATAGAAGCTTCTAACTGATGACTGGGCCCGAATGGGTCATGCAACGCATGGACATCCTCCCCCTGCCACCCCCCCCCCCCATCTTTATTTATTTATTTTTTGTTAACTTCGTGAAATGGGAGCGGGAGCTTGGCAGGTGATCGTCCGGAAGGTGGTGAGGCATTGGTGCTCTGGGTCCCATCCACATCCTCGGGTGTTTCTTGTTAACGTGAAGTAGCAATGGGACAGGTGTAAGAGAAGCTCGTTACAAATTAATAATAATAATAATAATAATAAATGATAATAGTAGTAGTAATAATATAAATAATGATGATGATAATAGTAATAATAATAATAATAATGATGATGATGATGATTGATGCTGTTGCTACTGCTACTGCTAATAATGATAATAATAATAATAATAATAATCATAATCATAATAATAATAATGATGATAATAATGATAATAATAATGATAATAATAATAGTAATAATGATGATGATGATGATAATAATGCTGCTCCTGCTAATAATATAATATAATAATAATAATAATAATGATACGTAGTAAATTGGGTTTCAAGTTTAAGGTTTTCAAATCAATCACCGATTTACGAATCAGAGGGACATGAGCTCTCGTATACGTTTTGACTTGGCTATAGCCCGGATACGGCATTGCACAGTCGGCCGTGCTGTTGAGCTTGAAACAATAACAACAGTAAAACAAAAACAACAACAAGAACAACAACAGCAACAACAACGATGACGACAACAACAACAACAACAACAACAACGACAACAAACTGCATTCAGGTCACTGTAAGATATAAAGAAACCTAAAACGAGACGATGAACTAGTATGTAATTGACGAAACGACAGACGTGTATTTCCTTCCCTCTGGCTTCTGTCCAGTTGACATGAAAGACCTAGCATTTGGTGATTATGTGTCTTTGTGATTTCTGTGCGGGTTTTCGGTATTTTGTTTCGTTTTGTTTTGTTTTCTATGCCTGACAAAGGCCAGGTTGCCGAAAAAGTGGACGTGTCATATATATATTTCTTTCTTTCTTTCATGTTCATGTGTTTGTGATTGCTGTTTCTGAAGGCGTTTAACAAGGCGTCTCCCTGCCCCCTTTCCCTTTCCCAATGCTTCTTTACAGCGGCTTTTTGACAGTAATAATGTAGTGGATGTGGCCTTCAGATTTCTGTAATTTTCCCTCCCCC
>CM060308.1:11975175-12022675 GCA_030674185.1 Monoplex corrugatus | reverse complement strand
CAAGAATAGCACACACAGACACACACACACACATACACCACACACTCACGCACACACGCGCGCGCACACACGCGCGCGCACACACGCGTGCACACACACCACACACACACACACACATACATACACACACGCGTGCACACACACCACACACACACACATACATTTTCCGTCTAATATCACTTATAGTGAAAGACGTTAATCAAGCAACGAACACGAATACATACACGCGCGCGCGCGCTCGCACACACACACACACACACACACACACACACACACACACACACACACACACACACACACACACACACACACACACACACACACACACTCATGCAAAATGTTCCTACGGTTGTTTTTTTTTTTTTTATTAAGTCAGTCATTCTTTCAAACTTGCTTTTGGTAATCTACGTATGTGCCTACAAAAGGACAAAGAACGGCATCAATAAATCAGTTGTAAAAGACGTATAGGAAAAAAGAAAATCGAAGAGCGACATTTGCTGTCGTTTGAAGGAGATGGCGACATGTAGGTAAGAAAACTGTAAAGGAGAACTGGATGAGTTTTTTTATTTTTTTTTTTATTTCAGCGCCATTTCAGTAGGATTGATTCCACACTGTCCATTCTCGCTCCTCATCACATCGCCATCCACAAATTCATTCTTTCGAAGTTACAGTGCCAGGAATCCCATGGGAGCCAAGAGGTCACCCACCAAAGGAGAGTGTGCATTGTTGCCGGCTTGCTTTGGTGGAGTTAATCACCACTTTTTTCTGATCCAGCTTTCTAAGGGCACTACCTACATGGCCCTTTAATGACGATTATAATCGTGCAGTCGTGAAATCAGACTAGAAGATGTGATTATAAAACAGGGCACTCCAAACTACAGTCCCCATGAACCTTTGACAACAAAAACGCCAACTTTTGGGGCATGTCAGAACTTGCTGAACAGCAGAATGGGCTGTGTCTGGAGCATCATGCCTGTTCACTTTCGCGGCCGTTCAAAGAACCCCTGTGGTTAAAGAAAGGCGACGTTGGGAGCTTCTGACTGCTAAGTGTCGAGACTATAGTAAGGGGAAAGGAGCTGGCGGCTATGCGAGTTAGTGGTATGGCGGGCTGCATGAAAAACAAATGGAGACCAGAGTGTGGCGAGAGAGGTGTCATCAATTCTCTCTTGTTCCGGAGGATGGGCTGGACCTGGTTGGTGCGCGTTGTGTGGCTATGTCCCGGGGTTTGTCATCTCCCCACCTTGCCATTCGGTTTGTAAATACGGTAACTGATGACTGGTCATGCAGTACATGGACAACGCCCCCCCCCCCTTTTTTTTTTTTCCTCAATGAAACGACTATCGAGTGGTGTCAGGAGCTTGGGAGGTGATTGTCCGGAGATTGGCGAGGCATTGGTGCTCTGGGTCTTATCCGTACCGCGTGGTATTTCTTGTTAACTAACTGTACGTCAGGCATAGTTACCTTTTCTGTCTTGTTGTGCGTACAGGCGTGGCTACACCTCCACTGGTTAGTGTGATAGTCGTGATGAAAGATGCAGTCTTCAATTCGTCATGTTTCCTTTCCTAACGTCGTTTTTCGACAGTGTTCCATTAGACCACAGTACGGTTCTGATATTGTTAAAACAGCTTGAAGAGCTTCAGAACATACTTCCGATTTTAGATTCTCAATAAGCACAAAACCTTGGTGACAGAAGCTAGATCTTTGTGTGTGTGTGTGCATCCCATTGATGTATTGATTAGTACAAACCCAACAGCTTTGTTGATTGCACATGTCATACTATTACTGTCTCTTCTCCATTTGTTTGCCTTATTCTGCTTCTTTTTCATTTGAAATTTATTATTGTTATTATTGGAACCAGAAAACGCATATTTGATATAATAAAACAAGACATATGCAAAAGTTTGGCCAACTGGCTTTTGGCAAACATATACAAAATACAACAAAGAATAAATGTACAACACTAAATGGATGAAACAGTACACAGTGTCCTGCTTGGGGAAGTTGCCAGTGTATTATTGTTTTGTTGTATGAAGTACTCGTTCTGGTTTTCTATTTTTCAACACGCAAAGTCAGAACAACATCGAAGCAGCTGAAATGTTTTAAGAAGAATATATTTAGAGGTCCATGGACAGCAGAGAAAACAAACGAGGCAGTCTTGAAGGAAGCAGACATAAAAAGAACATTAATTAAGAAGATCAGGAAAAGACAATCAGCATTTATAGGACATTTTATGAGGCAAGAGAAATCAGAGCACCTAGTCACAGCAGGAAAGCTGGAGGGAAAAAGAGCACCAGGTAGGCCCAGGGAGAAAATGGTAGACGGACTCGCGGAGTGGATGAAGATAGAGAGGATGGGGTATGTACTTGCAGCAACAGATTGGTATGGAGGGCACTGATGGCCAATGCCAACCGGCAGGGCACATGCTGCTGCTGCTGCTGCTGATGATGATGATGATGATGATTTCCTCGAACACTGGCGGTCAATTTCATGTTAGATTTCTTTTTCGTACATTAATTGTATAAGTCATTCATGCACTTATTGCATGTGCCATTCATCATATCCTGA
This sequence comes from Monoplex corrugatus, assembly GCA_030674185.1. Classification (NCBI taxonomy): domain Eukaryota; kingdom Metazoa; phylum Mollusca; class Gastropoda; order Littorinimorpha; family Ranellidae; genus Monoplex; species Monoplex corrugatus. Next base: position 12,020,110 of record CM060308.1, on the reverse strand, counting down.
ACTTATGATTATTTCATTTCACTTCTTGTGTACAGGCAGTAGATGTAGAGTCTCCTTTGAAGGGAGGGCTGAGAAAAGCCATGGCTTGATGCGCTACCAATGCTGTATTGCTGTTAGGTTTTTTTTCTTTTCTTTTCTTTTCTTTTTTTTTTCTTTTTCTTTCTTTTTCTTTCTTTCTTTCTTTTTTTCAGGGTTTTGATTTTTATCGGATAGATGTGTGACGTTGTTTTGCCTGCACTGTGCAGGTAATATGTTGCCGAAGATTCTGCGTTGTTCTTGTCTTTGGTGGAAGTACATGCTGAATGTTATGATCCTGCAGGAAAACACCCTGAAACTGAAACTTGAAGCAACGGTTAATTAAAGTAAGCTTTGGCTTGTTATGCTACCCATTCTGTGTTGTTGTTATGGTTGGTTCTCAGAATTCCTATTTTATCAGATGTGATTGTGACGTTGTTTTGCCTGCACTGCACAGGCAGTATGTTGCTACACAGTCTGCATTGTCTTGTTTTGGGTGGGAGTGCATGCAGGATGCTGTATTCTTGCAGGCAAAAATCCTGTAGGTCATGTCGGTGTCCAAGCTTATAATAATCACTGGCGAATAGAGTGATGTCTTTTGAACTGTTCGTTTTTTTTCTTTCTTGGACGTCATTATAAGTTTGGAGACAGACACCCAAGGATGTCATTATAAGCTTGGAGAAAGACACCCAAGGATGTCAGTACAAGCTTGGAGACAAACATTATAAGCTTGGAGAAAGACACCCAAGGATGTCATTATAAGCTTGGAGAAAGACACCCAAGGATGTCATTATGAGCTTGTAGACAGACACCCAAGGATGTCATTATGAGATTGGAGACAGACACCCAAGGATGTTATAAGCTTGGAGACAGACACCCAAGGACGTCATTATAAGCTTGGAGACAGACAACCAAGGATGTCAGTTTAAGTTTGGAGACAGACCAAGGATGTCATTATAAGCTTGGAGACAGACACCCAAGGATGTCAGTTTAAGTTTGGAGACAGACCAAGGATGTCATTATAAGCTTGGAGACAGACACCCAAGGATGTCAGTTTAAGTTTGGAGACAGACAACCAAGGATGTCATTATAAGCTTGGAGACAGACCAAGGATGTCATTATAAGCTTGGAGACAGACAACCAAGGACGTCATTATAAGCTTGGAGACAGACCAAGGATGTATTTAAGCTTGGAGACAGAACCAAGGATGTCATTATAAGCTTGGAGACAGACAACCAAGGACGTCATTTATAAAGCTCTGGAGACAGACCAAGGATGTCATTATGAGCTTGGAGACAGACAACCAAGGACGTCATTATAAGCTTGGAGACAGACCAAGGATGTCATTATGAGCTTGGAGACAGACAACCAAGGATGTCATTATAAGCTTGGAGACAGACACCAAGGATGTCATTATGAGCTTGGAGACAGACAACCAAGGATGTCAGTTTAAGTTTGGAGACAGACCAAGGATGTCATTATAAGCTTGGAGACAGACAACCAAGGATGTCAGTTTAAGTTTGGAGACAGACCAAGGATGTCATTATAAGCTTGGAGACAGACAACCAAGGATGTCATTATAAGCTTGGAGACAGACAACCAAGGATGTCATTATAAGCTTGGAGACAGACCCAAGGATGTCATTATAGCTTGGAGACAGACAACCAAGGATGTCATTATAAGCTTGGAGACAGACCAAGGACGTCATTATAAGCTTGGAGACAGACAACCAAGGAGTCATTTAAGTTGGAGAACAGACCAAGGAGTCATTATGAGCTTGGAGACAGACAACCAAGGAGTCATTAGTTGGAGACAACCAAGGATGTCATTATAAGCTTGGAGACAGACAACCAAGGATGTCAGTTTAAGTTTGGAGACAGACCAAGGATGTCATTATGAGCTTGGAGACAGACAACCAAGGATGTCATTATAGCTTGGAGACAGACAACCAAGGACGTCATTATAAGCTTGGAGACAGACAACCAAGGATGTCATTATAAGCTTGGAGACAGACAACCAAGGATGTCATTATAAGCTTGGAGACAGACCAAGGACGTCATTATAAGCTTGGAGACAGACAACCAAGGATGTCATTTAAGTTGGAGACAGACCAAGGATGTCATTATAAGCTTGGAGACAGACAACCAAGGATGTCATTTAAGTTTGGAGACAGACCAAGGATGTCATTATAAGCTTGGAGACAGACAACCAAGGACTGTCAGTTTAAGTTTGGAGACAGACCAAGGATGTCATTATAAGCTTGGAGACAGACAACCAAGGATGTCATTATAAGCTTGGAGACAGACCAAGGATGTCATTATAAGCTTGGAGACAGACAACCAAGGACGTCATTATAAGCTTGGGAGACAGACCAAGGATGTCATTATAAGCTTGGAGACAGACAACCAAGGACGTCATTATAAGCTTGGAGACAGACCAAGGATGTCATTATAAGCTTGGAGACAGACAACAAGGACGTCATTATAAGCTTGGAGACAGACCAAGGACGTCATTATAAGCTTGGAGACAACCAAGGAGTCATTATAAGCTTGGAGACAGAACCAAGGACGTCATTATAAGCTTGGAGACAGACCAAGGATGTCATTATAAGCTTGGAGACAGACCAAGGACGTCATTATAAGCTTGGAGACAGACCAAGGACGTCATTATAAGCTTGGAGACAGACCAAGGATGTCATTATAAGCTTGGAGACAGACACCAAGGATGTCATTATAAGCTTGGAGACAGACACCAAGGATGTCATTTAAGTTTGGAGACAGACCAAGGACGTCATTATAAGCTTGGAGACAGACACCAAGGACGTCATTATAAGCTTGGAGACAGACCCAAGGATGTCATTATAAGCTTGGAGACAGACACCAAGGACGTCATTATAAGCTTGGAGACAGACCAAGATGTCAGTTTAAGTTTGGAGACAGACCAAGGACGTCATTATAAGCTTGGAGACAGACACAAGGACGTCATTATAAGCTTGGAGACAGACCAAGGACGTCATTATAAGCTTGGAGACAGACACAAGGACGTCATTATAAGCTTGGAGACAGACCAAGGATGTCAGTTTAAGTTTGGAGACAGACCAAGGACGTCATTATAGCTTGGAGACAGACCAAGGACGTCATTATAAGCTTGGAGACAGACCAAGGATGTCATTATAAGCTTGGAGACAGACAACCAAGGATGTCATTATAATCTTGGAGACAGACACCCAAGGACGTCATTATAAGCTTGGAGAGAGGGACTACAAAATGGAAATAAGTGACCAAGGGTGTGGAAATAAAAGATGGGAATGTTGGTAATTAGAATGACCCTAGTGTCCAGCAAACCCCAAATGGAGATACGTGGACTAAGTGGTTTCACTGGACATTGTAAATAATGGACTAAGGTGAGGAGAGAGGTTAGGTCAGAGAGTGGGCTGACCCCCTGGTGTTATTGCTCTCTCCCTGGACAAACGTGCTGCCCGTGCATTCCTTTCGTTCATTTACTCTGTCCGCTTTGGTCAGTGGAGGGTGTGGGTGGGTGAGATGTGTGTATGTGTATGTGTGTGCGTGTGTGTGTGTGTGTGTGTGTGTGTGTGTGTGTGTGTGTCTGCATTCACATGTATGTGTGTGTGAATGAATGCGTGCGTGTCTGTATAAGGAGGCCGTTGTCCACAGAGATGGACACAGGAGATGGGGGACAATTGGCATGACCGTGGTGTCCAGCAGTGCCTTAACCCTTTGACTCTCGCATCCTGGCCACCAACATCCTGCAGTGCCAAGCATACTAGCACAGCAAAAACTTAGCCCTTTGACTCCCTCACCCTTCCTGCAGGAAGCTGCTGAATAGGGTAAGGGAGCTATAGGGGTTAAGTTTTTGCAGTCGGTGGATAGGGTGGGGGAGCCAAGGGTTAAAGTTTTTGCAGTTGATGGATAGGGTGGGGAAGTCAGGGTTAATTTTTTGCAGTTGGTGGGTAGGGTGCAGGAGTCAAAGGGTTAATGTTTTGCAGTTGTGGATAGGGTGGAGGAGTCAGAGGGTTAAGTTTTGCAGTTGGTGGATAGGGTGGGGGAGTCAAAGGGTTAAGTTTTTGCAGTTGGTGGATAGGATGGGGGGAGTCAAAGGACTAAGTTTTTGCAGTTGGTGGATAGGGTAGGGGAGTCAAAGGGTTAAGTTTTTGCAGTTTGTGGGTAGGTTGCAGGAATCAAAGGGTTAAGTTTTTGCAGTTGGTGGATAGGGTGCAGGAATCAAAGGGTTAAGTTTTTGCAGTTGGTGGTAGGGTGCGGCAGTCAAAGGGTTAAGTTTTTGCAGTTGGTGGATAGGGTGGGTGGGAGTCAAAGGGTTAATTTTTTTGCAGTTGGTGGATAGGGTGGGGGAGTCAAAGGGTTAAGGTTTTGCAGTTGGTGGGTAGGGTGGGGGAGTCAAAGGGTTACATTTTTTGCAGTTGGTGGATAGGGTGCGGGAGTCAAAGTGTTACGTTTTTGCAGTTGTAGGGTGCAGGAGTCAAAGGGTTAAGTTTTTGCAGTTGGTGGATAGGGTAGGGGAGTCAGAGGGTTAAGTTTTTGCAGTTGGTGGATAGGGTGGGGGAGCCAAGGGTTAAAGTTTTTGCAGTTGATGGATAGGGTGGGAGAGCCAAAGGGGTTAAGTTTTTGCAGTTGGTGGGTAGGGTGGGGGAGTCAAAAGGTTAAGTTTTTGCAGTTGGTGGATAGGGTGGGGGGAGTCAAAGGGTTAAGTTTTTGCAGTTGGTGGGTAGGGTGGGGGAGTCAAAGGGTTAAGGGAGATGGACGTGAAGCGAGTGGTTTGACTGGCCGTAGGTGATAATGCATTAGCTTGATAGAAGGGGCTGTGGTTCAGGGGGTGAGATGACCATTGTTCCACCCAGATCCCCCAGTGGACAGACGTGCTGCCTGTGAACTCATTTTGTTTAATAAGCTGACCTCTTTTTTTTCATGGGGGGGGGGGGGGAGGAAGAAAGGGCAGGGAGAGAGGCAGGGGAGAGAGAGAGAGAGTGTGTGTGTGTGTGTGTGTGTATGTGTGAGAGAGAGAGAGAGAGAGAGAGCGAGCGTGGATGACTCGTTTTGTGTGTGTGTGTGTGTGTGTGTGTGGTGTGTGTGTGTGTGTGTGTGTGTGTGTGTGTGTGTGTGTGTGTGTTCGTTCCTTGATTTAACGTCTTTTCACTATAAGTGATATTAGACGGGTAAAAATGGCATGGAGGATGATTTTTTTTTTTTTTTTTTTTTTTTTTTTTGGGGGGGGGGGGGAGGGGAGAGGGGACAGAGGGGAACAGAGTAAGAGACGGGAAAAAAAAAATTAAAAGGAATCGGCAAGGTTTTTAGAAAAAGGATATGGATGAACAGAGAAATGAAACTAGAACAACGCTAACATTAAATGTAAAAGAAAACATCGTCATAAAAAACGAAACAAAACAAAATAAAATAATAATAATTAAAATAATAACCTTAAAGTAACGCATTAACAGGACTGTGAACCAATGATTCTGAAATTTTAACTAACAGAACTTGATCTGATATTACTTCTTTAAAATGCTTTTCAAGATGGTTTCCTTGTGTAAACATCTTTGGTAAGAAATAACGAAGCTTTCTGCAGTAAAACAAACAGTGATACAATGTGAATTGTTCACCGCAAATACATAAAACGTTTTTACAATATTTAGTTTTCAAAGCGTTCATTTGAATACGAAAATATGTGGTAACAATTGATCTCAAATGATATAACGAAGAATACTGAATTTTTTTACAGATATTTTGAACTGAAAGTTTGATTCTTTTTTGGGACACAAATTTTTCATTTAAATGTTCATGAAATCGAATCCATGATGCTAATTCTAGCGAGTTGTAAGCTTCATTTACCGAGGTGTTAACATGTAATTCTATGGAATTTTCAGAATTGAGTGCACCGGATTTAGCTGCTCTGTCAACTACGTTGTTGCCTTGAAGACCAACGTGAGAAGGCACCCAGCATAAACTGATTTCCGAGCCATTTATCTTTAAACAGTGTATTAGATGATTTGCCTCAATTATTAAATCAGGTCTTGTGTCTGTATCAAAAGACTGTAAGGCATATAATACAGATTTTGAATCAACAAAGAGAACTACTTTGAAAGACACAGGCCGAAGGCTTATTAAATAATGCAACGCTTGAACAACAGCGACCAGTTCTGCTGTATATATAGATACATTTGTCCCAATGAAAAAAGACTTTTTAATGTTAAATTCTGGAACATAAAACGCTGCTCCAGCGCTCTGATTTGCTAAGACTGACCCATCGGTAAAAATGTGGAGGTGGGTACGGTACTTTTCATCGATGTGTTCACAAACTGTGGATAGCGTAATGTTGACATTATCATCTTTTTTAACGTCTGCATAATCGAGATCAAACGTGGCCTTTAGCATTTCCCATGTAGGGATAGGCGTTAACATTGGTTTTTTGGCTATTTCATCCATAGTTATGCTGGATTGTTTGATCAGGTCAGATATGTAAGTTGCGGTTGTAATTTGTGATGAAATGTTTTTTGCTCGTTTTGGAAAGTCAATATCAGACCTGATTTTAATTTCTTTGCTCACAAAATTATTCGCTTGTGAAGTAGTTCTAATTGCAAACTTTGCTGTAGCTAGCTCACGATGGTTGTTTAGAGGTAGAATTCCAGCAGCTTTGTACGTTACCAGAGTAGAAGCATGAGTTGGTACACCTAGTGCAATTTTAAGACTTTTGCAGTCCAAGTTCTGAATCTTTTTTAGTAAATATTTAGGTGCATTGAAAAAAATTTCTTGCGCGTAGGATAATTTAGACCTGACCAGCGCTGTTGCCAGATGAATCAGTATATTTGTATCCATTCCCCAGGGTAATTTGCTTATTATCTTTAGAAAATTTAAGGTTTTTCGTGCTTTTGTTAAAATATAATCAAAATGGATATTCCAGCTTAATTTCGACGTGATGTAAACTCCCAGAAATTTTACGACCTGTTTGTAATTTAACACTTCACCAAGCAATTTGAAAGTAGGTAAGTTATTTGAGTTACCACCAGGATCAAACAGCATCATGTTAGTTTTTTCTGCCGACAATGACAGACCATTTTCTAACATATAGTTTCCAAGGTTATCAAGATCAATTTGATACAACTTCCTGATGTAATTCCGTGTTCTCTGTGGAGTTGTCTTTTTTAAAGTGATATTCATCCAAGTACATATATCATCAGCATACTGTACTAAAACAACACGATTTGAAAGAGCTTTAGAAGATCCTGTATAAGGATATTAAACAAAATAGGTGCTATCACTGAACCTTGTGGAATCCCCATGTCAAGGCATCGTGAAGTAGAATAACTAGCTCCCACTCTAGCCCGTATTGTTCTATTAGCTAAAAAAGATTTAATGTAATTGTACATATTACCAGATAAACCAACAGATTTTAGCTTGAACAATAGACGTTTATGCCAAACTTGATCGTAAGCTTTTTTTACATCAAAGAAAGTAGCTAAAACACTTTTTCTGCGGGCAAACTGTTGTTTGATCTGAGTTGTAAGTTTAACCAGGTGTTCAACTGCAGATCTCCCTTTTCTAAAACCCGCCTGGTTTACCGGAATAACATTATTTTTATCACAGTAGTGTAAAAGTCTGTTTAAGATCAATCTTTCCATTAGTTTGCTCGTGTGGGACGTCAAAGCAATGGGTCTGTAACTGTTTTTATCAGTTTTCGATTTTCCTGCTTTTAATATCGGTATAACTATAGACTTTTGCCAGATTTGTGGTACAGTTCCGTTAACCCAGCATTTCTGCAGAATTTTGTGTAGGAAAATAAGATAGTTTTCAGGGAGATGTTTAATCATTTCAGTCGAAACTGCATCAACACCTACCGAACTCGTTTTGTTGTGTAGAGACAGTATTGTGTTTTTTAGCTCTTCTAAGGTGATTGGAGAATTAAACCAGAGATCATTCTGAGGTATTGGATCAGTGTAGATTGGGTTGTTATCTTCCATTTCTCTGTGATGTTTGCAGTCTGAAGATAAACCTTCAACTTTACTGTTTTTAGCAAATAATTCCACAAAAGTTTCTGCTTTGTCCATGTCTGAAGGAAATGTGTTACATGTTTCTATTATTATCGGACACCTTTGTAGGTTGGTTCCATTCTTCATTTGATTCATTTTCGTCCAGACTTTATGAAAATCTTTGAAATCTGAAATTTGTTTTGTGCAGAATGATGCCCAATAATCTTTCTTTGCTTCAGCGATGGTTTTGTTACATTGGATGTTAGCTTTTTTCATTTCCACATGATCTTCAGGTTTCCGGCTTTTGATGTAGATTTTGAATTTCTCCCTTTTATATTGAACTGCTTTCTCACATGCCTCTGTCCACCAAACATTACCCAATCGATTATTCGATCTAGAAGTTTTGAGTTTCGGAATTGATATGTCTGCAGCGGCTAGAATTGACTCTTGGAATTTAGAAAACATAATGTCTACATTTTCACTTTCATAATGTCTGTAATCCTGATTAGCAAGAGTAGTTCGAAATAAGGACCAGTCTGCACGCTTGTAATTATATTTTGGAATAATATCAGGAGAGCTGTCTTTCATCCTGATGTTTTTGTCAGTTATGGTTATGATGATAGGTAGATGATCGCTTCCCAAAGTGTCTCTGTGAGTTTCCCAGGTACAGGATGGTGCTAATTCTGGTGATATCAGAGACAAATCGATGGCTGTCGCCCTGTGTTTGGAGACATCAGGGATCCTAGTGACACTACCATCATTTAGAAGGTAAAGCGAACTATCAACGATATTTTCTACCAAACGATTGCTTGTAACAGTAGAACAGTTCTTTTCCCAAAATGGGGAGTGGGAATTAAAGTCTCCACCTATTAGCCATTTACCACGCTGCTGATCTTGGATTGTGCGCAGCCATTCTGTGTTGTGGTCATTTGGACCTGTTGGCAGGTAGACTGACAAAACGTTGATGTTTAAAGAATTGCTTAATTGGACAGTGGCAGCACAAGCGTGCAAATCGTCGCTTGATTTCAAAACTGGGGAAGTAAGTAAGCAGTATTGTAAGTCTTTGAGTATATATATCGCGGTGGATACCTTCTTCCCGTGATTCCCACATTCATAGACTGGAGGATAGTAATAATTGGGGAAATTGGGAAGCTTGGTTGCGACAACATTCATCGACTGCAGAATCAAAACTTCACATCTATTTGATGTCAGGAAATGCTCTAAGTATGCCGAATTGGTGGAAAGGGATCTACAATTCCATTGCAAAAACTTGACTTGGGATTGTTGTCGCATTACTGATACTGGTTTATCTCCAACTTTCTATTGACTTTATTTATGGACGATAATAATGAAAACTTTGACTTTCTGTGTACAGGAGAGATGGACAGAAAGAAAATTACGCAATTACTTAGACTACGAAGTAAAGATAACAAAATTGTAGCAAAACGATGAAAAGAAAATTATATAGTCAACGTATAAATAACTTATTGAGGAGATATTAGATTACAATGAATAACAAATAACCAATAATCAAAATAATAGCATACACGTCTTCAAATGTACAGAGTGTATAGTCTGACTGAGTCTTGATAGTCGGACTAAAACCTGGTTATTGTATACTTTCAGCAGAAGAAATGTCAGAGATGACGCAGAAAAAGTCCTGTGACATGAACGTCAAGAATTGTATATGTAATACTGTTATATCAAAACATATTATACGGCCACCATGGTACGTAGTTGTCGAAAAGGTGGTACCGTCCTCTGGAGAATCTGGAAGGATGTAGCTGTGCTGATCTTGATCTTGCTGTTCTCCTTGGAGTCTCCCAAAAGAGGTCTCGAATGTGTCTTCCAAGATTTCCTGCAATGATGCTGCTTCCTCTGGTGGTGGGGTGAATGTCATCTTTTAGAAATTGTTGTGTGGTACGAAGGTTCTCATGTGATACTAAAGAAATATTTTTCATATCAACAAGTTCAGCAGATAGTAAAGCGTTGAACAGATTTCGTTGAACCTCCATTCGGGCCTGCCGTACAGGGGCAACCTTACTAACGACTAATTTTGAATTAGGATGTTCTTGTGCTATTTGTTTTATGCCTGAAGCGAGATGTTTAGTTGCTGCAGCGAGATCTTTGCTGTTCAAATCATGCACGCCACAATGAAAAACAAAACAGTCTGCAGTATCGTCACATTTGGAGAGGGCCATGTCTAATGAGCTTTGAATGTCATGAGGGGCGGTCACAGGGCACGAGTCTCCTTCGAAACCGTAAGATCGCCCCAGTCTTCTCGAGTTGACACCTCTCAACACAGAGTCGTGGACAGTGATAACATACGGAAGATCATGGTGCTTTTTATCTTGTTTTGGAATAGGCCTATCTTCAGAGCGTGATGTTGTATGGTTCGGATGTAAAATGACGTCTTTAGCTTGTGTGACGTCATGACGTTGTTCTTTCTTGTATTTTTTTTCTTTTCAGGTACTTTTGTTGCTTGCTGTTTATTTTTGCTGCTGGGGTTTGGTGCCTTGAGGTTTCGAGCCTGTTTGTCGTCCTGCTTGCTTGTATGGTTTTGTTTCAAAACGTCTGCATATGTGGGATGTGTAGCATGGAGATCCGTCTGTGTGTGACAGTTACGGGTTGTCATGGTGATGTTCTGTTTTTGCTGGGTTGTGAGAAGTGCAAGGACAGTCTTTTCCAAAGAATTGACTTGGTCCCGCAGAGCCAGTATGATGTTTTTGAGTTCTGACGTACTCACGCAGTCCGCCGTGCTGGGAAGAGGCGCTGTGCAGGTTGTCCCACTCTGCGTGTCAGTGGAAACCGTAGACGGTGCACCAGATGTAGCGTCAGACTCGGCCACTGTCGATTGCGGGTCCTTTTGCGTGTCTGCTCCCGTGTCGCTCGCCGATAGTTTCTCTCCATCAGCCTTGCCCTCTGATGCGTCTTCTTGTTTCGTTTGGGCAAGGCGGCCTCTTCTCGTTCTTGTCATTATGGGCCTTTTAAACGTTTTCTCCGACAGCTGAAAATTTTTACGTAGGTGTCTCCGCCATCTTGAATCGTCGTGTCGTGTGTGTGTGTGTGTGTGTGTGTGTGCTCCTTTTAACAGCGGTGATTAGGAATGATTCCTGTGTGTGTAAATGTATTTGTAAGCGTACCTACGTGTGTGCGTGTGTGTGTGTGCGTGTGTGTACACGTGCGCATGCGTGGGCGCGCGCGCGCGTGTGTGTGTGCGGGCAGGGCTGCTTACAGGGGGTTAGGTAGTACAAATAGTCGTGGACTCTTGTAGCTGGTATCTTTTCTGTCTCAAAGTCAGCGCCGCCTCTGTTGCGGTGCTCATTGCGACTGTGTACACACGGACAGGAAAACTGGATTGAAAGCGAGCACCAGGTCGACCCAAGAAAATATTGGACGGACTTGCGGGGTGGCTGAGGACAGAGAGGGTAGATATGCTTGCGGCAACAAGGGATAGTTACAGATGCAGAGCCATGATCGCCAACGCCATGCAGCAGGGCACATGATGATGATGAACACACGGATGTGAAGCGTGGACAGTCATCACGCTAGGTGAGAACAAGATTGAGGCAGCTGAGATGTGGTTTCTAAGAACAATGTTAAGAGTTCCATGGACAGCAAAGGAAACAAAACGAGACAGTCTTGAAGGATACAAACGCAAAAAGAACATTAATGAAGAAAATTAGGAAAAGACAAGCAACATTTATAGAGCTTTTTATGAAGCAAGAGAAGTTTGAGCACCTAGTCACAACATGAAAGCTGAAGGGAAGAAGAACACCGGGTAGACCCATGGAGAAAATACTGGACGGTTATGGGGAGTTGGTGAGGAAAGAAATGGTGGGAGATACTCTTGCAGCGACAAAAGATAGATTTATATGGAGAGCCAGGGCAGGGCATATCATGGTGACGATGTTTAACACACCAACAACCTTTATTATTTTTTGAATTTCCAGTGTTAGGAAGCACGGAATCGAGAGATATCAAACTGCTATAGAGCCACTGGCCATAGGAGATCCTGCACTCTTGCTGGGTAAGTTTGGTGGTAGTGGCTGGCTTCTTTCGATGGAAGTGCTGAAACTGGGTATATGTTCGGGTTTTTAAAAAAAAATTTCTTTAGGATCATTGCACTCAGGGAGGTTACCTTTGTGCTCACCTTTTTTTTATTTTGTTTTGTTTTTTGTCCCGTTTTCTACGCCACCTTAATGGCCACAGAAGCTGAAACAGTTTTCATTGTGTGATGATGAAGATGTCGATGTGGATGATAATCATGATGCTGTGGAGTTCCATCTAGGATTGAGACTGCGTGACAGGGCTGTACTCCACGCTTACTATCATGATATATGCTGACATCAACCAGACCCGAGAGATACAGACACCTGCGGTGTTGGTCAGAAGATTTGAGCAACACCCTCAGTGACGCATCCGCGAAGTGGATGAGACTCGACAGTGTGGTTCCAGTCTTCCCAATGAGCCCATAGCATGCCCGACTCTGGGTAGGAGCCGGTTAGAGCCGAAAAATCCCACAGTGATTTTTGAAGGTACTGATGGGAATTCGAACCCACAACCATCCAGTCGGTAGTCCGTTGCGTTAACCATTACACCACGGCGACTGGTTGTGCTCGTCTTCCTAGTATCACCATAATCTGCCTGTCTTGGAAACTTGCTCCCGTCTGCTTCCAAGGCTGCAGCGTCACGGGAGTTGATGTCGATGAGCTCAAGATGTGTTAACCCTTTCAAGCGACAGTTAAATTCAGTACACGTGATTGTGGCTCTCACGATGTTATCATTGTTAGTAAAATATTGTGCCATCTGTGTAGCTGTTGCACGCGATGTTATCATTGTTGGTAAAGTCTTGTGCCAGCTGTGTAGCTGTTGCACGCGATGTTATCATTGTTAGTAAAATATTGTGCCAGCTGTGTAGCTGTTGCACGCGATGTTATCATTGTTAGTAAAATATTGTGCCAGCTGTGTAGCTGTTGCACGCGATGTTATCATTGTTGGTAAAGTCTTGTGCCAGCTGTGTAGCTGTTGCACGCGATGTTATCATTGTTGGTAAAGAGTTGTGCCAGCTGTGTAGCTGTTGCACGCGATGTTATCATTGTTGGTAAAGTCTTGTGCCATCTGTGTAGCTGTTGCACGCGATGTTATCATTGTTGGTAAAGTATTGTGCCAGCTGTGTAGCTGTTGCATGCGATGTTATCATTGTTGGTAAAGTATTGCGCCAGCTGTGTAGCTGTTGCACGCGATGTTATCATTGTTGGTGAAGTATTGTGCCAGCTGTGTAGCTGTTGCACGCGATGTTATCATTGTTGGTAAAGTCTTGTGCCAGCTGTGTAGCTGTTGCACGCGATGTTATCATTGTTGGTAAAGTCTTGTGCCAGCTGTGTAGCTGTTGCACGCGATGTTATCATTGTTGGTAAAGTCTTGTGCCAGCTGTGTAGCTGTTGCACGCGATGTTATCATTGTTGTTGAAGCCTTGTGCCAGCTGTGTAGCTGTTGCACGCGATGTTATCATTGTTGGTGAAGTCTTGTGCCAGCTGTGTAGCTGTTGCACGCGATGTTATCATTGTTGGTAAAGTATTGTGCCAGCTGTGTAGCTGTTGCACGCGTTGTTATCATTGTTGGTGACCTATTGTGCCAGCTGTGTAGCTGTTGCACGCGATGTTATCATTGTTGGTGAAGTATTGTGCCAGCTGTGTAGCTGTTGCACGCGATGTTATCATTGTTGGTGAAGTATTGTGCCAGCTGTGTAGATCATTGTTGGTGAAGTATTGTGCCAGCTGTGTAGCTGTTGCACGCGATGTTATCATTGTTGGTGAAGTATTGTGCCAGTTGTGTAGCTGTTGCACGCGATGTTATCATTGTTGGTAAAGTATTGTGCCAGCTGTGTAGCTATTGCACGCGATGTTATCATTGTTGGTGAAGTCTTGTGCCAGCTGTGTAGCTGTTGCACGCGATGTTATCATTGTTGGTAAAGTCTTGTGCCAGCTGTGTAGCTGTTGCACGCGATGTTATCATTGTTGGTAAAGTATTGTGCCAGTTGTGTAGCTGTGTATCATTGTTGGTAAAGTATTGTGCGAGCTGTGTAGCTGTTGCACACGATGTTATCATTGTTGGTAAACTATTGTGCCAGCTGTGCAGCTGTTGCACCCTACGCCACATGTCCAGCATAGATCAGACAGAGCAGTGTTTCTAAGTGTACCTGTCACTTCCTAACCCTTTTTACCAGCTTCCTGCAGGACCTTTTTTCACCTGCATGTGGAAAGTGAGGGATAGAAAAAGGAAGTGAAAGGTTTATTGGCTGGACGTGGGACATCGAGGAGAGGAGTTGGTTCAGTGAGTGAGTGGCCTGGCCTTCCAAATGACCGCTGACATCCAAGGACGAATGCGCTGTCCGCGTGTGTGTGTGTGTGTGTGTGTGTGTGTGTTTGTGTGTGTGTTTGTGGGTGCATGCGCGCGCGCTTGTGTACGTGTATGTTTCCGTGTATTTGTGTGTGTGTGTGTGTGTGTGTGTGTGTGCATGTGCGAGAGAGAGTGAGAGTGAGAGTGAGTGAGATAGATAGATAGATAGATAGATAGAAAAAAGGGGGTTTGCCATCTTAGGCGGGCCTCTGTGTGTGTGTGTGTGTGCGCGTGTGTGTGTGTGCGTGTGTGTGTGTGTGTGTGTGTAAATGCGCGCGCGCGCGGGAGCGCGTTGGTGGACGTGCTTATATGGATGTATGAGAGTGTTGTATGGTGTGTCAGGTACATGAATTGCATTTGTACATGTGTTGATTGTTTGCCTCTGTGTATGTGTGTGTGTGTGTGTTTGTGTGTGTGTGTGTGTGTGTGTGTGTGTGTGTGTGTGTGTGTGTGTGTGTGTGTGTGTGAGAGAGAGAGAGAGAGAGAGAGAGAGAGAGAGAGAGAGAGAGAGAGAGAGAGAGAGATCGTGTGTGTGCGTACCTGGGTGTTAGATGGTGCTTTTTGTGTTTATTTGTGCAAGTGTGTTTTTATGTACTTGTGTCGGTAAACTCGCTTTCTACAGGAGTTGTTGGGGTTTGTTTATTTACCTATTTGTGTGTGTGTGTGTGTGTGTGTGTGTGTGTGTGTGTGTGTGTGTGTGTGTGTGTGTGTGTGTCTCTCTCTTTCTCTGTCTCTCTCTCTCGTGTGTGTGTGTGTGTGTGTGTGTGTGTGTGTGTGTGTGTGTGTGTGTGTGTGTGTGTGTGTGTGTATGTGTGTTTACGGCGCATGATACGTTTTGGCACGTATTTGAAAATGGATACTTGCATTTTTTTTCCTTGTTGTTCATTCCAGCTTAATTCGCTTTAGAGATATATTACTGTTCCTAGTTTTGAAGTCTTAGGCAGTTCCACCCATTGGCTATTCAGAATGGATCTTTTGGGATTGGACAGTTTATTGCCTGGGTCTGTGACCAGGTGATATTATTCTAGAAAATTCTACTACATGGGGATTATCACCCACATGTGCCTCGTTTGTCCGCCTCCACTGTGATAATTTTTCGTTTCCAAATCTCCACGAGAACTCCTGATTTCCATATTATCGCAGTTTTTTTTTTCCTGACAGAGTAGAAAAATGATTAGTTGCGGGATAAGGGAAACTTAACTGAGTTTTGTTTTTCTCCCTCAGACTTCCGTGTGTGAATTGGGCTGTGCTTTAGATGAATGAAAATGAGTAAATCATATTTGCTGCCTCGAAGCTTGTCTACACAGAGTGCAACAGTCTCTGTAATGATTAATTCATCATTTTTTTTTCTGGCATACACATTCGAAAACAAATAACATTTACACGATTGTTCCATTCCGGCTTATTTGACTTTAGATATATCAATATGTAATTCTAGAGGGGCTGTTTGTCCGTGAGGTATTGACAATGTGTCCCGAATGACTGGAATAATATCGTACAGATGTTTGGCTGATATCATTATTCAAGCAAAGTCTACGACATGGAGATTTATCACGCACGAACTGGTCATTCAAGAGTGGAACGTCCGTTTGTCCATCTGGGATGTGAGAAATTTTCATATCACATGGGATTTGCCGTTAATTTTTTTATGACTTTCGACTTTTCTCCGTATGGAAATTGAAGACCAAAATGTGGGATAAGCAGTGAAAGAGAGGAAAATCGGAAGAGTTGTAGTTTTTTTTTCAGAAATGTGTGTTGGAACTCTGCGACGCTGTAAGTCAGTGGTCTGGTGGTGTTGGTGAAATGTTTGATTGCCTTTGCTGTCCTGGTCTTTCCCTTCCAGAATTGTTCTGTCACAATACTGCCCTGTCTTTCTCCCCCCCCCCTCTCTCTCTCTCTCCCCTCCCTCTCTCCCTCTCTCTCTGTCTCACTCTGTTCTCTCTCTCTCTCCCTCTTCTCTTCTTTCCCTCTCTCTCTCTCTCTTTCCCTCTCTCTCTCTCTCTTTCCCTCTCTCTCTCTCTCTCTCTCTCTCTCTCTCTCTCTCTCTCTCTCTCTCTCTCTCTCTCTCTCCCCTCGTTGCTGAACAGTGAACAGCTTAGGGAACATTCCTGAATATTGAACAGAGCTACAGGGTGTGTTTATTTACCGTATTTTTCGGCAGACGACGGTTGTTTTCATCCCTTATTGCTTACTTTATTGTGGATTTCATGTTTGGTAAAATCACGTCGATGGATAGTTAGAATAATAATAATAATGATGATAATAATAGTAATAATAATAATAATAATAATTAATAATAATAATAATAATGATAATAATAATAATATGATAATAATAGCAATACTACTGCTGCTGCTACTGCTACTGCTACTACTACTACTACTTCTACTACTACTACTACTACTACTACTACTACTACTACTACTACTACTACTACTACTACTAATAATAATAATAATAATAATAACGACAATAATGGTCTATCTTGCCCCTTATTAACTTAGTCGTTGGCTTCCCGTGATAGCGAGTGTAACCTGCTCACATCTCTTAGTTTTTTAACAGGCCCGAGATGGCTTTCATGGTCAGCTGGCCTTCGAATACTTTCAATCGATGGTTATATGCTTTTTTTCGTGTCTTAAAAAGATCGTTTTAATCTTGTGTCGCGAGTCTTCTGCTCAAAGTATGAGTATGGGATAGTGGTAAACCCGTTGATTGATTGATTGATTGATTGATTGATTGATTGATTGATTGACTGATTGATTATTGTCTCTGTGCACAACTCACATCCAAACTAGGTCACGTTGAAATGAAGAAATGAAGTCCAAAACAAGTGTGACTACCCGCGTTCAAGCAAACAGGAACCAAAAGAAAAAAGAAAAACACGAAAGAAGAATAAGAACGCGTATTTAATACAACTGAACAAGACAGGCGCAAATTTTCAGCAACTGGCCTTTGTTAAGCGTAAGATTACAAACAAACAAACACTAGATACAAAATTTTTTAGAAAAAGACTGAAATGAAGAAATGAAGATCCATTTCACTGACCAGCAAAATTGCAGCCCGTTCAGTCATACGAGCTTAAACATAATTTCAAGTGTAGGCAGTATACATTGAAAACACTCTGATCCTTTCTGTAGTGCTTTCCTAGCTCCTTGTTCTGGGCCCCACGCTGCCTTCCGTATATAAGCCAAAAACACGTTCTAGAATCTCACAAAACACTTTGAAAGGAATTTACTTTGCTAACGTTAACACGCGAACAGCATGTATCTGTTCTCCCTAGAATTATACAGAAGAATACAAAACTAAATTAAAACTCCTAAGTGTGAATTTTGAACAGTTTGTTCCAGAATTTTGCTTGAAGAACTTAAGAACAGAATGTAGAGAGCTAAGTTTGATGTTTGATATGTTAACAGCGTGATACATTCGTTCAATTTTTAATCATTAATATGTATTGAATGAAGTTTACAGAAAGACATGGATGAGAACAGAAGGCCTGAACCAGCTCCAACACGTGCAAAATGTGTATTTACATCATTTCGTCTATAAAACATGACAATTCTAGAGACATCTAGACCCGCTGAAAAACAGATTAAGAAAATTGTTTTAAAAACACGGGACAAAATCAAAAATTGAAAGAAAAATGCAGCGTTCTTCCTTTTTGAAACTACCAGAAATAAGTACAGGAAAGAGAGCAGGGAGACCCAGGGAGAGAATGCTAGACGGACTTGCAGAGTGGCTGGAGATCACGAGGGTGGGGGAGATGCTGGGGGCAACGAGAGATAGAGATGGTTGGAAGTCCATGGTCGCCAACGCCATGCGGCAGGGCATCTGATGATGATGATGATGATGAGTATAAGAATTCTGTTTTGAATTTATTTTGTGTGAAAGATTGTTTGTGTTGTACGTCCATTTTCTCCTTGATCTTGGGATCATTTTCTTTTGGGTCCTCTTTTTATTTCCCATACTGTTTCAGTTTGAGTCGTGTTGCGAAGGTGTTTATTGTTTCTTCTTAGCTTTTTCTTGCTCTGGACCCTTCTCTCTCTTTCCTGTGTTTTCACTATGGAAGACGACTACGTAAGTGACCAGTTTTTGAGTATTGTTCCGTACTTATAAAACACTGGTAATACTGAGTCCTTGAATGTTATATAGAACCAATACTATTGTACGGATGCGAGACGTGGACAGTCAGCAAGCAAAGCCAGAGCAGGATCGAGGCAGCCGAGATGTGGTTTCTCAGGAGAATGTTGAGAGTTCCATGGACAGCAAAGAAAACAAACGAGACAGTCTTGATGGAGGCAGACACAAGTAGATCACTCATAAGGAAGATTAGGAAAAGACAAGCAACTTTTTTAGGCCATTTTATGAGGAAGGGGGATTTGGAGCACCTGGTCACAACGGGAAAGCTGGAGGGAAAGCTGGAGGGAAAGAGAGCACCAGGTAGACCCAGAGAGAGAATGCTGGATGGACTTGCAGAGTGGCTGGGGATGAGGAGGGTGGGGGAGATGCAGGGGGCAACGAGAGATAGAGATGGTTGGAAGTCCATGGTCGCCAACGCCATGCGGCAGGGCACCTGATGATGATGATGATGAATACTGATAATGATATTGAAAATGATAATTACCAAAATCAAACGAACAAAGATCATTATGATGGTGACAGTGACGATGATAATGATATTATGAAAATCATTGTAATTATCAGATTCGCCAGCAAGACTCCCCAATGCCACAAGTATATCACAACAAACAAGTCAACGAAGCTTGCATATAGGTGGTAATAATGTGTGGTTGAAAGATACGACAGAGGATTTTACCATAATGCTACGAAAAACACGAGTCCCATTTTTTTTCCTTTTGCCTCCATCTTCAGGGACAAAATTCCGAAAACCTGTTAGTCTCTGGAAGCTAGAATGACCGTTATATCATTATGATCTTCAGCCCGGAGGGAGGGAGTCCAACGCTTTGATCTTGTTCATCTTCTTAGGTGTCAAGGATCCTTTGATCTCCTCTGTTCTCTCTGTGCGGTGCCTTACGGTCTGAAGTGATTAGGTTATTACGCGTTTGTACACCCTAGCTTACAGCGCAAGCCTGACATTTCTTGCAGAGCTAAGGCTAGTGTACTTGCCTTTGTCTTTTTTTAAATTTCCATTTTTTCCCTTAAAAAAACAAAAAAACAAGGGTGGTGGTGGGAGAGGGATTGTTTTGTATAGACCAGAGAGGGGGGTGTATGTTTGTTTTTTAATGAGTGTGTGTGAAGAATAAGTGAAGATTTCCCCAGCTCTTTAGCAAATTCTGTAGCAAATTGTGGTCAAAGGCGTGGATATTTAGGACTGGCCAAGGCGTAGGTGAGGTACCAAAGTCAAGCTCACACAGACCACAAATTTGCCTAGAGACGGGATTTTTTAAGGGAGATATGTAAGCAGCATTTTCCAGGAGTTTTTGTGTAAAGAATTGATGTTTGCAGTCAGCATGTATTGCTGTAGTTGAAGTAGAAGAAGAAGGAGGAGAAAAAGAAGGAGAAAAAGGAGAAGAAGAAGAAGAGGAAGAAGGAGAATAAAAAGAAGAAGGAGAAGAAGAAGAAGAAAAAGAAGAAGAGGAGGAAGAAGAAGAAGACAGAAGGAGAAGAATAAGAAAAAGGAGGAGGAGGAGAAGAAGAAGAAGAAACTTGCGTAAATTTCTGTCACTATACAAGCGGTGCAACATGCACCCTTCTAGTCTCTGCCCTTCTCGCGCTTTCTTTATTCCACTCCCGTTTGAGATCGCCTGAAATGATTAATTGTATTATAGTTCCCTGCATTTTAGTTATATCATAGTTATTTGCCATTCCCAGCAGATGATGCTTCAACTTTAACTTTGTGGTGACACATCACAAAACTTGTAAATGTAGACAGCAAGGAACAATACCTCCTTGTAGAATTTCGCCAGTCTTATTTTTGCGATACCAACCCGGAGTAGAGAGCACAACCCTCTACTGCTACAAGGACATTGACTTTTATATGAATACCATTACTCGCTTTGTCGTTTTAGAAATAATGGTGGGGTAGCATGTCCATATTTTTCCATGTAGACAATTTTTTCAGCCATCGAAAATCCGTTGTTGGACGTAGGCCTTCCCCAGCTGCTTCCATTCACTTCGTTCCAGCGCTTTTCCTCTCCAGTTCTTGGTAAATCCATCTAGGTCGTCTCTCCATCTAGTTTTCTGTCTTTCTCTATTTCGAGTTACTCCATCCAAGGCAAAGAATGAATATGTTGCATTCTCACTACATCTCTAAGGGCACTGAACCGAACCATCCCCTCTTTATGCAGTAAAGGGCAAAATCAGATTATTGGGATTTATAACGATACATAAAAATTCTTCACGTTGTTGTATCCATTACAGGAAAACGAGCATGCGAAAGATAATCTAGATAATCTTTGTGTGGCAAGGACATTTCTGTTATCAGGCATACATGTTTTTATCGCATTCTTTCTGAGAGTATTACCATGTGCAGAAATTTACATTTTGTTTCGCTGGACACAACCGCCATCTTATCTGAAGCACACACCATCCATTCCTGTCACTTTTTACCTGTCATGTGGGTTTATGTGCAGGCTTAAGGCTTTTGCCATGATCACCATACACATGGCACCTGTAACGTTTGTGCATTATGGAATTCGTTCCGAGCGCGGAGACGTCGTCTTGAGAAACTGAAACTGAAACTGAAACTGCCACTTTGCTGTTATATATAATGTCAGTATTATCGACATAAACAATGTCAATATTATCAACAAAATCAAACTGTTACACTCAAAAAACTGTTATATACAATGTCAATATTATCGACAAAATCAAACTGTTACACTTAAAAAACTGTTATATACAATGTCAATATTGTCGACAAAATCAAACTGTTACACTCAAAAAACTTATATACAATGTCAATATTATCGACAAAATCAAACTGTTACACTTAAAAAACTGTTATATACAATGTCAATATTATCGACAAAATCAAACTGTTACACTCAAAAAACTGTTATATACAATGTCAATATTATCGACAAAATCAAACTGTTACACTCAAAAAACTTATATACAATGTCAATATTATCGACAAAATCAAACTGTTACACTTAAAAAACTGTTATATACAATGTCAATATTATCGACAGAATCAAACTGTTACACTCAAAAAACTGTTATATACAATGTCAATATTGTCGACAAAATCAAACTGTTACACTCAAAAAACTGTTATATACAATGTCAATATTATCGACAAAATCAAACTGTTACACTCAAAAAACTTATATACAATGTCAATATTATCGACAAAATCAAACTGTTACACTTAAAAAACTGTTATATACAATGTCAATATTATCGACAGAATCAAACTGTTACACTCAAACTGTTATATACAATGTCAATATTGTCGACAAAATCAAACTGTTACACTAAAAAAACTGTTATATACAATGTCAATATTGTCGACAAAATCAAACTGTTACACTCAAAAAAACTGTTATATACAATGTCAATATTGTCGACAAAATCAAACTGTTACACTCAAAAAAACTGTTATATACAATGTCAATATTGTCGACAAAATCAAACTGTTACACTCAAAAAAACTGTTATATACAATGTCAATATTGTCGACAAAATCAAACTGTTACACTCAAAAAAACTGTTATATACAATGTCAATATTATCGACAAAATCAAACTGTTACACTCAAAAAAACTGTTATATACAATGTCAATATTGTCGACAAAATCAAACTGTTTCACATCAAAAAACTGTTATATACAATGTCAATATTGTCGACAAAATCAAACTGTTACACTCAATAAAAACTTATGTACAATGTCAATATTGTCGACAAAATCAAACTGTTACACTCAAAAAAACTGTTATATACAATGTCAATATTGTCGACAAAATCAAACTGTTACACTCAAAAAAACTGTTATATACAATGTCAATATTGTCGACAAAATCAAACTGTTACACTCAAAAAACTGTTATATACAATGTCAATATTATCGACAAAATCAAACTGTTACACTCAAAAAACTGTTATATACAATGTCAATATTATCAACAAAATCAAACTGTTACACTCAAAAAACTGTTATATACAATGTCAATATTATCGACAAAATCAAACTGTTACACTTAAAAAACTGTTATATACAATGTCAATATTATCGACAAAATCAAACTGTTACACTCAAAAAACTGTTATATACAATGTCAATATTGTCGACAAAATCAAACTGTTACACTCAAAAAACTGTTATATACAATGTCAATATTGTCGACAAAATCAAACTGTTACACTCAAAAAACTGTTATATACAATGTCAATTTTGTCGACAAAATCAAACTGTTACACTCAAAAAACTGTTATATACAATGTCAATATTGTCGACAAAATCAAACTGTTACACTCAAAAAACTGTTATATACAATGTCAATATTGTCGACAAAATCAAACTGTTACACTCAAAAAACTGTTATATACAATGTCAATATTGTCGACAAAATCAAACTGTTACACTCAAAAAACTGTTATATACAATGTCAATATTGTCGACAAAATCAAACTGTTACACTCAAAAAACTGTTATATACAATGTCAATATTATCGACAAAATCAAACTGTTACACTCAAAAAAGTGTTATATACAATGTCAATATTGTCGACAAAATCAAACTGTTACACTCAAAAAACTGTTATATACAATGTCAATATTGTCAACAAAATCAAACTGTTACACTCAAAAAACTGTTATATACAATGTCAATATTGTCGACAAAATCAAACTGTTACACTCAAAAAACTGTTATATACAATGTCAATATTGTCGACAAAATCAAACTGTTACACTCAAAAAACTGTTATATACAATGTCAATATTGTCGACAAAATCAAACTGTTACACTCAAAAAACTGTTATATACAATGTCAATATTATCGACAAAATCAAACTGTTACCCTCAAAAACATCTGTTTCCATCCTAAACCTGGCTTCCTAGGGTCCGTATACAAAGAAAATTATTATGATAGTTTATAAACTGAGACTTTGGAAATCCGCCCAACGATGTTGAAATTGTAATGTCTTATTCCTCAATGAAATATACTTTTCTGACTTATAACTTTCCAAATCAATATTCTCACCTAACGTACAAGTTTCCAAAACTTGAAGCCCAAATTTCAAGACCTTACCAGTGCAGGGAAGTAAGTCAGAGTGACAAATACAGTTTGAGTTGGGGGAAAAAAGAAAAACACTTAGCTTGAGTTTGCCCGGGTTACACACCACAAATAGAAAAGTCATCCGTCACTCGTCAGTATCATGGAGTTGGATGGTAGCCGCCTCAGCAGACGTTTCAACAACTCATCTCCATTTACTCCGGTCTTGCCTTTTGCCTTTTCTGTGCTATTTCGCGGACTTGTTGATGTTGGTGATGTTGTTCATACAGGAGATGGATGGTGTGCCCGGATTTCTTTTAGCTTCAACTTTTCCGTGTAAAACTTTTGTCGTCAGGGTTGTGTTGTGTTGCGGGTAGAATGGCTGATGTATTTACTTTTTCATTTGTTGATTTCTGCTAGCAGTTGACTTTGGACTGTGAGTTCGTTCAAAGTTTTCATTTGCTCTTTTATCTGTCCATTTGACTCTAAGAATCCGCCTGTAGAACTACATCTCTGCTGCTTCGATTTCGTGTTGATCTGCTTTTCTGCGTGTCCAGGCTTCAAAGTCATACAGCGGTACTGGCCAGATCAGACATTTTAGAATTTTAATTCTAAGGGCTTCTATCTGTCCAAATGTTATTGAGTCGGATCATTTTCTGTTTTGCCATTCCTTCCTCCTTGATTGCTGGAACGTGTACGATGTGAGACAAAAGCACTACACGGCGGACTCCTTAAAGAACCTCTTCCGAGACGTCCCTCCTAATGCAAATTTCGAGTTTTTACAAGAGATAAGTAGATTTCACCTGATATGATTTTACGTCTGTTTTTTCTTGAATTGCATTTTAGACTTGCAAGGTTAACGGTGAGCATGGTTTTTAACTGTTGTCTTTTGTCTTAAACCTGGTTGTCGTTTTTTGACGTGGTGTTAGCCCTGATATGGTTCTAGTAGTCGGCTGGGCTATAAGCAATATGAACTGCTGAACACTTATTTTGATGTCTTTAGAACTGGTGCCATCATGACCTTCAACTAAGCCTGACTATTTAAAATCACCCACACTTTCTTATACAGTCTTGTTAATTTTGAATATCTCGATATGCTTGACTTCTCCTTCTTGGTGCATTACTTTTTGTCTTCTTGGCATTAAGATTTAGACCTGCCTTTTTGTCTGCTGCATTTACACTGTACAGTATTGTTTTCATGCTAGTGATATAGGAAAAAGTCAAGACATATAAACCCCAATTTCAAAAATACGCATAAATCATTTCAATATTTCATTATACATTTTCACAATATTTAAAATCAGGTTTCACTGTTAGGATAGTATAATTGTCCTCGCTTCAAGTAATTTCTGTTTCAACCAACCGAAACATTTTCAAGGTCAAAGTGTCCTTGAAGTAGAAAAGATTTAGATCATTTTGTGAATATCATTTTTATATAAAACGGACTTCGTGAAAATGGCGTGATCATTCTATTTTAATTTATCTTCCTGAGGAGTGCTCTGAGCTTACGATTTTTGTGCTTTGTATCTGCTTCTATGCTAGCTGAATGGGTAGCGCAAACTGTGTGTTGGATTTGAGAAGTTCTGCAATATGGGAGATAATTCCTACGTGACTCTCAAGAGTTATGTCCTTTGTTTAAATATCTCCTGCTTCCTTTCCTAATGTGCCAGGTTTTGACATTTCTTTTGAGAACATAGTGGTTGGACAGGTCTTGCCTTGTTCTGTGTGTAGACTTGCAAGGTTTAACGGTGAGCATGGTTTTTAACTGTTGTCTTTTATCTTAACCCGGTTGTCGTTCTTGACGTGGCGTTAGCCCTGATATGGCTGTAGTAGTCGGTTGGGCTATAAGCAAATATGAACTTGTGAACTTGCCTCGTTCTTCCTGTTTTCAACAAACAACAACAACAACAACAACAAACAATATTTTATTTATATAGCGCAAAATCTTGATAAAATCAAATCTAAGCGCTTTCCAGAGCCAAATGTGGACCTTTTGGTTTCGTTCAAGGCCAAAGTCTGTGTTCCAGATTGTGGATGCGTATTTCATCATGTTTGGAACTGAAGAACAATATGGAGAACTTTGTTTTATGCAAAACAGTCGATTTCTCTTTTTTACATTTAGTCCTAGGGACGAAAATCCGTTAGTGTGGAGTAGATGGAATGACACAGAACAAACATCTGGGTCCCGAAGGAGTGACTAAACTCATTTTGATCTGGTCCAGCGTATAATGTGATTATCATTATTTAATCCTCTCTGTCTTTTTCTCTCTGTCTTTCTCTGTTTCTCTCTTTCTCTCTCTCTCTTTTTCTCTCTCTCTCTTTCTCTCTCTCTCTTTCTCTCTCTCTTCTCTCTCTCTTATCTCTCTTCTTTCTCTCGCTCTCTCTCTCTCTTTCTCTCTCTCTTTCTCTCTGTCTGTATGTCTCTCTCTCCCTCTCGCTCCTCTCTGCTCGTCATCTATGTCTGTCGCTCACTGTCTGTCTCTTTCTCTCTCTCTCTCTCATTCTCTCTCTGTCTGTCATTCTATCATTCTCTTGTTTCTGTCCTCTCTCTCTCTCTCCTCTCTTTTCTCTCTCTCTTTCTCTCTCTCTCTGTCTCTCTCTGTCTCTCTCTTTTGTCTCACTCGCTGTCTCTTCTCTCTCTTCTCTCTGTCTCTCTCTCTCTCTCCTCTCTCTCTCTCTCTCTTCAATACCATTTTTATTGTCGTTCGTGATGTGCTTGTTATCAGTTTGCTACCGTGGTTTGCAACAACGACTTGACATTTCTGTTGGAGTAGGAGTCATTTGGACTGACTTTCAATTTTCTTTATTCAGTTTTCTCCCCTTTCTAGATCAAGTTCTGAGTTTGTGTGCGTGCGTGCGTGGTGTGTGTGTGTGTGTGTGTGTGTGCGTGCGTGCGTGCGTGCGTGCGTGCGTGTGTGTGTGTGTGTGTGGGTGTGTGTGTGTGTGTGGAGAGAGAGAGAGAGAGAGAGAGAGGCAGAGTCGTTGGACTGATTTTTATATTTTCTCTTCTTTCCCTTCCCCCCCCCCCCCCCCCCCCAATATGTATTTGGCATTTACCTTCAGAGGCGAAGATGTAATAGCTACCTTTCCTTTTATCGTGTCGTCAAGTTTGACATTTGAGTTACAGAAGATGTGGTCGTTGCTTTATTTCAGTCGATGATCAGCTTTTCATTGTCATGTGCGACTTCTTGTCTTGGAAAATGATCGCATTTCGTATGACTGCTAAAACAGTCGACCTCTCTTAGCCATGCCCTGGGAAAAGGGAGGGGAGAGAGAGAGAGAAGAGAGAGAGAGACAGAGACAGAGACAGAGAAAAGAGAGAGGGATAGAAAGAGAGAAAGAGACAGATAGACAGGGCGGACAGAGAGAGAGAGTGATTGTGTGTGTTTGTGTGTGTGTGTGTCTTTAATACTCTCTTTCTCTCTCTCTTTCTCTCTGTCTGTCTCTCACTGACACACACACGCGCGCGTGCGCGCACACACACACACACACACTCACACACACACACACGCACGCACGCACGCATGCACGCACTCACGCACGCACACACACACAGAAGATGAGAGGAGAGAGAGAAGAGAGGCGGGGAGCAGACAGACATGCACACACACAACACACCACGCACGCACGACACACTCACAACACACGTACGCACACACACACACACACACACACCACACCAACGTACGCACACACACACATACCACACACACACACACAACACACACACACACACCACACACACACGCACACACAGAGAGAGAGAGAGAGAGAGAGAGAGAGAGAAAGAGAGGAGAGACAGAGACAGAGACAGTCAGAGAGAGAGAGACTATAATCATCATAACCACATCATGTGTGGTAACAATACGAAACAAAACGAAGCTGCAGCCTTCGTAGTTCACGTTGCTTTAACACAGTTCTCTCCCTCTCTGTCAGTATACCTGTACCTGTCTCTGTTGTGTTCGGTTGTGCAGCAAATCGATTTGATTTTGCTGTCCTCTATGGCTCAAAGTCTGTAATGGAGGGGGGGGGGGGGTATACATACACGCTTTATCATCCATGGAGAATATACTCTCTGTGTATCTCTCTCTTTCTCTCTCCCTCTCCCTGTCTCCCCCGACCTCTGTCTAACGTTGACCTAATGCTAATATCTCCTTGAGTAATGAAGTATACTGAAATCTAAACTCTCTCTCTCTCTTTCTCTCTCTTTCTCTCTCTCTGTCTTTCTCTGTCTTTCTCTCTTTCTTTCTCTCTCTTTCTCTGTCTCTCTTTCTCTCTCTCTCTCTTTCTCTCTGTCTTTCTCTCTTTTTCTCTCTCTCTCTTTCTCTCTCTCTCTTTCTCTCGCTCTCTTTCTCTCTCTGTCTTTCTCTCTCTCTCTCTCTGTCTTTCTCTCTCTCTCTCTGTCTTTCTCTCTCTCTCTCTCTCTCTCTCTCTCTCTCTCTCTCTCTCTCTAACAGCTGAGAAAATTAATTATCCCTGCCATGAATTATTTTTATCATTCATGTCCGATGGACGGTAAAAAGTCAGTGATAATGTACATGAATTGTATATATCGTAATGCCGTGATCTGGTGGCCATGTCGCGAAGCCCTGCCCCCATTGTACCCATCCCTATCCCCATGTACCCTTGTACTCTCTCTTTTTCTCTCTTTCTCTCTCTCTCCTTCTCTCCCTCCCTCCCCCCTCCCCACCCCCTCTGTCTCTCTCCCTCTCCCACTCCCTCTCTCCCCTCTCTCTCTCCCTTCTCTCCCCCCTCACTCGCTTCTCACTTCCTATTTGTCTCCCTCCTCTCTCTCCCTGTCCTTTCACTACATTGAATATTCATTAAATAGATGTGGTGTAGTGTCGATGAAAGAAAAGAGAATGTTACACGCTTTTCACTTGGAGAATACAGTTTTGGCGTCTCTGTCTCTGTGTCGTTTATCACTTTGGAGAATACAGTTTTGGCGTCTCTGTCTCTGTGTCGTTTATCACTTTGGAGAATACAGTTTTGGCGTCTCTGTCTCTGTGTCGTTTATCACTTTGAAGAATACAGTTTTGGCGTCTCTGTCTCTCTGTCCATTATCACTTTAGAGAATACAGTTTTGGCGTCTCTGTCTCCCTGTCCTTTATCACTTTGGAGAATACAGTTTTGGCGTCTCTGTCTCTGTGTCCTTTATCACTTTGGAGAATACAGTTTTGGCGTCTCTGTCTCCCTGTCCTTTATCACTTTGGAGAATACAGTTTTGGCGTCTCTGTCTCTGTGTCGTTTATCACTTTGGAGAATACAGTTTTGGCGTCTCTGTCTCTGTGTCCTTTATCACTTTGGAGAATACAGTTTTGGCGTCTCTGTCTCTGTGTCGTTTATCACTTTGGAGAATACAGTTTTGGCGTCTCTGTCTCTGTGTCGTTTATCACTTTGGAGAATACAGTTTTGGCGTCTCTGTCTCTCTGTCGTTTATCACTTTGGAGAATACAGTTTTGGCGTCTCTGTCTCTCTGTCCATTATCACTTTGGAGAATACAGTTTTGGCGTCTCTGTCTCTCTGTCCATTTACCTTGTTTCATCTCTCCTTTACTCTTCTCTCTTTATCTCTGTCTCTGACTGTCTGTCTGTATGCTGTTTAAAGACATGTGCAGGCAATTTTTAAATATTCAGTCGATGGATTTCTGATTGCTCACGTTCAAACAAACAGGAACAGAAAAACCAAACCAAAACCAAACCAAACCAAACCAAAACAAAAACCTATAGAATCAGAACGCTTAAATGATATAACAAGACCAGATAGACCCAGGAAAAAAATTTGGACGGGCTTGCGATGTGGCTGAAGACATCTAGAAGTGGGAGATGTACTTGCAGCATCAAGGGATAAGTTCGTATGGAGGGTCATGATCGCCAGTGCCATGCGGCAAGGCACGTGATGATGAACAAGCCAAGACAGGCGCAAATGTTTGTCAGTCGTAAATGTGGGAACAAATAGCAAACAAGCAAACAAACAAACAAGAAAAGAAAGCAAGCAAGACAAAAGATCGTGGAAATACAGCAACACTTCCTTGTTGTTTCGTCATGTAGGAGATGTTGTGTCTTTGTTAGACAAGTGTTTGATGAAAGAAAAAGTACAAAAACAATTATCCACAAATACTAAGAAATGAAAAAGGAAGAATAGAAAAAGGAAAGGGTAAAAACCATCACCACTACCACCAGCATACCACTACTACCACCCCCACCAGCACACCACTAGTACCACCACCACCACCACCACTACCACCACCACCACTACCACCACCACTACTACCACCATCACCACCACTACCATCACCACCACACTACTACCACAACAACTTCAGCAGCAGCAGCAACAACGAAAAATGGAGAGAGACAGAGAGGGGAGAGAGAGATAGAGAGAATATTCGATGTTGAGCAAGATAGGGTGGTGGTGGATAGAAGGAAATGTACTCTTGAAATAAAATTTATGTTATCCTGGCTTTTATTCTCTCTCTCTCTCTCCCTCCCGCTTCCTCTCTCTCTCCATCTTCCTCTCTCTCTCTCCCTCTTTCTCTTCCTCTCTCTCTCCCTCTCTGTTTCCCTCTCTCCCCCTCTCCCTCTCTCCCTCTCTCTACCTCTCTCTCCCTCTCCCTCCCTCTCCCTCTCTCTCCCTCTCCCTCTCTTCCTCCTCTACCAGTCCGTCCCTCTCTCACTTCCTCTCTCTCTCCCTGTTTCTCCCTCTCCCTCTTCCTCTCTTTCTCTCTCTCTCCCTCTTCCTCTCTTTCTCTCCCTCTCCCTGTTTCTCCCTCTCCCTCTTCCTCTCTTTCTCTCCTTCTCTCTCTCCTCTCTCTCTCCCCCCTCTCTATGTCTCTCTCTCCCCCCTCTCTCTCTATGTCTCTCTCTCATGTGACAGTGGTGTCGCCTGCTCTGTTTGCCTCAGACTTCAGCAGTCGCTGTCGGCTGCTGACAACGTGAACTCCAGTATTGAAGCCAAGGACAACATGTATAAGACCCTTCATTCTCCAGCAATATATATCCGCCAGCTCCCGCCAGTTCGTTACATACCGTGAACCGCTTTGCCTACAGAGAACCACCAACCGACGTTGAGCAAGATAGGGTGGTGGTGGATAGAAGGAAATGTACTCTTGAAATAAAATTTATGTTATCCTGGCTTTTATTCTCTCTCTCTCTCTCCCTCCCGCTTCCTCTCTCTCTCCATCTCCTCTCCGCTGCCTCACCCTGTCCACCAGCTTTGGCGCAGCTTCCGAAGCTGATGGAGTGGGTGGGGGAGTGCAAGGGTGACAGTCAGATGATGGTTTTTCTGTAGACGAAGTGGTTAAGATCACCCATCGACTCACAAGTCTGTGATTCAGGGCCACTATGCCATCGATCACAGAGACAAATCATCATCATCATCATCAGATTCCCTGCCGCATGGCGTTGGAGACCATGGACCTCCAGCCATCTCTATCTCTCGTTGCCCCCAGCATCTCCCCCACCCTTCTCATCCCCAGCCACTCTGCAAGTCCGTCCAGCATTCTCTCCCTGGGTCTACCTGGTGCTCTCTTTCCCTCCAGCTTTCCCGTTGTGACCAGGTGCTCCAAATCCCCCTTCCTCATAAAATGGCCTATAAATGTTGCTTTTCTTTTCCTAATCTTCCTTATGAATGATCTACTTGTGTCTGCCTCCATCAAGACTGTCTTGTTTGTTTTCTTTGCTGTCCATGGAACTCTCAACATTCTTCTGAGAAACCACATCTCGGCTGCCTCAATCTTGCTCTGGTTTTGCTTGCTGACTGTCCACGCCTCGCATCCGTACAACAGTATTGGTTCTATATAACATTCCAGGACTCTCTTTCTGATGTTAATTGATAGGCATTTGTTGGTAAGAATGCTTGTCATCTTCTTGAAGACAGAGACAAATATAGAGAGTAAAAGAAGGGCAGTAATCGTAAAGACAAATATAGAGAGTAAAAGAAGGGCAGTAATCGTAAGTTCAACCAGACATGGAAAATAAACAGAACAAAAATCTGGTGTGATACTTTAAGATGTTGAAACTGTTTTGAAAGTAAATTCGAACGAACGTATGTCGGAGGAGTAGGAGCTTTTTTTCTGCTTCTTTTTTCCCCCTAAATTTCAGATAACCGAGAGGGATGTTTTGTGTGTGTGTGTGTGTGTGTGTGTGTGTGGTGTGTGTGTGTGTGTGTGTGTGTGTGTGTGTGTGTGTGTGTGTGTGTTTATGTTTGTGTATGTGTGTGTGTGTGTGTGTGTGTGTGTGTGTGTGTGTGTGTGTGTGTGTGTGTGTGTTCATCTCTTACCGAAATGTATTATCAATATTTTTTATCAGATGTTTCTGGATAACTCTTGACCACATAGGACCAAGTGTGGATCCTTCAAGATGAAAATGGCAATGGCATAAGCTTGAAGGACACGACGTAAAGGTCTGTATCATACGGACCGAAGAGAAAAACCTGCCTAAAATTAGATTCTCTCTGTCTCTCTGTCTCTGTCTCTCTGTCTCTCTCTCTCTCTCTCTCTTTTTTTTTTTTTTTTTTTAAGATGTGTGATCATCACTTTCTCAGACACTATAGACACCAGTCAGAATCTGTATACAATGGAACCTAGCAACGAAAACTTTGGTGTTTGACTGCCCACATCAGTGTTCCAGCCATTCTGGTGTGCTACTTATATGTAGTGTTTACTAGGAATCGTCCAGTTGTTTCACACTTGTATTCAGTTTTTGTGTATGTCTTTTTGAA
Organism: Monoplex corrugatus; assembly: GCA_030674185.1. Lineage (NCBI taxonomy): Eukaryota > Metazoa > Mollusca > Gastropoda > Littorinimorpha > Ranellidae > Monoplex > Monoplex corrugatus. The sequence continues at coordinate 11,987,795 of CM060308.1, read as the reverse complement.
ATCTTCTGGTGATTAATTCGACGGAATGGTCAACGCCAGCGGCATATCCTTAGATTATGTGTGTACATGTATTGATATGTGAACTGAATTTTCTTCCATTTGGTTTTTTTTGTTTTTTTTTTTCGAACCAGTTGTGTACGTTTTGAAATGTTTATAACACTGATAAAGCTCTGTGCAGTCGGTTGGGTTTTAAACAATAAGAATAATAAGAATATATTTCTGATTTCAAAACCGTTCCAGCACTTAGTATTGTGCACAGGCTGAAGGAGTCTCCCTGATAATTGCTGGTTGTGTGGTTGTTTGATTATCGGAGTGATGAATCCCTCTTGATCAACCCCATAATCCCTGTGGGACAACCCCCATAATCCCTCTTGATCAACCCCCATAATCCCTGTGGGACAACCCCCATAATCCCTCTTGATCAATCCCCATAATCCCTGTGGGACAACCCCCATAATCCCTCTTGATCAATCCCCATAATCCCTGTGGGACAACCCCCATAATCCCTCTTGATCAACCCCCATAATCCCTGTGGGACAACCCCCATAATCCCTCTTGATCAACCCCCATAATCCCTCTTGATCAATCCCCATAATCCCTGTGGGACAACCCCCATAATCCCTCAATCAACCCCCATAATCCCTCTTGATCAACTCAATAATCCCTGTGGGACAACCACCATAATCCCTATTGATCAGCTCCCATAATCCCTGTGGGACAACCCCATAATCCCTATTGATCAAGCCCCATAATCCGTATTGATCAACCCCCATAATCCCTTGTGGGACAACCCCCATAATCCCTATTGATCAACCCCCATAATCCTTATTGATCAACCCCCATAATCCCTGTGGGACAGCCCCCATAATCCCTTGTGGGACAACCCCCATAATCCCTTGTGGGCACAACCCCCCCTCCCCCCCCCCCCCCCCCCCGTTCCACACTATACGTGTGAATCGTGTAGAATGTGGGACAGTGAACTTTGGTGTGGCTTGTGGTGCTGTGTGCCATCCGTGATCTTGAATCAAGCGTGGAAGTGAGCTGTGTTTACTTCATTGACACCCCCCTGTGGTCCACTGTTTTTCTGTCTGCCACCTTGCTGTTTCTGTGCCGGAGAAAGTTGTGAGGGTTTGACTGACCGTAAACTGTGTGGGTCAGTTGGTTGAGCGTCAGATTCATATACCATTGGTTGTGGGTTCGATCTTGGGGTACGCTGTATTGACCTGGCAGTTCGTGGGTTTAGTTTATGTGCAGGCTTAAGGCGTGTGCCGTGATCATTCTGGATCTTCTCCATCACATGGCACTTGTGGCGTTAGTGCAAATGGAATTCATTCCGAGCGCTGAGACGTCTTGAGAAATTGAATCTGAAAAATTGAAACTGTATTGAGCTTTTTAGGCCTTCTTATTGTCCTGTCTTAACACAGTTGTTGTTCTGAGGGAGCACAATTGTTATGTAAGACGTTAAACAAAGACGAAATCAAACCAAAAAAATTGTAACAAGTAGGGATCAAAATTGAATGAAGAAATTGAACGGCATGCCATTAAAAAAAAAAAAAAACAGCGAAAAATAAGAAAAATTAGACGTAGAGGTTTACAAGTTAAAATAATTCAACGACTGTTGCCAATAAATGTTTCCTTAATATACATATGGGTGTGTAATGTTGATGTCTGCTCATTTTGTAGAAATGAATAAAACAGGTCACGTCATTTTTTCGTGTTTTTTTTTTATCAGCAGAAGTATACAGTTGTTCTGGCATCAGCTCCAAGCAGCTATCAACAATCATTGTGACAATGCCTCCTCGGTCATATATAAAAAATATATTGTGTTATTTGGATACGACAGTCTGTTTAAGTCAGGTCCACACCTCCTCCTTAATTGCTGGGACTTGTACGATGTGAGACAAATGCACTGCACTGCGGACTCCTTAAAGAACCTCTTCCGAGACGTCCCGCCTGATGCAATTTTCCAATTTTTACAAGAGATCAATAGATTTCACTTGATATGATTTTACGTCTGTTTTTCTTTAATTGCATTTCAGATTTGCAAGCCCCTTGAACATGAAGGCAGGTCCACCACCGGAATGACCGGAGCATTAAGGTGGGCAGTTAACTGGCCAGCTTTTATATTGCATGTTGGAATTGAACCCAAGACATCAGATCTGATGTAAACGGTTCTGTCAACAACGCCAGCCAGTAAAACCCAGCTAGTCTGCTATAACTGTGGCTAGCCTGAGGGTGGAACTCTGAACCTCTGGGTTATCGGTATGATGTTTTCACCATCTGACCTGATGGGGCCACGAGGGTGGATAGGGAGGAATAGGGTTGTTGTACAATCATCGACGCACAATGCCACGACCATGAGTAGACTGAAAACTCTGAAAACCGACAGACTAAACAGTAAAAAGGTGAACAGTTTCAAAAACAGAGTTACCTCCCACCTCAATGCTGACACTCTTGACATTCTCGCTACTGCGAAACTTCAGGAGTAAGCTCAAACAAACACAAACACAAACTGTCCTGTATGAATGTGAGAGTGCTTGGTCAGGCAGGTAGTGGGTAGGGGGTGTGCTGGTAGGAGGGCCGCTGCGGCGGGGGGTGCCGGGGGCCGTCACTAGGATGCCTACCCGTCACTTCTCGTCCACTCTGATCCAGTTAGTGGGCAGGGAGTGTGTGAATGTGAGGAGCAAATTTTTTTTTTAAAGTCAGGCAGCCGGTTCGTGGAAACCCCCTATTCTGTGGCAAAATAATCAAAGTGTTGATTGTGGCCACACAACAGAAGAAGAAGAACAGTCTTTCTCATCATCATCATCATCATCATTATCATTATGTGCCCTGCCGCATGGCGTTGGCGATCATGGCCCTCCATATATGTATCTATCCCTTGTTTCTCAGTAACTATTTCCCTAAGGTTATGCTGGTTTAGCCACTACTGAACTAGGTAACAAGAAACTGTGGGAACAACTGGACAGCAGAAGGTCGTCAGAGGAAAAACGTCCGTCAAGCAATTGTTTCAGCCCTAATGCACCTGTCACACGGGCGAAGACTTTTCCAAGACTTCCATAAATAGAACGGCCCCAAGTCTTAGAAAAGTTTTGTTGTTTTTTTAGTCTCGGCTCCGCTGTCACACGGGCCACGACGTTTCCAAGACTTAGAGGCACCGCCCCTTTCTTATAATCTCGCGCTGCCTGCTGGCTGTGGCGAGACGCTGGCTGGCTGTGACGCTGTATTTGGTTTTGCCAAGACCAAGTCTGAAGTCTGGAAAACTTGTGCAGGTCTTCTTCGAGTCTTGGCTCAAGTTTTGTGCTATTTCGGCGTTTCGAAACTTGGGCATATTTTGGATACATTTTTGGCCTGTTGGGGTTCCTGGGGGGTCCCTCCTTGTTTTTTGGGGTTGGGAAACTAGTGTTTGCCAATCTCGAAGATTCATGTATGACTTGTCAGGATCTCGCATGACTTTAACTTCATGTTTTGGGAATTTATTTTTTACTTTGTTGAAAAGGTATAAAAGGCCCAGTTTGAGATAGTAGCTCTGTCACTTGTTGGAGGGACATCATCATGGCTGGACCTGCTCCTCTTCTTTTGGCTATGCACCGGCACCATGTTCATCATGAACAAGCCCACCATCATCAAGGTCAAGATGAAGATCAAGACAGGCGTGGCAGGCGCAGGAGGGCCGTCTGGGTCAGGGAGATCCTGACTGAGCAGCAAAGGAGGAATCTGGGACATTACTACACCCTGCTCCACATCGACCTTCAGGATGATGCAAGCATACAGATGTTCCGGAACTATACCAGGTTCACCCCGCAGACCTTCATTGAAATTTGCAATCGGATTGAGCCCATCATCTCCAAGCAGGACACCAACATGCGACGGTCTTTGGAGCCTGGCTTCAAACTGGCTGTCACGTTGAGGTACCTGGCCACTGGGGACAGCTACATGTCCTTGAAGTATGCATTCAGGTGTGGCCACAACACCATCTCTCTCTTCATCCCTGAGGTCTGCCGGGCCATCATCCAAGTGTACCAGCAGGAAGCCTTTCCTGGAGTGTGGACTGAGGAGGGTTGGAGGGCTGTAGCACATGGTTTCCAGGAGAGATGGAACATGCCTCACTGCATGGGGGCTCTGGATGGGAAGCACAGTCCCCTGAAGAAACCCAAGAACAGTGGGAGTGTCTACTACAACTACAAGGGATTCTTCTCGATCCCCCTGCTGGCACTGGTAGATGCAGGCTACAAGTTCCTGTGGGCGGAGCTGGGTGGCTTTGGGAGCATGTCGGATGCTCAGATCTTCTTGGAGACTGACCTCAGAGATGCCTTGGAGACCAACGACGCCAACAGGCCACCAGCATGCCCCCTCACTCAAGATCCTGAGGACACTGTCAACGTTCCATACTTCATTGTCAGTGACGATGCCTTCGCCCTCAGGGACTTCTGCCTCAAGCCTTACTCCAGGAAGACTATGGACAGACGACAACTGGTCTTCAACTACAGGCTGTCAAGGGCTAGGAGGGTGGTGGAGAATGCCTTTGGCATCTTGGCTCATCGCTTCAGGATCTTCCTCAAGACTGTGGAGCTGCAACCCAGAAACTACATCCCCGTCATCAAGGCTGCCCTCGTCCTCCACAACATCGCCCTGGACAGACAGCCCATCCCCGCCCATGTTGTAGACAGAGAGGATGAAAGAGGGAACATCACCCCTGGAGCCTGGAGAGACGTTCTCGTCTGGGATGAACAACCACAGCCCCCACCTGCACGTGCTGACACTGCTGGGAAGAGGACCCGTGAGATCATGGCAGACTTCTTTGGCAGCCCTCACGGCATGGTCCCATGGCAATGGGAGAGGGCCCATGTCAACCCACCCGAACAACTGGAGCATGTCCTTGCTGCTGCCCGCTAACCACCTGCTGCTCCAAGCTATCCTGCGCCTGCTGCCTCCCCCTGAGTCTCCCTTTCCAAGGAACTCATTCTAGGCCCTTTTCAGGGCCAAAAAAACTCAAAAGACAGTTGCTTTTGTTGCATTCAATTTGTATTTGTCTTTGTGTGTCCAGGTACATTCCCAATGTCCATTCTTTAATTAGAAAGAAGTAATAATGTAGATGAAAACATAAATTATTTTCTACTTCAGCCTATACTTACATGCATCTCAAAATCACATAATAATGTGTAGTTTAACATAATATCTCTTCACAAATCGAGCGAAACAAGTTTGGGGGGTTTATGGTATTTTTATGTTTTTTAGGTATTTCCGTCAAGCATTTGATATTTTAACATAGCCATAATTACCTTAAAAAACAACACTCCAAAACGAACAAAGACAAAGAAAACAAGACAAACGAGAATAATGCTGACAAATGAACTGTCTTGTGAACAATTGTGGCCCTGAAAAGGGACGGGTGTACTCCCTCCCGCTGGTTCAGCAGTTCAGGAGGTCTGTGAAGTCCACAGTCGTGAGATCCGACAGATCCTCTGGAGGAGGCTGTGGCACACGCTTTGGAGTGCGGGTTTTGCGGGGAGACACCCTTGGCAGAGGGCGATCTGGCGTGCTGGTCGCAAGAGGGCTTGCTGCTGGCCCTGATTCCGGCTGTGTCGAACCGGCCTGCTGAGTGGGAGCTTGTGGCTCTCGGCCTGAATCCGCCACATAGATTGGTCCTGCCTGAGGATACGGCGGCTGATCCGGAACGGGTATGCAAGCCGTGTGCCGCAGCATGACCTGGTAGACCTCGTCATGGAAGGCCAATCTCTGCGAAGGGAGTCATGGTGGAGGTGCGCCACTCGATGTAGCCCCAGTAGTGGCTGCGTGGGTGCTCGGCTCTTTGGATGTACTTGTAGAGCTCTTGCCGCATTTGCTCACAGCAATCAGATGAAGAGGGTGTAGCAGCTGCCTTTCGGAGGGTTGAGGTGGATGCAATGCCCACGGACCTAGGTTCCCTCCAACTTGGCCCAGGCTGATCAGGGCCAAGGTCTGTATCAGGGTCCACCACCAACCTCCTCTTGCCCCCCAATGTTTGTGGGACTACTGTCTCGATATGAGTCAGCAAGAACGTCATGTGGTCCCAGATCCATTGTTGGACATGAGTCAACTTGCCGGTTCCTGACCCTGACTTTGCCTTTTGCTTCTTGGTCCTGGCAAGGATCGTCCTCATTGACTGGTACCAGGTAGTGATGCAATTGACATCCACCTTCAACCGCTGGGCCAACAGACTCCATTCACGGTCTTTCAAGGACTTGTTCTTGAAATCGCAATGGCTCTTGTTATAAATGTAAGGCCTCTCTCTCAGGAAGTCGCACACATCCAACTTCTGAATTTCTGTGAGCCTCTGCTTCTTGGCCTTGCCCTTGGCAGCAACACCAGAGCCACCACTTGGTTCTTTATCCAGTGCTGGAGCAGGATCAGCGTGAGACTGCTCCCCCTCATCAGGAACTTGATCCAAGAGCTCCTGCTCCATTGACTGGTTTGAAGCGCAGTCGGACTCAGAACCAGACATCTTGACTTGTGTTGATTTGACTTGAATTGTCTCGAAATCGCGCAGCAACCCAGCAGAGCTTCCAGCAGCAGTCGAGTGTAGAATAAAAGTTATGCGAGATAGGCCCTACTTCCATAGCAGTCACACACAAGACTCACGCAGTTTTCCTCAGTCCTGGCGGGTCCCGTAAAACACGAGAAGACTCGAGGGAACGTTTTCAAAACCGGTCAGGACTAGCCAAGACCGATGCCAAACCTGCAACAGTGCTGCGCGCGCATCGACCTATTTTTTTTCCCGCGCGTGGCAGCTACGCCCCATTTGCGTCACCCAAAACGTCTCGCGGACGTTTTCAACACCGCGCGGCACTGACTAAGACTGGGCAGCACTGGCCAGGACTGTACAGGACCCGACAGGACGTTTCGCCGATGTTTTTTCGAATTTTAGTCGCCAAGACTTGAAAAAGTTATTGGTCCAGACCAATAACCCACGACTAGGCCCAAGACTGAAGAATCGGATTTTCCCAGACGCCTGGGGTCTTGGTCGTGCAGTCACACGGGAGAAAAAGTCTTAGAGATGTGCCTAATTTTAGAAGTCTTGGAAAAGTCTTCGCCCGTGTGACAGGTGCATTAAGGAGGCAGACCTACCCAGATTTGGGTACCAAGATTGTGATTTCCAGTGTTTCAGTTCTAATTAATCAATCACTATGATATTTGGCAAGAAGATACCTCAGACAGTATTCTTTGGATTGAATATCATTGTTGGAGTCTGTGAATTATGAAAAGTTGACAAAAATTAATTAATTAAAAATATTCTCGCAAAAATGAAAAAAATATAGTACATACTGTGACATTTATTAACTACACATATATTCATGTTAGGAATTTGGTATTTAGTGAGCAAACACATCTGTATAGTATGTATGACGTGTAGTAAAATCTTAGCTTTACTATCATTATTTTCTGTACAATAATCACACCAATTTTTAGAATAATTTTGATAACAAAATTATAATACAACTTTTGATAAAAATGTTTCTTTCAAGCAGAACAGCAAGATTTTACTACCGGGTATAGGTACCTGTCCCCGCTATAAGTGTGCCAAATATCAAGGAAATCGGATGAAAACGTTTGAACATATGTCTGATGTATACAATCTCGCGAAAAATCGCAATTAATTAATTAATTAATTTTTGTCAACTTTTCATAACTCACAGACCCCAACAAAGATATTCAATCCAAAGAATACTGTCTGAGGTATCTTCTTGCCAAATATGATGGTGATTGGTTAATTGGAACTGAAACACTGAACATCTCAATCTTGGTACCCAAATCTGGGTAGGTCTGCCCCCTTAACTCCTAAAGGGGTCAGGTGGCATCAAGGTCATGGCTCCTGGAAGCCCTGTCCAACTACTTCTCTAAAGGATATGTTGGTTTAGCGGCTCGTGAACTAGGTCAGATACTGTTATAAGGGGACGTTTCTTGTGAAATGATAGTGAATAAATGGTCTCGGCTCTGGTATGTTTGTAAAATATTGACTAGATGGTCTCACCCTCAGTTTGGTAAGATAGTATTTCTATAGGACTTTGCTTGTAAAACGATGTTGACTGAAGGTTCTGTCAGTCTGGTATGCTTGTACAGTGATAGGATCGTATTGACTACGAGGTCTCAGACTGGTATTAGCTGTTTGCTGTGTGGACTGCAGCCAGCATTATGAAGAGAGTGGAAAGTTTGCTACCGCCCCAGGAGTGACTAAACACGATGATCCACCATGTATTTTTAGTAATAACTCTTACAAGTCTGGCAACAAGTTAAAAGTTATGGAGGTTTTACGATGTTTGTGTCATTGGCTCAGACTGTTTATCAATAAAATCCCAGAGGTTCCATTGAGATACGAAATGGCTTCAGAAGCAGACAGTTCAAGGAGGTTTTTGGATTCATAGATCGAATCAGCAGAGGTGATTTGGTGTGTTTTGTCCTTAATGGGTATATATGTGTAGGTTTTATCAAATGTAGACTTCATGGATTTATTCTTCAGCGTAACTTTTCAAAGCACGATGGAAAGAATGTTATACAGGCTTAATATTTTGTGTGAAAGTTAAACGAGAAGATGCATGTATGTATTTTGATTGTTGAATTAAACGATAGAGTATGCATTTGTAATAACACTTCGTTCTTGGAACTTGATAATACTTATTTAAATCACTTAATTTACATACTGCCTATGATAATGTCATACGGTTTAATATTTTGTTGAAATGTTAAATGAAAAGGGATAGCTTTGTATTTTGATTTTTGAATTAACGATAGAGCATGCGTTTGTAATAACACGTCGTTGTTGGAACTAGATACTACTTACTTAAATCACTTATTTACTTACTGCCTATGGTACCATAATCATGTAGGCCAGCAACGAAGGTTCTCCGCTTGTCTGTTCTGGTGCAGTCTCTGTATTGTACTCCAAGACTGTTTCAGTGCCTTAACGTCCTGTCCAAGTTGTATGAAAGTTTTGCGGAACTAGTGTCTGTTATTGTTTTCGTGTATGCCTGTCTCCACTCGGAGGGGGATCACATTGTAATATATAATTGTATATAATATGCTCTCTATAATTTTCCATTGCTTTTATTCTTTCTCTCCATTTATAGCCATGCGCGTGTGTGTGTGTGTGCGTGCGTGCGTATGTCTGTTTCAGCGCTTAGATTTGATTTTATCAAGATTTTGCGCTATATAAATATTGTAATTATTATTATTATTATTATGCCATGTTTTGACATATTTTTTTTTTATGTATTACTTTGTTCAGCAGACTCATTCATCTGTTTTATCCATCGTCTGTTCTGGCTTGTCATTTTGTTGTTGTTTACGGAAAAAAGGGAAAGAGGGAGGAGGGTAAGTTGCTTACAAGAAAGAACACAATGTTTACGAATGATTCCAAGTAGACTTCAAGCTGTGTAAAAGGAATTCACAAGTGTTTGTGTGGGTGTCAGTTGTATATATTATCCCACACAGCGCTTTTCTTATCTGTGTTTTGATAAGAACACTTTTGCTGGCTTGTTCCTGTAGATCCTTTTCCCACTTGTGTTTTATTGTGTTGTTGTTGTTGTTGTTGTTGTGGGTGGTGGTGGTAATGATCGTCCGTCGTCATCGTCGTCGTAGGCGTGGGGGAGAGAGAGAGGAGAGAGGGGAGAGAGAGAGAGAGAGAGGAGAGAGAGAGAGAAGGAGAGAGAGAGAGAGAGAGAGAGAGAGCGTGTGTGTGTCCGCGCGGCCTGTACATGTTCTTGATAGAATGTTATATATGTTGTCACTCTTTCTATATTCTTGGTGGAATGTTATATTTAGTGACTCTTATTCTTGGTAGAATGATATATTTAGTCACTCTTATATTCTTAGTAGAATGTTATATTTAGTCAATGTTATTATATTCTTGGTAGAATGTTATATTTAGTCACTTATTATATTCTTGGTAGAATGATATATTTAGTCACTCTTATATTCTTAGTAGAATGTTATATTTAGTCAATGTTATTATATTCTTGGTAGAATGTTATATTTAGTCACTCTTATATTCTTAGTAGAATGTTATATTTAGTCAATGTTATTATATTCTTAGTAGAATGTTATATTTAGTCACTCTTATTATATTCTTGGTGGAATGTTATGTTTAGTCACTCTTATATTCTTAGTAGAATGTTATATTTAGTCAATGTTATTATATTCTTGGTAGAATGTTATATTTTAGTCACTCTTATATTCTTAGTAGAATGTTATATTTAGTCAATGTTATTATATTCTTAGTAGAATGTTATATTTAGTCACTCTTATTATATTCTTGGTGGAATGTTATTGTTTAGTCAATGTTATTATATTCTTAGTAGAATGTTATATTTAGTCACTCTTGTTATGTTCTTAGTAGAATGTTATATTTAGTCACTCTGATCATACGGTAACACTAATAACGTCGAAACATTGACGGGAAGACGGGAAGGAAGTCGATACGTTTAAAAGTTTACTGCCTCCCTGGTCTTAGAAGTGTCACACATGTCGACCTGTCACGAACAGACTTTACCATGTCGCCCAGTATGGAGAAGATGGATATAATGAACCATCCCTTGTCACCAGATAAATCTCATGGCACAGACTTAAGACTTCGAGAAAATCAATTTGTAAATCAACCGATTGCAAGACTACCCAACACATAATAAACAGGATGTAACGTTGGCTCTCGCGCTCTATCCACCAATGGCAAACACTTAACTCTTTCACTTTCTCTCGCTATCCACCAGCTTCCTACCTTTAACTCCTCACCTTATCCTGCAGGACGCTGATGGATAGGGTGAGGGGATCAAAGGATTAAGTTTTACTTTACTAGCGTGATTGACAATGGAGGAAGCTGATAGACAGGGTGCGGGAGTCAGATGGTTAAAATTATTCTGAAGAGAAGGGGTGATGGCAGTTTCAAATTTTTTTTTTTAGGATGGCGTTTCAGCGGACGAGACAGTCTTGATGGAGGCAGACACAAGAAGATCATTGATAAGGAAGAGTATGAAAAGACAAGCAACATTTATAGGCCATTTTATGAGGAAAGGGGAATTAGAGCACCTTGGTACAACAGGAAAGCTGGAGGGAAAGAGAACACCAGATAGACCCAGGGGAAAAATACTGGACGGACTTGCAGGGTGGCTGAGGACAGAGAGGATGGAAGATGTGCTTGCGGCAACAAGGGATAGATACATATGGAGGGCCGTGATTGCCAACGCCTTGCGGCAGGGCGCATGGTGTGATGATGATATGATGGTTGACAATGCGGGATGTTGGTTGGCAGGTGCAGGAGTTAAAGGGTTAAGAACAGTGAACTCAAGATCTCAAGTCTTCGAGTTCAATTCCAGCCCGCAGGATAATTGAATTGGCCTGCTCCATTTATTTTGGTGGTGCTTTACCTTTTCAAGACAATGCCAAGGTTTTGCGTAAGCTCGAGGAGTCTTGCCATGTATCTGCTGGCAAGTTTGGATGGAGTGCATATGGACTTGTCCGAGTGCCATGACTCCCTCTTGGACAACTCCATACTTTTATGAGGAAAGGGGATGAGAGAGATAAGCAGAGAAGACGAGGACGAAGAACAGTGCAGAGAAGATGATGACGAAGGAGAAACGTAGAGAGATGATGATGAAGAAGTTTGCAGAGCAGACGACGACAAAGAAGAAAGCAGAAAAGACGATGGTGAAGAAGAATGCAGAGAAGACAATAAAGAAGAAGATAGCAGAAGACGACGACGAAGAAGAAGCAGAGAAGGCGACGATGAAGAAAAAAGCAGAGAAGACAATAAAGAAGAAGACAGCAGAAGACGACGACGAAAAAGAAAGCAGAGAAGACGATGACAAAGAAGAAAAAACAGAGAAGACGACGACGAAGAAGAAACAGAGAAGACAAAACAACAAAGAAGAAAAACAGAGAAGGCGACAAAGAAGAAAGCAGAGAAGACGACGACGACGAAGAAAACAGAGAAGACGACAACGACGACGAAGAAAGCAGAAAAGACGTCGACGAAGAAGAAAGCAAAACCAGACGACAAAGAAGATGAAAGAGAAAATGAGAAAGAAAAGAAAACACAAGAAACAACGACAACAGCAACAACACAACAAAAAATCAGAGAAAGCGAATGAGAAGCAACCCATCGGAACCAGCTAAACAAACAATTCTGAAAATTTCCCTCGCACAAACAAACAACGGGTTCCAGATATTGAAATATTAGATTAAATTTACACACACCCTCCGCTCTCCATGGGATCTGCTCCTTTCCTTTTACCCCCCCCTTCACCTCCCCCCACCCCCCCCCCCCCCCACTTTCTTCTTCAGCTCATTCTATGTGTCTATCTGTATGGCTGCTTGTCTGTTAGCTTATTGTTCTGTCTGCTTGTCTGTCTTTCTGTCTGTCTCTCGCTTGTTCCTCCTCGCCTCCTTCTCTCGATTGATCTTGGAACAAAAGTTGACTTGTCAATTTGAGAAACTTTAGAATCAGCCGTCTTGTCTCGGGTGTGTGGCGTTTTGTTTGTGAAGCACTTCTTGAGGATCCTCGGCCATGGAGAACCCCACGTTTTAACAATTCCCTCTCCCCCTGCCCCGCCTCCAGCAAGCCATACGTGTGTGTGTGTGTGTGTGTGTGT
>CM060308.1:11950175-11972675 GCA_030674185.1 Monoplex corrugatus | reverse complement strand
TTTGTGATAGAGACATAGAGAGAGAACGTACGTGTGTGTGTGTGTGAGAGAGAGAGACAGAGACAGAGAGTTGATTAAAGAAAAACACCTCTCCATATTATTTTTTATGGTCTGACGCACTCCATCCATTTTATCAGTTAGTTAGCAGTTCCCCTTTCCCTCCTACCCACAGCACTGGAGGATGATAAATGGCCAGGCACGGAGAGGTGGAGGAAACCGCACGGAAGATAGAACGCTGCCGGTGATTGGCTAACCTGGCAAGACGGAACCGGGTAAATGACCAAGTCGGTCGCTGTCTTGATGAAACGAGTTTCAGTTTTTGGAAAAGTGCACATTTGAGCGTTTAAGAGTGCATTTTCGTCTGTCAGTTTTATTTTGCGTTTAATGGCGGTTTCAGACATATTGAAGTAACGTTGTTTTTTTTCAAACACTTTATTTTCTCTATAACCCGGACAATTTTAAATGGTGAATTATTGATGTGATCGGACGATTTTTGAGGGTCATACGAACCGCGATAAGAAAGGGAGTGAATGCATTGTTACGTGGATGCGATAGTCGAGTGGTTTGGAAACTGGTTTCCTGTTGGAAGATTTGGGTTCAAATCTGCTGAAATTTAACCTCTTTTGTGTGTATGTACACGCTTTCCAAACGACAAATCCACTCGTGAAAGATCCTGTTCAGGCATGTCTGTGTTCGGTAGCTTATGCAAATACGAGAATGCCCTGCATGCGTATCCCCCTAAACATGATAGACCTGTAATTATTTATTATGTACTTTATATGTATGTTCCTTTTTTGAAGGTGATATACACACATACACATGTCATTTACATGTAACCAAGATTATTCCAGCGGTAGGCTGATAAAATATTAGTATAAAAATATAGACTAGGTAAAACACAGTCTAGGTAGGACCACAGGACCTGGCCAGCTCATGGGTTTATGTGCAGGCTTAAGGTTTGCGCCATGAACATTCTGGATCTTCCCCATCACATGGCACCTGTGACGTTAGTGCACATGGAATTCATTCCGAGCGCGGAGACGTCCTTCTGAGAAATTGAAACTGAAATTGAAACTGAATTCAAACTTTCTTTTAATTGAAACTGAATTCAAACTTTCTTTTAATTGAAACTGAATTCAAACTTTCTTTTAATTGAAACTGAATTCAAACTTTCTTTTATCTGGTCTTGTCTTGTCTTGTCCTGTCTTGTTTTTGTCTGTCTTTGGATGTTATATCAGAGATTCGTTCTGGTTCATTTTTCGCATTTCTTGGTTCCTGTTAAAGCGAATATTTAGGAGAAGGGCGGATGATGGGAAGTAATACGCTTGAAGGCAAGTGATTCAGGGGTGTTCAGAACAGTAGCGGGTGTGGTGTTATCAGGAAAGGGTGTACGCCATAACGGGCCATTAATGACTGGACAGTTTCCCATTAGACCCATGTGATCTACGCCTTCCTGTCCTGTCCTGTCCTGGTCCTACAGTCTGTGTCCTGGCAAATCCGGTGACTGTGAAATCGTGTCCTGCTTCCCTTGTTCAGCGGGGAAGTGAGGTAGGGGCGGTGTTGTGAGGAAGTATCTGTCATTCAAGACTTCTCTTTTTAGATTTATTTTAATGCTTACAGAGAAGAGTGGCAGAATGGTTCAGACGTTTGCTTGCCAGTAACTAAACTCGAGGTTCCAGGGGTCGATTCTCGTTGGGGCCTCGACTTCCCTTGTCAGTTGACAAGAAAATTGACCTGAACGTCTAGTCCTTCGGAAGGGGACAAAAGACGAATCGGACCCCTGTGCGTTTGGCCTCTGCAGGCTAAAGATCCCACGGCAGTTGAAAATCGTGAAGAGCAGGCCATTTACCCGGCTGCCTTTGCCTAAAACAGAGAGAGAGAGAGAGAGAGAGAGAGAGAGAGAGAGAGAGAGAGAGAGAGAGAGAGAGAGAGAGGTTTGATTTCCAGGTTCCTCCTCTTGAAGGTCAGTTAACGTGCTTGCTTTCTAAAGTCTTGTAAGAACATTGGATGGCGCTGGACTGCGGCGACGTCTATCAAAGGGGAGAGCAGCCTCAGTTTCACACGGCAAATCCACTGTGACAAAGGATATGAATATGAATAGTGGTCCATTATTTTCAGTATTTAAGAACTCCCATACTCATAAGAGGAGGTTGTGGATTCAACGCTCAGGGGGGGTGGGGGGGGGGGAACCACGTTTCTTTGCGGGCCAACGGTGGGTTCTTTTGACAAAGCTGTAGACACAAGTCCTGGTATCTGGAGTTCAATCCAGCCGGCAGCATCAAAAACTGGTCTGCTTACTGCCCATAATACTGCTTCAGTCATTCTGGTGGTGTCTCGGGGTTTCACACGTTCATTCTCCCCACTCTCTCCATTTGAAGATCTTGCCAGCGCGTAGGGTGTCGTGCAGAATTAAGGAGGCTGCTGGATAACGTTGGCAGTTTGGGTGGAGCGCATATGGAATTTCACAAATGCGGTCACTCTTTCACGAACTCCAAAACCCAAACCCATGTAATATGAATATAGCAAAGGATGTGAACACGTACACGCGCGCGCGCATTGCGCGCACACAAAGACGCGCACACAAAGACACACACACACACACACACACACACCACACACACACACACACACACACACACACTCATACACATATACATAATATACATATATGTATGTATGTATATGTTTATAGGTAGGTAGATAGATAGATAGATAGGTAGATAGATAGATAGATAGATGTCAGATCGATAGATAGATAGTTTAGATGTCTGATCGATAGATAGATAGTCAGAAACCTCTCCAGTGAGGCAACGAAAACACTTGTATGTGCTTTTGTTCTGTCTAGGATAGACTACTGTAATTCACTCCGGGCAGGGATTCCAAAATATTTGTTAGAACCGACCTCCAGCGAATCCAAAACAATGCTGCTAGGCTCGTCTGTAAAGCTTCTAGATCTGAACATATCACTCCTCTTCTTCGCTCTCTCCATTGGCTTCCTGTACCTGATCGTATATCGTACAAAGTATCTACTTTGACCTTTTCTGCTGTTTGTGGTTCTGGCCCAAATATCTTTCTGAACTACTCCCAGTGTATACTCCATCCCGCCAACTGCGTTCC
Source organism: Monoplex corrugatus (assembly GCA_030674185.1). NCBI lineage: Eukaryota > Metazoa > Mollusca > Gastropoda > Littorinimorpha > Ranellidae > Monoplex > Monoplex corrugatus. Next base: position 11,969,558 of record CM060308.1, on the reverse strand, counting down.
TCTTCTGACACTCGACTTCTCACGATACCATCTGCAAGAACTAAGACTTATGGTGAAAGGTCCTTCTCTTTCCAAGGTCCCAAAATATGGAACAAACTCCCTGGCTAGCCTCGTCACTCTGGGCTCCCTCGTCTCTTTCAAATCTGGTCTAAAGTCACATCTCTTCTCGAAGAGCTCGGATACGACTTAACAAAGACATGTCTGTGAGTCACTATCACATGTGCATAAGCGAGTGTGTGCATGCATGTCAGTGTGGGTATGTGGGGGGGAGGAGGGGGGATAAATGTAGCTGTGTGCACGTGCGTGTATATTGTGTGAGTGGAAAACTTGGACCTTGCTTAGTCTGTTAGTGACCGTACTTAGAATGTGTGAAGTAAGTGGGAATGTATTTTATGTGCTTGTGTGTATAGGATGCTGACGTATGTGCGCATGTTAAACACGGTATTTTGTATCGTTTGCTACCCTCTGTTGTCTAATGACTAGAGTGTTTGTGTCGATTTTGTAATGCAATACTATTTTGTATGTTATTGCTCATGTCATGTTTCTTTTTGTCTACAATGCCATGTCTATGTCCACGTAATGTGCTACAATTGTGTATAGATCTAGCATCGATTTGTGAAGCCCCTTGAGCAGTTTGTCTGGATAGTGTGCTCAAAAAGTACCCATTATTATTATTATTATTATTATTATTAATTATTATTATTATAGTACATAGATAGATGATCGTAGATACCTAGATACATAGATACATAATAGATAGATACATAGATAGATAGACCAGATAGTTAGATAGATAGATGTCTGATCGATCGATCGTAGATAGATAGATAGATAGATAGGTAGATACATAGATACATAGATACACAAGATAGATATGTCTGTGTATATATGTATATTTCCTTTGAGGTATGTGTAATGTTTTGAAACGGTTATAGCCCTGATATGGCTCTACGCAGTCGTGGGTTGCTATGAGAGATGTCAACGAAAATTCAGGATTGACCGCTTTGCCGAAGATTCTTCCATACCTATGATTCTTTCGTAGCATATCGTCATCAACGTCGTTAGGACTTTGAAACTTGACACCACCACCCATCCAGGCAGTTATTGAACCAGACGATGTTGTTGTGTGTGTTGTGTCGGCGTTCTTTAGGTTGTGGAAAATGTTGAACAGCTGTCATGTTTCTCTTTGAAAACTGATACTCATTTGCTGTCTTCTCTTTGTTTCAATCCAAACCTACATCTTTTCCTTACCTTCCTTTCTCTCTGTCTGTCGTCTGTCTGTCTGTCTGTCTGTCTCTCTCTCTCATCTCAAGAAGCTGCCTGAATTTCTCTCTCTTCGTTCGTTCCTTGATTTAACGTCTTTTCACTATGTGTCTGTCCCTCTCTGCCTCTGTCTCTCCTCTTTCCCTCCCCCCTCTCTCTCTTACGTCTCTCTCCTCTCCCTCTCCCTCTCTTGAAAGAAGCGCCTCTACATCTTTCCTCACCTTCGTTTCTCTCTCTCGTCTGTCTCTCGAACTCACAACCACACACACACCACACACACACACACACACAAACCCCACACACACACACACACACACACACACAATCAAAACACACACACCCCCCCCACACACGAGACAAACAGACAGACAGGCAGATTGGCAGGGGAGAGAGAGAGAGAGAGAGAGAAAGATGAGAGAGAGAGAGAGAAAATAGATGTTCTGAAAAAGTTCTTTTGCAGTTGCAAGAGAAAAGCTTGAACTCAATCACTAACTCTGCAGCAATGCAGTCATCTCTGGTGGGTGGCCTAACAGGAATGATGTCAGTGGCCCAGTGTGGACTTCGTGGCTCTGAACTAAACTGAATCACCAAGAGGCCTTAAGTCAGTATATTAGCAGTGAGCTAAAGGGAAACCAAAAACGACCGGTTGAAGTAATACTGCTGAAAAACATGGGTTTTTTAAGAGGGGATGAATCACCCCTCCCCAACCCACACCCAAACTCACTGCAGATCTCGTTTTGTTAGCATGGAGGACAGCAAAGCAAAGCCAGAGCAAGATTGAGGCAGCAGAGATGTGGTTTCTAAGAAGAAGGGTTGAGAGTTCCATGGACAGCAAAGAAAACAAACGAGACAGTCTTGATGGAAGGCAGACACAATAGATCACTCTTAAGGAAGATTAGAAAAGGCAAGCAACATTTCTAGGCCTTTTTAGAGGAAGGGGATTTGGGGACACCTGGTCACAACGTGAAAGCGGGAGGGAAAGAGAGCACCCGGTAGACCCAGGAGAGAATGCTGGGCCGGACTTGCAGAGTGGTGGGGGGATGAGGAGGTGGGGGAGATGCTGGGGGCCAACGAGAGATAGAGAGGGTTTGGGAAGTCCAGGGGCGCCAACGCCATCGGCAGGGCCGGTGATAAAGATGAATGATAAATGGAGGACAGTTAGCCTATTATTTCACTCTACTTCCTTTCTCCTCCCTCTCCCTCCCCCTCTCCCCTCTCTCCTCTCTCTTCTCTCTCTCCTCTCATCTCTCTCTCCCCTCTCTCTCCCTTTCGTTCTATGGATGTTGCAAATACCCTGTATATTGGATCATGGGGGAAACAACAACCACCCATCTTCCAAACCATTTTAACGTAAACAACCCTTATTTCCCGTCGGAGGGGGGGGGGGGGGGGGGCAGGACAAAAAACTTCCCCCATCTCTCAAACCACTTAACCTAAACAAAAGACTACTCCCCATTGCCTGGGTTAGCATTGGGCAATTCCGCTGGAACAACAAACTTTTATTAACGATGGAAGTTCATGGAAAATGTTCCATGGGGTTTCTTTGCATTTTTTAGAAAACCCCGGCGTTTTTTAGAAACTGGACAAACAGCCCGCAAAGATGCACGCTTGATTTTTCCCCCCTTGTTGTTTTGTATAATTGAGAGCGTGAGTTTCATCTGACTATGAATATTAAATTTGCCAATTATTGAGGTGATTGCAACTTGAATGGGGGGCTTTGCTGAGGGCCAAAACAATCCTTTGTGTTTGTTTCATTGTTTCCCCCTCTTTTTTGGGGGTTTTGGGGTTTTTTGGGTTTCGTTTTCGTGAATTGTAAATGCGGTTCTGAAGGTTGAACGTGTCGAAAGGTCAGATGAAATGAGCTCTATATATCTAGAAATGAAGACTTTTTCTTTTTATTTTATTGTTGTTTAAAGCCCAAGCCGACTGCGCAGAGCCATATCAGGCTGGTAACCGCTTCAAAGCACAAAACTTCAACAGGGAAAAAAAAAGAAAAGAAATTAAGGACACATACCATGCATTCGCGCACATAATCCTAAGGACATGCCCCGGTGTAGGCCACTCCGTCGATTTATCGCACAGAGGAAAATTTAAAAAAACTACATCTGAATAAAAAAATTATAAGCATACATAAGAACACCCCAAAAAAATATAAAAAAAAGGCATAAATTACCTAAAATTTCTTTTCCCCATATCTCACCCTCCTTAGAGCCAAAAATGCACTTAATAATGTACCCAATTTAAACAATCCGAAGAAAAAAGTACGTAACACCGATCGAAAAAAATACAGATGAAAGGACCAATTAAGGCAGAAAATAAGTAGAAATGACCGAAAACAAGGCAACAAGGCAATACAAAGAAGGACAGAAAAGGAAATTTCTAGCACAGCATTTCCAGAAGGTGGGGGTACTATTTATACTGAAAGAGCCCCGGCAACCCAACGGGGGAAGAAATGAAAAACAGGCATTCATAGACTAGAGAAAAATAGAGTGAAAAATATTTTTTTCGGTTTAGGAAATCACTTGAAAATGTCTTTTCCTATGTTTCACAGTGTTTTTTTTTTAAAACCCGTTTCCTCTTGTTACTCTGTCTGCCTGTCTGCCCTTTTTTTCAGCCTTCTGCCTGTCTGCTTGTCTGTTGTGTATCGTTTCTGTTTTTGTGTGGTTGGGGTGATGGTGGTGATGGCAGTGATGTTGTGTGTGTGTGTGTGTGTGTTGGGGTTTTGTGTTTTTGTGGTGTGTGTGTGTGTGTGTGGGGGTGTGTGAGAGAGATTGTTGTATGTTGTGTGGGGTTTATGCGAGAGAGAGAGAGAGAGAGAGTGGAGAGAGGGGAGAGAGAGAGAGAGAAGAGAGAAAAAAATTTTTTTTGTGTATCTAAAAATGCTTTTGAAAAAGGCTTACACCTTAATAAAAAATAAAATATTTAACAAAAAAAAACTGAAACAAAATGATGAAACAGGAAAAACAAAGTTGCAGTTATCTGTTGGTTGATTTGAATAAAATGTCAGCAGGGGTGCGACGTTGTAAAATTGATGTCACCAACTATTATCATGTCAATCAGGACACGCGTGCCCTTTCAAGCAGGAACGTAAATGTAAAAATTGTTTGCCCTTACTAACAAAAGATTTTAATGTCATAACCAGAGTTAAGTCTTATCAGAAACTGTTTAACCCATTAAACGAAAGAAAGTGTCACATCCCAAAAGTAAAGCTTTTGGTTTCACTGGAAAAACTTTTAAAACAAACGATTTAATGCCAAAAACCGAACGAAAAGTCCTTGTATGGAACTTTCTTTTTTTTTTCAAACAAAGACGATGTTTATAAAGAAACTCAAATTGTAATTTACAGGGAACGTTTGACGTTTTAATCTACAGCTTAGTTAAAACAAACAAACACAACAACAACAACAACAAAAAACCCCCAATCAACACAACAAACAAAACACGCAAGATTTGTTAAAAACGTTTGACCTTTAAACAGAAGACGTAATTATCAAAACCCATTACCTTTGAAGGGAAGGGTTTGCAGCTTTCATAAGTGTTGAGTGCATTTGAACATTAACAAGACTTTTTAATTTAAACAAGCTCTTTTGCAAAATTTTTGGGATCCTTAAAACCCTGACCTTTTTATTTCTTGCTTTCTTTCGTTGTTTTGAAACATTACATAATGTCCTCCTCTTTTGGTGGGTTGGGTGGGGAAGGGTGGGGGGTATGGTTCATCATAAATTGACGCGATTTGATGAGTTTGTGAAGGGATTTACTGATTTCACAGCGTCTGGATTTCTTTTGGGCCAGTTAAAGTTGACTTGTATTTTAATGTGTTAGTTTTTTCCTGGTCTTTTACCACACAAATAATTACCCTGGTCATAACTACACAAATAGTTATCCTGGTCAGTAACTAATACAAATAAGTTATTCCTGGTCATAACTACACAATATTACCCTGGTCCCCCCCCCTAACTAACACAAATAATTACCCGTCCAGTAACTACACAAATAAATTTTCCTGGCAGTAACTACACAAATAATTACCCTGGTCTAACTTTCACAAATGTTATCCTGGTCAGTAACTACACAAATAGTTACCCTGGTCAGTACTACACAAATAGTTATCCTGGGCAATAACCACACAAATATTATCCTGGTCCCGTAACTACACAAATAGTTATCCTGGTTCAGTAACACACAAATAGTTATCGCTGGTCAGTAACTACAACAAAAGTTTTTCCTGTCAGTAACAACCCCAAATAGTTATCCTGGTCATTCATCCACACAAACCGTTGTCCTGGTCATTAACCCAAACCCCAAAAAATTGTCCTGGTCATTAACCTCACAAACAGTTGTCCCCGTCCCTTAAACCCCAACAAACAGTTTCCCCGGTCAATAACCACACAAAAATTGTCCTGGTCATTAAACCAAAACAAACTATCCTATCTGACCACACAAACTTTCCCCCCTCATACCCACACAAAACGTTTTTCCCCTCAATACCCCACCATACCCCCCCCAAAAACACACAAAAAGTTCCCCTCATTACCCACAAAAATTTTCCCCATATTACCCACACAAAAAGTTGTCCCCTCATTACCCACACAAAACTTGTCCCCTCAACCCAAAAAACGTTCCCCCGTCATTACCCACGCAAAACGTTTTCCCCAACATTACCCACACAAAACGTTGTCCCCATCTTACCCACACAAAAAGTTCCCCATCATAAACCCCCCAAAACGTTTCCTCATCATTACCCACACAAAAATTGTTCCCCATCATTACCCCACAAAACGTTTCCCCGTCATACCCACACAAAACGTTCCCCGTCATTACCCACACAAAAAGTTTCCCCATCATTAAACCCCCACAAAAATTCCCGTCATTACCCACACAAAAAGTTCCCCGTCAAAACCCCCCACAATAAAAAATTGTCCCTTCATTTCCCACACAAAAAATTCCCCGTCATTACCCACACAAAACGTTTTTCCCATCTTACCCACACAAAAAGTTTCCCGTCATTTCCCACACAAAACTTGTCCCCATCATTACCCACACAAAAAGTTCCGCCGTCATTAACCAACAAAAACTTTCCCCGTCATTAAACCCCCACAAAAAGTTCCCCGTCATTTACCCCACACAAAACGTTGTCCCCTCATTACCCCACCAAAAAGTTGTCCCCGTCCCTTACCCACACAAAAAGTTCCCCGTCAATACCCACAAAAAAAGTTCCGTCATTACCCACAACCCAAAAAGTTGTCCCCGTCATTACCCACACAAAACGTTGTCCCCGTCATTACCCACACAAAAAAGTCCTCCCCCGTCATTACCCACCACAAACGTTGTCCCCGTCATTACCCACACAAAAAGTTCCCCGTTCATTACCCACACAAAACGTTGTCCCCGTCCATACCCAAAAACAAACAAAACGTTGTCCCACATTACCCACACAAAACGTTGTCCCCGTCATTACCACATAAAAAGTTGTCCCCCCACACAAACAGCCCGTCATTACCCACACAAAACGTTGGGCCCCCGTCATTACCCCACACAAAAAGTTCCCCGTCATTAACCCACACAAAACTTTCCCCGTCATTACCCACACAAAACGTTGTCCCCATCATTACCCAACAAAACGTTGTCCCCTCTTACCCACATAAAAAGTTGTCCCGTCTTACCCACACAAACGTTGTCCCCGTCATTACCACGATAAAACGTTGTCCCCGTCATTACCCACATAAAAAGTTGTCCCCGCATTACCCACACAAAACGTTTGTCCCCATCGTTTACCACACACAAAAAAGTTGTCCCATCATTACCCACACAAAAAGATGTCCCCGTCCATTACCCCACACAAAAAGTTCCCCGTCATTACCCACACAAAACGTATGTCCCCGTCTTAACCCCACAGCAGAAAGTTCCCGTCATTACCCATCACAAAACGTTGTCCTGATCATACCCACAAACAGTTGTCCTGGTCATTAACCACACAAAACGTTTGTCCTGGTCATTAACCACACAAACAGTTGTCCCTGGTCATTAACCACACAAACAGTTGTCCTGGTCATTAACCACACAAATAGTTGCCTGGTCATTGACCACACAAACAGTTGTCCATGGTCATTGACCCACACAAACAGTTGTCCTGGTCATTAACCCTCACAACATTTCCCCGGTCATTAACCACACAAATAGTTGTCCTGTCATTAACACACAAACAGTTTGTCCGGTCATTACCCACAACAAACAGTTGTCCTGGGCATTAGCACCCAGTTGTCCTGGTCATTAAGCACACAAACAGTGTCCTGGTCATTAAGCACACAAACAGTTGTCCTGGTCATTAACCACACAAACATTGTCCTGTCATTAACCCACAAAAGATTGTCCTGGTCGTAACCAACAAACAGTTGCCTGGTCATTATCCTCAAAAAACAGTTGTCCTGGGTCGTTACCCACCCCAAACAGTTGTCCCCGGTCATTAAAACCCCAAAAAAAAAACACTGTTGTCCTGGGCATTAACCAACAAACAGTTGTCCAGGTCATTTGACCACAACAAACAATGTCCTGGTCATTAAGCACACAGTTGTCCTTGGTCATTTAAATTACACAAAATTTGTCCTGGTCATTCATTAACCACACAAATAATTGTCCTGGGCATTAAGCACACAAACAGCATTCCTGGTCATTAAGCACACAAACATTGTCCTGGACATTAACCCCCCACAAATAGTTTTCTGGTCATTAACCACAAAACAACAGTTGTCCTGGTCCATTAACCCACACAAAATGTTTGTCCTGTCATTTGACCACACAAACAGTTATCCTGGTCAATTAACCACACAAACAAAAATTTTCCCGGTCATTAACCACCAAACAAATTGCCTTTACATTTAACCACACAAACAGTTGTCCCTGGTCATTAACCACACAAACAGTTGTCCTGGTCATTAACTACACAAACATTGTCCTGGTCATTAACCACACAAATATTTCCTTGGGCATTAAGCACACCCAAAAATTGTCCTGGACATTAAGCACACAAACAATTGTCCTGGTCATTAAGCACACACAGTTGTCCTGGCATTAAGCACACAAACAGTTGTCTTGTCCCCTTAATTACACAAAGTTGTCCTGGTCATTAACCAGACAAACAGTGTCCTGGTCATTAACCACACAAACAGTTTTTCCTGGTCATTGACCACACAACAATTGTCCCTGGTCCGGGCCACAAAAAATAGTTTCCTGGTCATTAACCACACAAATAGTTGTCTTTGGGCAGTGACCACACAAAACAGTTGTCCTGGGCTTAACCCACACAAACAGTTTCCTGGTCATTAACCACACAAATAGTTGTCCTGGTCATTGACTATACAAACAGTTGTCCTGGTCATTAACCACACAAATAAATTGTCCTGGTCATTAACCACACAAATAGTTGTCCTGATCATTGACCCACACAAATAGTGTTTCCCGGGCTTATTCCACAAACAGTTGTCCGGTCATTTAACCACACAAACTGTTTGTCCTGTCATTAACCACACAAATATTTTTCCTGTTCATTAAGCACACGTCAAATAACTCTCCCTCCCCGTACGTCAAATATCCTTCCCCTCCTGTACTCCCAAAAACCTCCCCCCTCCCTGACGTCAATAAACTCCCCCCCTCCTGTACGTCAATAACTCCCCCCTCCTGTTTCGTCCCAAATAACTCCTCCCTCCTGTACGTCATAATACCTCCCCTCCTGTAGTCAAAACCCCCCCATCCCGTTACGTCAAATACCTCCCCCCTGTACGTCCAAATACCTCCCCCCCTCCTGTACATCAAATACATCCCCCCTCCTTACAACCTCCCCCCTCCTTACATACCTCCCCCTCCCTGTACTCAAATACCCTCCCCCCTCCTTACATACCTTCCCCTCCTGACGTCAATCCTTCCCCCTCCTGTACGTCAATACCTCCCCCCCTGTACATACCTCCTGTACGTCAATACCCTCCCCCTCCTGACATACCTCCCCCTCCTGTACATACCTCCCCCTCCTGTACATCAATACCTCCCCCCCCCTGTAAATACCTCCCCTCCTGTACAAAACCTCCCCTCCTGTACATCAAACCTCCCCCTCCTGTACATCCTCCCCCTCCTTACATACCCTCCCCCCCGACCAAACCCCCTTGTACAACCCCCCCTTGACACAATACTCCCCCTCCGTACATCTCCTCCCCCCCTGAACCCCAAATACCGCCCCTCCTTGTCTCCCTCCCCCTTGTGTCAAATACCTCCCCTTGCAATATTTGTAGTCAATAATTGTTACATATCCCCCTCCTGTACATAAATACCCCCCCTCCTGAACATACCTCCCCCTCCTGTACAAAATACCCCCCCCCTTCCCTCCCCCTCCTGTACATCATGACCTCCCCCTCCTGTACATCAATACCTCCCCCTCCTGTAAAATCATCCTCCCCCTCCTGTACATCAATACCCCCCCTTGTTAAAAACCCCCCCCCCTCCTGTACTCAAATACCTCCCCCCTCCTGTACTTCAATACCTCCCCCTCCTGAAACGCAATACCTCCCCCCCCCTGTAAATACCTCCCCCCCTGTACAACTCCCCCCTCCTGTACCATACCCCCCCCCCTCCTTACTCAAATCCCTCCCCCCTCCTGAAACGTAAAATTTCCTTTCCCCCCCTGTAATCATTACCTCCCCCTCCTGTACTAAAATTTACTCCCCCTCCTGTACATCAAAAAACCTCCCCAGTCCTGAAAACGTCAAACCCACCCCCTTACGCCCCCCTGTACGTCAAATCCCTCCCCTGTCGTCAAATACCCCCCCCTGTACGTCAACCCCCCCTGTACGTCAAATACCTCCCCATGTCCCTCATCCCCCTGTACGTCAAATACCTCCCCTGTACTCAAATACCTTCCCTCCGTACGTCAAAACCCCCCCCCCCCCACCCCAGCAAGCCATATGTGCCCTTGAAATCAACCCCGGACAACTTGACACGTGATCACCGACACAAACGCTCGTTTTAAGGGTTGTCTGGTCGTTATTAACCCCTTTCTAACCCTGCAGCCTGCCGACAGAGGGACATAGGATGAATTTTAAACCCCTTCTATCCCTGAAACACCATTGGGGCATCCGACAAGGAAGAACACTAACCTTTTTGCCCTACAGCCTGGCCCTCAGCAGTGTGCAGGGGAAAGGGAAAAGGCCAGCAAGGGGAAAAGCGGAAAAAAAGGGTTTTGTCCACCCGCCGCAGAAAGAGGGCCGCTGTTTAAAAAACCTCCCCTTCCTGGAGGTTTCCCCACCAGACGGTGCTGTTATCTTTCCCGTTTAAGGAGTTTTTTTTTAACTTTTCCGGCATTGTCTCACTTTTTGTCAGCTTGGGTTTTTTCTAAGGCTTTTTTGGGTGTTCAAACGGGAAAGGGCAGGCATGCTTACATCAACCGTTTTGGTTTGTAAAGCTCAGGACACAAGACGCTTTGAAGTAAGAAACCAAAAGGAAAGGCCCCATGGGAAAACAAATTGAAATTTTGGGCTGAAATGTATGGGGGAGTAAACCATTTTGGGGAAAGCTAAAATTGGAAAAAACTTTTAAAAAAAAGTGAAATAAGTACTTGATCAAATACCTAAGATATCAGATAAAGAGGAAAACTCCTTACAAGGGCAACTGGGGTTTAGAAGAATTTACTTGCATCAACGAACACACACAAGAAAACAAGTGGGAAAGTGTCTTTTGGGAAAGATGGACTTTGCAGAACTTTAAAAAAAATGTTTGGAAAAACAGTTTTTCCGTTTATTGTACAAGCAACAAGAGGGACTTAACCCATAACCCCGATGAGTCTGGAGAATAGAAAACAAACAAAAAACAACACAATAAAAAACTGGGCTCGTTTTTTTTCTCAAACGTATCATACAAAAATGGGGGCCCCAGTGGGAAAAAGGAAAACCCCGCCCGGTGAACATGCTGAACAAAGGCCCGTTCTTCCCTTGGGTCATTGGGTTTATTTACTGATCGACCTTTTGTAATTTTGGGGTTTCGAAACTAAACAAAGTGTGACTGCCCACGTTCAAGCAACAAAACCAGAAAACAAAAACCCAAAAGAATAAAACGTGGGTTTTTTTAAAACAAGACAAGACAGGCGCAAAATTTTTAAACCAACTGGCCTTTTTCCAGCATTTTGATCACAAAAAAACACCAGTACAAAAATTATAACAGTTTTTGGGGGGTCTTTTTCTCCTAACTTTTGTACCTGGTGGTTTTTGTTTGTGATCCTTATGCTTGACAAAAGCCTGGCCCGCGAAGTTTGCTCTTGTCTAGTCTTGTTGTTATAAAATACACGTTCTCATTCTTTTTTCGATGTCTTTTTTCTGTTCTTGGGAAATACTGACCGATGCAATTCTTAAAGTTAGGGATAGTATGTAATCATGACCGTTGTTTGTGCATGGTGACAGCCCTGGATGTGGCCTTAGGGGTCAGTGGGGCTATAAACAGCACACGTTACAGTTTCTCAAGATGAACGTCTCCGAGCTCGGAATGAATTCCTATGCACTAACGACACAGCTGCCATGTGCGGAGAAAAAACCAGAATGATCACTGCTCAAGCCTTAAGCCTGCGCCATAAACCCGACGAACTGGCCAGGTTCTGAGGTCCCTACCTAGACAGTGCCATAAACCCTGGTGTCGTAGGGGAGTGAGGTGGCCGAGAACCCTTAACTTTTTTCCGGGGCTGCACCACGAGGACGGCCCGCTCTCCCACCTATTCAAATTCTATTCATATTCACTCTATTTTTTTTATCCAAGACTTCAGAAAGGCAAGAAGGCCATGTTGGTCTTCAGGGGTTGGGACTTGGGAAATCAACCTATCCGTCTTAAATTTTTCATACCAAGCATCCGGGCAATGCACTGCTCTTCAACGATTTTCAGCTGCGTGGAACTTTAACCCGTGCACATCAGCCAACAGGACACACAGGTCATACTCGTTTTTCCGTCCCCCGTTCCAAATGACCAAGACGTTCAGTCCGATTTTTCCGGTCAAGTGAGGGACAAGTCCGAGGCTTCTACAGGGAGCGAAAACCTGAACTTGAGTTTAGTTATTGACAGCGAACGTCTGAACCATTCTGCCACTCTTCTCCCAATAAACAGCACAAATAGCACTGATGGAATTGAATTGGAATGTAGAAGTACTAACGGTACAGATGATTGAGACGGTTATTGCATGCACTATGCTGTGGTTGTGTTAGAGTCTACTGTTTTCCATCACTGTTCTTGTCGTTACAGTGGAAACAATACTTTATATCGCAGACTGCAACACAGTGGAAGCTCTACTCTATCACGCTGACTAATCAGGCCAGGCAATTGTGTCCCCAGTAGTTTGAAAGCGAAGACGCAATAAGTGACATTTGAATTATTCTTGAGAAGTAAAAAGAGTTAATTAACTTGTCTATCGACGGTGCCGTGCTTTCTTTGAACCCCCCTCTTTTATCGTCAGGGGTAATTTTCCCTCCTGCCGAACACATAGTCCTTTTTTTTTTTTTTTAACATCCCTGGGAAACTGTTTCATTGTCTATAGCTCTCCATGTTTTGTATCACTTTTGGTGTCCAATGTCCCCCTTGTCTGTCGTTTTCGGCTCTTTCTGCACACCTCACAGTCCGCTGAAGTTGAAGTGGGTTCGTCATGAGAGCTAGGCGTGAAGGGCCCACTGATCGGGGGAAGTTTACATTGAGGACAACCTTTGCTTTCTGTCATTTCTTCTTATCATCTTCTGCCTTGCTGGTCCATTCACCTGTATGTGTTCGATAGAGTTTAATGTACTTTTTCCTAGGATTGATAACTGGATACATGTGTTATTTTTTTTCTATTAAGGGCATTTTTTGGCTCTAAGGAGGTGAGATATGCGGAAGCAATTTTAGGTAATTTAAGCCCGTTTTTTATATATGTTTTGGTGTCCTTAGGTATGCTGAGACTTGTATTCAGGTGTGCTTTTTAAATCCCCTGTTCGATAAATTGGACGGGGGTATGTCCATAGATTATGTGCGTGAATGCATTGATATGTATGCTTAATTTTCTTTTCTTTGTTTTCCTATTGAAGTTGTGTATGTTTTGAAGCGGTTGTAGCCCTGATATGGCTGTACGTTGTTGGCTGGGCTTTAAACAATAACAATAACAATAACAATTTTCTGCTTCTTTGACTGCTGTGAGGTAGTTCTTGTTAGTGTTCAAATGATGTATCTTCTGTTCTTGCTGGTTTTACTCCCATGTGGTAGTCCTTGTGATAGTCCTCATTATTGTTCGTTATTGTGATTGTTTTGGTAATTTCCATGACGTAGTCACAACGGGAAAGCTGGAGAGAAAGAGAGCACCGGGTAGACCCAGGGAGAAGATAGTAGACGGACTTGCAGAATAGCTGGGGACAAGGAGGGTGGAAGAGATGCTTGAAGCAAAAAGTGATAGAGACAGATGGAAGTCCATAATCGCCAGCGCCATGCTGCAAGGCACCTGATGATGATGAGTCCTGAGTAGTGTTAAGATGATTTATTTTCTGCTTTTCCTGCTCCCTGAGGTAGTCCCATTACAGTTGAGATGATCTATTTTTTCCTGTTTTTCCCACGAGGAAGCCCTCATCAGTGTTGTGACGATTCATCCTCTGGGCTTCTGTTAAGGAGTCCTTTTCCCCCATGGGGATGCCGGGGGTTCTTTCAGTATAAATAATATCCCTACTTTCTGGAAATTCTATGCTGGAAATTTCCTCTTTCTGTCACTCTCCGTGTTTCTCCCTTCCTCCTTTGCTTTTTTCGTTTCGTTCTATCATTTTCTGTCTTGCTGGTCCATTGACCTGTGTGTGTTCTATCATTTTCTGTCTTGCTGGTCCATTGACCTGTGTGTGTTCTATCGTTTTCTGTCTTGCTGGTCCATTGACCTGTGTGTGTTCTATCATTTTCTGTCTTGCTGGTCCATTGACCTGTGTGTGTTCTATCGTTTTCTGTCATGCTGGTCCATTGACCTGTGTGTGTTCTATCGTTTTCTGTCATGCTGGTCCATTGACCTGTGTGTGTTCTATCATTTTCTGTCTTGCTGGTCCATTGACCTGTGTGTGTTCTATCATTTTCTGTCTTGCTGGTCCATTGACCTGTATGTGTTCTATATTTTCTGTCATGCTGGTCCATTGACCTGTATGTGTTCTATATTTTCTGTCTTGCTGGTCCATTGACCTGTGTGTGTTCTATATTTTCTGTCTTGCTGGTCCATTGACCTGTGTGTGTGTTCTATATTTTCTGTCTTGCTGGTCCATTGACCTGTGTGTGTTCTATATTTTCTGTCTTGCTGGTCCATTGACCTGTGTGTGTTCTATATTTTCTGTCTTGCTGGTCCATTGACCTGTGTGTGTTCTATATTTTCTGTCTTGCTGGTCCATTGACCTGTATGTGTTCTATATTTTCTGTCTTGCTGGTCCATTGACCTGTATGTGTTCTATATTTTCTGTCTTGCTGGTCCATTGACCTGTATGTGTTCTATATGTTCTGTCTTGCTGGTCCATTGACGTGTATGTGTTCTTTATTTCCTGTCTTGCTGGTCCATTGACCTGTATGTGTTCTTTATTTCCTGTCTTGCTGGTCCATTGACCTGTGTGTGTTCTATATGTTCTGTCTTGCTGGTCCATTGACCTGTGTGTGTTCTATATTTTCTGTCTTGCTGGTCCATTGACCTGTGTGTGTTCTATATTTTCTGTCTTGCTGGTCCATTGACCTGTGTGTGTTCTTTATTTTCTGTCTTGCTGGTCCATTGACCTGTATGTGTTCTATATTTTCTGTCTTGCTGGTCCATTGACCTGTGTGTGTTCTATATTTTCTGTCTTGCTGGTCCATTGACCTGTGTGTGTTCTATATTTTCTGTCTTGCTGGTCCATTGACCTGTGTGTGTGTTCTATAAAGCCGTACATACTTCCTCTTAGTATTGATGGTTGGATACACGTATTAAGTGCATTTTTGGCTCTAGAGAAATGTGCTGTGCATGAGCAACTTTAGATAATGGAGGCCATTTTTTGATGTATGCTTTTGTGTCCTTGGTGTGTTCAGGTTTGTTATTAGAACTCCTCTGGTGAAAAATTGGACAGCGTGGTCAACGCCAGGGGCATATCTTTAGGTTATGCGTGCACATGTGACCCGCTCTGACAAAAGGTACAATAAGTCGGGCGAGGCCTTCTGCTGCTGTGGGCTGAAAACTCTGAACAGGGACAATAAGTCGATTTTGAGTTTTCTGCATTTTCATGCTCTATAACCACTTTTACACCATGTCCTAACACAATAAGGTCAAATTCAATCGATAAGTATCATTTTTGTGTATTTGAATGTGTGCTAAGTGCTACTACTATCTGGCCGCTGAAATATTCACAAGTTCCGTAACATTTTGGTGATTAAAGTAAGCTTTTCTTAAATTTATTTTTGTTTGTTGTTTTGGATGGATGGACAATTAAGTAAAAGGGAAGTGTGGAATTTCAGCTGATTTGGTTGATATTTAATGCTTGCTGCTAAGGAGTTTCTGACCATACCCTTTCAATTCAAGCCTATTCTCTTCAACACTGTTTGTCTCAAAATGGCTGACTTGACCCCTCTCATCTTTGAAAGCCCGTAACATTTTTGTTTTTGTAGCCTGAAACTCAACTTTAGTACCATTTGAAAGCTGAGACTCTAAAACTTTGTAGTGATACCAAAACCTAAAAATGCCTAAACTGAGACTTATTGTACCTTTTGTCAGAGCGGGTCACATATGCATTGATATGTGTGCTATATTTTCTTTTCTAGCTTTTTTTCCCCAACATGATATTGTGTACGTTTTGAAATGGTGAACAGAACATGCAGTGTACCCATGATTACTGTCCTATACAAGGAAAGAAAAACCACATGTGTTGGGTGGGGGAGATGGGGTTCTTCCCCCGTAGGGATGCCGGGGGCTCTTTCACCTACTGGAAATCGTGTGTCTACAAGTTTCTTCTTTTCTGTCACTCCCTTTGTTTCTGCCTCCACCTCTCCTTCCCCCTCTCCTCCCCTTTCCTTCCCTTCTCCTTCCCCCTCTCCTCCCCTTCTCCTCCCCCCCACCGCCCACCCTCCACCCTCACACTCTTTTTATTTTTTAAATTGACCCTGTGAAGCACAGGACACCAGGATCAGATTGGTTTAATTGTCCTAAGAATAAGGTAATGGCTTGATGGCTGCGGGGACAAACATGATCGTCATGCCATATCAATATTCTGGTAGTTAGCGTGTGTCCGTTGACGGTGTTTTGCCCTGTTATGTGTGACCGTGACAGTTCCTCAGTCGTCATCAAAGTTCTGACGTGACAACTTGTTAGATTATTTTTTTTACGGTAGCTCATATTTATCCATCAGCGTTTAAAAAGCCTTTATTGGAAAACTGTGATGCGCGGTTCATTTGAGTTCAGAACCCTTGGTCAAGCCTATTTGAAATAATGTGTGTGTGTGTGTGTGTGTGTGTGTGTGTGTGTGTGTGTGTGTGTGTGTGTGTTGTGTTGTGTGTGTGTGTGTGTGTGTGTTTGTGTGTTTGTGGGTGTGTGTATGTGAGTGTGTGTGTGTGTGTGTTTGTGTGTGTGTGTGTATATATATATATATATATATATATATATATACATATATATATATGTATGTGTGTGTGTGTGTGTGTGTGTGTGTGTGTGTGTGTGTGTGTGTGTGTGTGTGTGTGTGTGTGTGTATGTGTGTGTGTGTGTGTGTGTGTGTGTGTGTGTGTGTGTGTGTGTGTGTGTGTGTGATCTGTGGTGAAAAAGGGTGGTGACTATCTATCAGTAAACAGTCAACGTAATTTCCGTGCTGATGTGCGTGTGCATGTGCACGCGGTCCTCGTTCTCTCTCTCTCGCTGGCTTTCTCTCTCACTCACTCACTCACTCACTCACTCACTCACTCACTCACTCACTACTCACTCACTCACTACTCACTCACTCACTCATTCACTCACTCACTCATTCACTCACTCACTCTCTCACTCTCTCACTCTCTCTCTCTCTCTGTCTATGTCTTCTCTCTGTCTGTCCTCTCTCTCTGTCCTCTCGTTGTCCCCTGCTGTCTGTCTCTCACTCACCCCTTTTCATTCTCTCTTCTTTTGTCTCTGTCTGTTTTTCTCTTCTTTGTCTCTTTCTCTTGTCTTTTGTCTCTGTCTCTCTTCTGTCTCTGTCTCTCTCTTCGCACCTGGCACACCTTTACCATTGCTTTGGGCACTTTCTCGCCCATGTACGCACCCCTCACACGAACAACTACATGCTTACTAAAACACCCCGCATATGACATATAGCAGTGAGTGACCTGAATTAAATCGCCCACCTTTTGGGATAATAAATTTTTGGGTTTTTAGAAATAAAAACGGAGATTCTCTCAGCGTTACAGTTTGAAATTGAAAAATAAAATGCACACATGAAAATGGAAAAAAACGAATGCGTTTTTTAGAAATTTGAGCTTTGGGCTAAAAAAATTAAATTTCCGGTTTTGATCACCCGGGATGGGTGCGAATCATTTAAATTGCATGTGTGTTCATGTTTTTTTAAATAATATGTTGCCCTGCTTGTACCCTTTCCCGTTTCGGGAATTAAGCGAGGGACACAATTGCTGGACTCAGAGCCCCTGATTAGATGGTGGAGGTTTTGAAAGTGTGTTTCTATGGATGTGATGATTCTCTTGTTTTCCCGTTTTTTTGTATGTGTAGGGTTTACTTTTTAGAGAGGTTGTGTGTTTGTGTGTGTGTGTGTGTGTGTGTGTGTGTCTGTGTGGGGGTTTGTGTGTGTGGGGAGAGAGAGGGGGAGAGTGTGTGTGTTTTATGTGTGTGTGTGTGTGTATTTTGTGAGATAGCGGGGGAAAAAGAGAGTGGGGAAAAGAGAGTGTGTGTGTGTGTGGTGTATGGAGAGAGGGGAAGGGGTAGAAGGGGAGGGGAGTGTGTGGGGGTGGGGGTGTGTGTGCGTGTGGGGTGTGTGTTTTTGTGAAGGTGTGTGAGAGAGTGGTGTGTGTGTAGAGAGAGGGGAGGCGTGTGTGTCTGTGTGTGTGTGTGAGAGAAAGAGAGAGAGAGGTTTTGTGTGTGAGAGAGGGGAGAGTGTTTTTGTGTGTGTGTGTGTGTGTTTTATGTTTGTGTGTGTGTTTTGTGTTTTGTATGTGTTTGTGTGTGTGTATTTTGGTGTTTTGTGTGGGGTGTGTGTGGGGGTTTGTGTGTGTGTGTGTGTGGGGTGTGTTTTGTGTGTGTGTGTGTGTGTGTTTTTCCCTTATTTCAAGCGGACCGATTTTTCTTGGATGTGTGAATGCGCATTTTTTTTTTGTCCATACTATGCAGACGGGCGTATTTGGGTTTTTTGGGTGGGCAGTTTTTAGGGGGTCTGGCACTTCCGTGTCTGGAACACCCCTTGCATGAATAGCGTTCGTTTACCTTCTTCCATGAAATGAGGGAATTTGTCGTTTGTAGAATTTTAGTTATCTTCGGGGGAAAATCTAAACGTTGAGAGTTCCATGTTTTAGAGTTCCAAAAGGACAGCAAAGAAAACAAAAGAGACAGTCTTGATGGAGGCAGACGCAAGTAGATTTACCCAAAAAAAGGAGAAAGCTGGAGGGGAAAAAGAGTACCTGGTTTTGACCCAGGGAGGGGAAAAAGCTGGGGGCGGACTTTTGCAAAAAGGGGGTGGGGCTGGGGGGGGGGGGGGTGGGGGGGGGGGTGGGGGGGAGGGGGGAAAAAGGGGTAGGGGCCCAAAGATTTTTTTATTTGAGATAGGGGGGTTTGGAAAGTTCATGATCGCCCCCAAAGCCATTTTGGCAGGGCACCCCCGATTTATGAAATTTTGGTTTTAGGGCTTGTGTTGGGGTTTGGAAATTCTACATTTGGGAGATAACTCTTCTCTCAAGAGTTATGTTAATTAGTAAGGTCAGTTTTTAAATTTAAAACCAAAAAACCCCCCCAAAAAAATTAAAAACCCTTTACACCCCCCCAAACTCCTTTCCACCTGCCTTTTGCGGGGGAAAAACCCGTGAGGGGGGACGAACAACCATGGGATGGTCCCGGGTTCACGGGTTCTTTATTTGAATATGGAATTTTGGGGTGGTTTTGGGAAAAAAAAGAAACGGGTAAACACTGTG
>CM060308.1:11926907-11950075 GCA_030674185.1 Monoplex corrugatus | reverse complement strand
GATAGGGAGGAATGGGGTTATTGTACAAACATCGACACACAATGCCACGACCATGAGTAGACTGAAAACTCTGAAAACCGACAGACTAAACAGTAAAAAGGTGAACAGTTTCAAAAACAGAGTCACCTCCCACCTCAATGCTGACACTCTTGACATTCTCGCTACTGCGAAACTTCAGGAGTAAGCTCAAACAAACACAAACACAAACTGTCCTGTATGAATGTGAGAGTGCTTGGTCAGGTAGTAGTGGGTAGGGGGTGTGCTGGTAGGAGGGCCGCTGCGGCGGGGGTGCCGGGGGCCATCATTAGGATGCCTACCCGTCACTTCTCGTCCCCTCTGATCCAGTTAGTGGGCAGGGAGTGTGTGAATGTGAGGAGCAAAAAAAATGTTTTTTAAGTCAGGCAGCCGGTTCGTGGAAACCCCCTATTCTGTGGCAAAATAATCAAAGTGTTGATTGTGGCCACACAACAGAAGAAGAAGAAGAGTCTTTCTCATCATCATCATCATCATCATCATGTGCCCTGCCGCATGCGTTGGCGGTCATGGCCCTCCATATATGTATCTATCCCTTGTTTCTCAGTAACTATTTCCCTAAGGTTATGTTGGTTTAGCCACTACTGAACTAGGCAACAAGAAACTGTGGGAACAACTGGACAGCAGAAGGTCGTCAGAGGAAAAACGTCCGTCAAGCAATTGTTTCAGCCCTTAAGGGGGCAGACCTACCCAGATTTGGGTACCAAGATTGTGATGTTCAGTGTTTCAGTTCTAATTAATCAATGACTATGATATTTGGCAAGAAGATACCTCAGACAGTATTCTTTGGATTGAATATCATTGTTGGAGTCTGTGAATTATGAAAAGTTGACAAAAAATAATTAATTAAAAATGTTCTCGCAAAAATGAAAAAATATAGTACATACTGTGACATGTACAACTACACATATATTCATGTTAGGAATTTGGTATTTAGTGAGCAAACACATCTGTATAGTATGTATGGCATGTAGTAAATCCTTAGCTCTACTATCATTATTTTCTGTACTATAATCACCAATTTTTAGAATAATTTTGATAAAAAAATTATAATACAACTTTTGATAAAAATGTTTCTTTCAAGCAGAACAGCAAGATTTTACTACCGGCTATAGGTACCTGTCCCTGCTATAAGTGTGCCAAATATCAAGGAAATCGGATGAAAACTTTTGAACATATTATGTCTGATGTATACAATCTCGCGAAAAATCGCAATTAATTAATTAATTAATTTTTGTCAACTTTTCATAACTCACAGACACCAACAAAGATATTCAATCCAAAGAATACTGTCTGAGGTATCTTCTTGCCAAATATGATGGTGATTGGTTAATTAGAACTGAAACACTGAACATCTCAATCTTGGTACCCAAATCTGGGTAGGTCTGCCCCCTTAACTGTTGTCAACTTTTCATAACTCACAGACCCCACAAAGATATTCAATCCAATGAATACTGTCTGAGGTATCTTCTTGCCAAATATGATTGTGATTGGTTAATTAGAACTGAAACACTGAACATCTCATTCTTGGTACCCAAATCTGGGTAGGTCTGCCCCCTTAACTCCTAAAGGGGTCAGGTGGCATCAAGGTCATGCTCCTGGAAGCCCTGTCCAACTACTTCTCTAAAGAATGTTATACAGGCTTGGTTTAGCAGCTCGTGAACTAGGTCAGATACTGTTAGTAGGGGACGTTTCTTGTGAAATGATAGTGAGTAAATGGTCTCGGCTCTGGTATGTTTGTAAAATATTGACTAGATGGTCTCACCCTCAGTTTGGTTAAACAGTATTGCTATAGGACTTTGCTTGTAAAACGATGTTGACTGAAGGTTCTGTCAGTCTGGTATGCTTGTACAGTGATAGGATCGTATTGACTACGAAGTCTCAGACTGGTATTAGCTGTTTGCTGTGTGGACTGCAGCCAGTATTATAAAGAGAGTGGAAAGTTTGCTACCGCCCCAGGAGTGACTAAACACGATGACCCACCATGTATTTTTAGTAATAACTCTTACAAGTCTGGCAACAAGTTAAAAGTTATGGAGGTTTTACGATGTTTGTGTCATTGGCTCAGACTGTTTATCAATAAAATCCCAGAGGTTCCATTGAGATACGAAATGGCTTCAGAAGCAGACAGTTCAAGGAGATTTATGGATTCATAGATCGAATCAGCAGAGGTGATTTGGTGTGTTTTGTCCATAATGGGTATATATGTGTAGGTTTTATCAATCTAGACTTCATGGATTTATTCTTCAGCGTAACTTTTCAAAGCACGATGGAAAGAATGTTATACAGGCTTAATATTTTGTGTGAAAGTTAAACGAGAAGATGCATGTATGTATTTTGATTGTTGAATTAAACGATAAAGTATGCATTTGTAATAACACTTCGTTCTTGGAACTTGATAATTCTTATTTAAATCACTTAATTTACATACTGCCTGTGATAATGTCATACGGCTTAATATTTTGTTGAAATGTTAAATGAAAAGGAGATGGCTTTGTATTTTGATTTTTGAATTAACGATAGAGCATGCATTTGTAATAACACGTCGTTGTTGGAACTAGATACTACTGACTTAAATCACTTACTTACTTACTGCCGATGGTACCGTAATCATGTAGGCCAGCAACGAAGGTTCTCCGCTTGTCTGTTCTGGTGCAGTCTCTGTATTGTACTCCAAGACTGTTTCAGTGCCTTAACGTCCTATCCAAGTTGTATGAAAGTTTTGCGGAACTAGTGTCTGTTATTGTTTTCGTGTATGCCTGTCTCCGCTCGGAGGGGAATCACTTTGTAATATATAATTGTATATAATATGCTCTCTATAATTTTCCATTGCTTTTATTCTTTCTCCCCATTTATAGCCATGTGTGTGTGTGTGTGTGTGTGTGTGTGTGTGTGTGTGTGTGTGCGCGCGCGCGCGCGCGTGCGTGCGTGCGTGCGTGTGTGTCTGTTTCAGCGCTTAGATTTGATTTTATCAAGATTTTGCGCTATATAAATATTGTAATTATTATTATTATTATGCCATGTTTTGACATATTTTTTTCTATGTATTACTTTGTGCAACGGACTCATTCATCTGTTTATCCATCGTCTGTTCTGGCGTGTCATTTTGTTGTTGTTTACGGAAAAAAGGAAAAGGGGGAGGAGGGGTAAGTTGCTTACAGAAAGAACACAATGTTTACGAATGATTCCAAGTAGACTTCAAGCTGTGTAAAAGGAATTCACAAGTGTTTGTGTGGGTGTCAGTTGTATATATATCCCACACAGCGCTTTTCTTATCTGTGTTTTGATAAGAACACTTTTGCTGGCTTGTTCCTGTAGATCCTTTTCCCACTTGTGTTTTTATTTGTTGTTGTTGTTGTTGTTGTTGTTGTTGGGGTGGTGGTGGTAATGATCGTCGTCGTCATCGTCGTCGTAGGCGTGGGGGGAGAGAGAGAGAGAGAGAGAGAGAGAGAGAGAGAGAGAGAGAGAGAGAGAGAGAGAGAGAGAGAGAGAGAGAGAGAGAGCGTGTGTGTGTCCGCGCGGGCCTGTACATGTTCTTGATAGAATGTTATATATGTTGTCACTCTTTCTATATTCTTGGTGGAATGTTATATTTAGTGACTCTTATTCTTGGTAGAATGATATATTTAGTCACTCTTATATTCTTAGTAGAATGTTATATTTAGTCAATGTTATTATATTCTTGGTAGAATGTTATATTTAGTCACTTATTATATTCTTGGTAGAATGATATATTTAGTCACTCTTATATTCTTAGTAGAATGTTATATTTAGTCAATGTTATTATATTCTTGGTAGAATGTTATATTTAGTCACTCTTATATTCTTAGTAGAATGTTATATTTAGTCAATGTTATTATATTCTTAGTAGAATGTTATATTTAGTCACTCTTATTATATTCTTGGTGGAATGTTATGTTTAGTCACTCTTATATTCTTAGTAGAATGTTATATTTAGTCAATGTTATTATATTCTTGGTAGAATGTTATATTTAGTCACTCTTATATTCTTAGTAGAATGTTATATTTAGTCAATGTTATTATATTCTTAGTAGAATGTTATATTTAGTCACTCTTATTATATTCTTGGTGGAATGTTATGTTTAGTCAATGTTATTATATTCTTAGTAGAATGTTATATTTAGTCACTCTTGTTATGTTCTTAGTAGAATGTTATATTTAGTCACTCTGATCATACGGTAACACTAATAACGTCGAAACATTGACGGGAAGACGGGAAGGAAGTCGATACGTTTAAAAGTTTACTGCCTCCCTGGTCTTAGAAGTGTCACACATGTCGACCTGTCACGAACAGACTTTACCATGTCGCCCAGTATGGAGAAGATGGATATAATGAACCATCCCTTGTCACCAGATAAATCTCATGGCACAGACTTAAGACTTCGAGAAAATCAATTTGTAAATCAACCGATTGCAAGACTACCCAACACATAATAAACAGGATGTAACGTTGGCTCTCGCGCTCTGTCCACCAATGGCAAACACTTAACTCTTTCACTTTCTCTCGCTATCCACCAGCTTCCTACCTTTTAACTCCCTCACCTTATCCTGCAGGACGCTGATGGATAGGGTGAGGGGATCAAAGGATTAAGTTTTACTTTACTAGCGTGATTGACAATGGAGGAAGCTGATAGACAGGGTGCGGGAGTCAGATGGTTAAAATTATTCTGAAGAGAAGGGGTGATGGCAGTTTCAAATTTTTTTTTTTTAGGATGGCGTTTCAGCGGACGAGACAGTCTTGATGGAGGCAGACACAAGAAGATCATTGATAAGGAAGAGTATGAAAAGACAAGCAACATTTATAGGCCATTTTATGAGGAAAGGGGAATTAGAGCACCTTGGTACAACAGGAAAGCTGGAGGGAAAGAGAACACCAGATAGACCCAGGGGAAAAATATTGGACGGACTTGCAGGGTGGCTGAGGACAGAGAGGATGGAAGATGTGCTTGCGGCAACAAGGGATAGATACATATGGAGGGCCGTGATTGCCAACGCCTTGCGGCAGGGCGCATGGTGATGATGATGATGATGGTTGACAATGCGGGATGTTGGTTGGCAGGGTGCGGGAGTTAAAGGGTTAAGAGAACAGTGAACTCAAGATCTCAAGTCTCGAGTTCAATTCCAGCCCGCAGGATAATTGAATTGGCCTGCTCCATTTATTTTGGTGGTGCTTTAACCTTTTCAAGACAATGCCAAGGTTTTGCGTAAGCTCGAGGAGTCTTGCCATGTATCTGCTGGCAAGTTTGGATGGAGTGCATATGGACTTGTCCGAGTGCCATGACTCCCTCTTGGACAACTCCATACTTTTATGAGGAAAGGGGATGAGAGAGATAAGCAGAGAAGACGAGGACGAAGAACAGTGCAGAGAAGATGATGACGAAGGAGAACGTAGAGAAGATGATGATGAAGAAGTTTGCAGAGCAGACGACGACAAAGAAGAAAGCAGAAAAGACGATGGTGAAGAAGAATGCAGAGAAGACAATAAAGAAGAAGATAGCAGAAGACGACGACGAAGAAGAAAGCAGAGAAGGCGACGATGAAGAAAAAAGCAGAGAAGACAATAAAGAAGAAGACAGCAGAAGACGACGACGAAAAAGAAAGCAGAGAAGACGATGACAAAGAAGAAAAAACAGAGAAGACGACGACGAAGAAGAAAACAGAGAAGACAAAACAACAAAGAAGAAAAACAGAGAAGGCGACAAAGAAGAAAGCAAGAAGACGACGACGACGAAGAAAACAGAGAAGACGACAACGACGACGAAGAAAGCAGAAAAGACGTCGACGAAGAAGAAAGCAAAACAGACGACAAAGAAGATGAAAGAGAAAATGAGAAAGAAAAAGAAAACACAAGAAACAACGACAACAGCAACAACAACAAAAAATCAGAGAAAGCGAATGAGAAGCAACCCATCGGAACCAGCTAAACAAACAATTCTGAAAATTTCCCTCGCACAAACAAACAACGGGTTCCAGATATTGAAATATTAGATTAAATTTACACACACCCTCCGCTCTCCATGGGATCTGCTCCTTTCCTTCTTACCTCCCCCCCCCCCCCACTTTCTTCTTCAGCTCATTCTATGTGTCTATCTGTATGGCTGCTTGTCTGTTAGCTTATTGTTCTGTCTGCTTATTGTCTTTCTGTCTGTCTCTCGCTTGTTCCTCCTCGCCTCCTTCTCTCGATTGATCTTGGAACAAAAGTTGACTTGTCAATTGAGAACTTTAGAATCGCCGTCTGTCTCGGGGTGTGGCGTTTTTTGTGAAGCACTTACTTGAGGATCCCTCGGCCATGGAGAACCCCACGTTTTAACAATTCCCCCCCCTGCCCCGCCTCCAGCAAGCCATACTTGTGTGTGTGTGTGTGTGTGTGTGTGTGTGTGTGGTGTGTGTGGGTGTTGTGTTTTTGTGTGTGTGGTGTGTGTGTTGTGTGTGTGTTTTTTGTGTGTGTGTGTGTGTGTGTGTGTGTGTGTTTTTGTGTGTGTGTGTGTGTGTGTGTGTGTGTGTTTTTGTGTGTGTGTGTGTGTGTGTGTGTGTGTGTGTGTGTGTGTGTGTGTGTGTGTGTGTGTGTGTGTTTGTTCGATATTTCTTGTAACGTCTATTCACATATGTGCTTTTAGACGAGTGTAGTGTGTGTGTGTGTTGTGTGTGTGTGTGTGTGTTTTGTTTGTGTGTTTGTGTGTGTTTGTTTGTGTGTGTTTGTGTGTGTGTGTGTTGTGTGTGTGTTGTGTGTGTGTGTGTGTATGTGTTGTGTGTGTGTGTGTGTGTGTGTGTGTGTGTGTGTGTTTGTTCGATATTTCTTGTAACGTATTCACTAATTATGTCTTTAGACAGTGTTGTTGTGTGTGGTGTGTGTGATGTGTGTGTTGTTTGTGTGTGTTTTGTGTTGTATTTGTGTGTTGTGTGTTGTGCTGATGTGTTGTGTGTGGAGTGTGTGATAGTGTGTTTTTTCATACTGTGTTTGTTGTGCGAGTGTGTGTGTGTGTGTGTGTGTACGTGCGTCATGCGTGTTGTGTGTGTGTGTGTCTGTCGAGAGAGAGAGAGAGAGTGTGTGTGTGTATTATGTGTGCGCGTGCGTGCGCGCGCATGTGTGTGGTGTTTCTTTTTATTTTATCGGCGACATACTGAATTTATAGTGGACAGCCACCATGTGCTCAACTTGTTCCTCTCTCTCTCTCTCCTCTCTCTCTCTCTCTCTCTCTCTCCTCTCTCTCTCTCTCTCTCTCTCCCTCACACACACACCGATTTGTTCCCCCCCCCCACCCCCCCGGTGAATTATTTGATTGTGATAGACCCGAGTTTGCGTTTTAAGCAGATATGAGAATGACGAGCGTGTGGTGCGAGTCCAGTGTATAGAGATTCTAATGCCCAAGTATGAAATAATAAAAGGCGTGTTGAATTAAACAAAAATTCAGTCAGTTCCATCCTCTCTGACTGTGCTAGACCTTGAGGCTCTCTGCCAACGTGCACGCACGCGTATCTCTCTCCTCACGCACACACACACACAACACACACACACACGAGACATCACACACACACCACACACACACACACAACACACACACACACCCACTCTCTCTCTCTCATCTCTCTCTCTCTCCGTAAACCCAGACGGAGAAAAAACATCAGCAACAGAGGAGATGTCCAGGAGTCATGACCTGGATGCGACCCCGGTCCCCTTAAGTGTCAGAGTTAGCCGAAACACTTGCTTGATGGGTCTTTTCCTTTGAGGACTTTCTGCTGTCCAATGCTCTCCCCTGATTGTTTTGCTGCTGATTGCCACTCGGTCTCATTATGAGAAAGAACTTAACGTATTTTGACATCTTAGTGCTGGGTGTGTGTTTGGTAATTGTGTTTAAAAAAAATAGCATACTCGACCCATTTTTATCCAAACAAAAAGTAAAGGTAAATCTGAAAAACCTGATATATTCTAACTGAAAAACCCGATATACCATATTCAAACAGACAGACAAACAAAAAACGAGCAACAATGAAAGAGAAGAAAGGTCAGAGAGAGAGAGAGGGTATGTGTGTGTGTGTGTGTGAGAGAGAGAGAGAGAGAGAGAGAGAGAGAGAGAGAGAAGGAGAAAGAGAGTTTCATTTTTTTTCAGTTTCAGTTTCTCAAGACAGACAGAGACAGAGACACACAGAGATAGAGAGAGACACGCAGAGAGAGACAGAGAGAGAGGGGGGGGTGAGGGGGAGGGAGAAACTGTTCAGTGAATCAGTCATACATATCCAGCAGACCAAAGTAGGCCATATAAGGCGCTTGCTTGCTTGCTTGCGCGCGCGCGCACACACACACACACACACACACACACACACACACACACACACACACACACACACACACACACACAACACACACACACACACACACACACACACACACACACACACACACACACCACACACCACACACACTCGCACACACACTCACACATACAGACCACACACACACACACACACACACATACACACACACGCCCCCCCCCCCCCACACACATACAGAGTGAAAAAAGAGAGAATATTTGATGTTGAGCAAGATGGGATGGAGGTGGGTAGAGAGAGGGCGAGAGAGAGAGAGAGACAGACTGACAGACAGACAGAGCGAGAGTGTGTATGTGTGTGTGTGTTTGTGTGATAGAGAGGGAGACAGAGACATATATAGAGAGAGCACGGGCGTGCGTGTATGTGTGTGTGTGTGTGTGTGTGTGTGTGTGTGTGTTGTGTGTTTGTGATAGAGACATAGAGAGAGAACGTACGTGTGTGTGTGTGTGAGAGAGAGAGACAGAGACAGAGAGTTGATTAAAGAAAAACACCTCTCCATATTATTTTTTATGTGTCTGACGCACTCCATCTCATTTTATCAGTTAGTTAGCAGTTCCCCTTTCCCCTCCTACCCACAGCACTGGAGGATGATAAATGGCCAGGCCACGGAGAGGTGGAGGAAACCGCACGGAAGATAGAACGCTGCCGGTGATTGGCTAACCTGGCAAGACGGAACCGGGAAATGACCAATCGGTCGCTGTCTTGATGAAACGAGTTTCAGTTTTTGGAAAAGTGCACATTTGAGCGTTTAAGAGTGCATTTTCGTCTGTCAGTTTTATTTTGCGTTTAATGGCGGTTTCAGACATATTGAAGTAACGTTTTTTTTTTTTCAAACACTTTATTTTCTCTATAACCCGGACAATTTTAAATGGTGAATTATTGATGTGATCGGACGATTTTTGAGGGTCATACGGAACCGCGATAAGAAAGGGAGTGAATGCATTGTTACGTGGATGCGATAGTCGAGTGGTTTGGAAACTGGTTTTCCTGTTGGAAGATTTGGGTTCAAATCTGCTGAAATTTAACCTCTTTTGTGTGTATGTACACGCTTTCCAAACGACAAATCCACTCGTGAAAGATCCTGTTCAGGCATGTCTGTGTTCGGTAGCTTATGCAAATACGAGAATGCCCTGCATGCGTATCCCCCTAAACATGATAGACCTGTAATTATTTATTTATGTACTTTATATGTATGTTCCTTTTTTGAAGGTGATATACACACATACACATGTCATTTACATGTAACCAAGATTATTCCAGCGGTAGGCTGATAAAATATTAGTAAAAATATAGACTAGGTAAAACACAGTCTAGGTAGGACCACAGGACCTGGCCAGCTCATGGGTTTATGTGCAGGCTTAAGGTTTGCGCCATGAACATTCTGGATCTTCCCCATCACATGGCACCTGTGACGTTAGTGCACATGGAATTCATTCCGAGCGCGGAGACGTCCTTCTGAGAAATTGAAACTGAAATTGAAACTGAATTCAAACTTTCTTTTAATTGAAACTGAATTCAAACTTTCTTTTAATTGAAACTGAATTCAAACTTTCTTTTAATTGAAACTGAATTCAAACTTTCTTTTATCTGGTCTTGTCTTGTCTTGTCCTGTCTTGTTTTGTCTTGTCTTTGGATGTTATATCAGAGATTCGTTCTGGTTCATTTTTCGCATTTCTGGTTCCTGTTAAAGCGAATATTTAGGAGAAGGGCGGATGATGAAGTAATACGCTTGAAGGCAAAGTGATCAGGGGTGTTCAGACAGTAGCGGGTGTGGGTGTTATCAGGAAAGGGTGTACGCCATAACGGGCCATTAATGGACTGGACAGTTTCCCATTAGACCCATGTGATCTACGGCCTTCCTGTCCTGTCCTGTCCTGTCCTACAGTCTGTGTCCTGGCAAATCCGGTGACTGTGAAATCGTGTCCTGCTTCCCTTGTTCAGCGTGAAGTGAGGTAGTGGCGGTGTTGTGAGGAAGTATCTGTCATTCAAGACTTCTCTTTTTAGATTTATTTTAATGCTTACAGAGAAGAGTGGCAGAATGGTTCAGACGTTTGCTTGCCAGTAACTAAACTCGAGGTTCCAGGGGTCGATTCTCGTTGGGGCCTCGACTTCCCTTGTCAGTTTGACAAGAAAATTGACCTGAACGTCTAGTCCTTCGGAAGGGGACAAAAGACGAATCGGACCCCTGTGCGTTTTGGCCTCTGCAGGCTAAAGATCCCACGGCAGTTGAAAATCGTGAAGAGCAGGCCATTTACCCGGCTGCCTTTGCCTAAAACAGAGAGAGAGAGAGAGAGAGAGAGAGAGAGAGAGAGAGAGAGAGAGAGAGAGAGAGAGAGGTTGATTTCCCAGGTTCCTCCTCTTGAAGGTCAGTTAACGTGCTTGCCTTTCTGAAGTCTTGGTAAGAACATTGGATGGCGCTGGACTGCGGCGACGTCTATCAAAGGGGAGAGCAGCCTCAGTTTCACACGGCAAATCCACTGTGACAAAGGATATGAATATGAATAGTGGTCCATTAGTTCAGTATTTAGAACTCCCATACTCATAAGCGGAGGTTGTGGATTCAACGCTCAGGGGGGGTGGGGGGGGGAACCACGTTTCTTTGCGGGCCACGGTGGGTTCTTTTGACAAAGCTGTAGACACAAGTCCTGGTATCTGGAGTTCAATCCCAGCCGGCAGCATCAAAAACTGGTCTGCTTACTGCCCATAATACTGCTTCAGTCATTCTGGTGGTGTCTCAGGGTTTCACACGTTCATTCTCCCCACTCTCTCCATTTGAAGATCTTGCCAGCGCGTAGGGTGTCGTGCAGAATTAAGGAGGCTGCTGGATAACTGTTGGCAGGTTTGGGTGGAGCGCATATGGAATTTCACAAATGCGGTCACTCTTTCACGAACTCCAAAACCCAAACCCATGTAATATGAATATAGCAAAGGATGTGAACACGTACACGCGCGCGCGCATTGCGCGCACACAAAGACGCGCACACAAAGACACACACACACACACACACACACACACACACACACACACACACACACACACACACTCATACACATATACATAATATACATATATGTATGTATGTATATGTATATAGGTAGGTAGATAGATAGATAGATAGGTAGATAGATAGATAGATAGATGTCAGATCGATAGATAGATAGATAGATGTCTGATCGATAGATAGATAGTCAGTACCTCTCCAGTGAGGCAACGAAAACACTTGTATGTGCTTTTGTTCTGTCTAGGATAGACTACTGTAATTCACTCCTGGCAGGGATTCCAAAATATTTGTTAGACCGACTCCAGCGAATCCAAAACAATGCTGCTAGGCTCGTCTGTAAAGCTTCTAGATCTGAACATATCACTCCTCTTCTTCGCTCTCTCCATTGGCTTCCTGTACCTGATCGTATATCGTACAAAGTATCTACTTTGACCTTTTCTGCTGTTTGTGGTTCTGGCCCAGAATATCTTTCTGAACTACTCCCAGTGTATACTCCATCCCGCCAACTGCGTTCCTCTTCTGACACTCGACTTCTCACGATACCATCTGCAAGAACTAAGACTTATGGTGAAAGGTCCTTCTCTTTCCAAGGTCCCAAAATATGGAACAAACTCCCTGGCAGCCTTCGTCACTCTGACTCCCTCGTCTCTTTCAAATCTGGTCTAAAGTCACATCTCTTCTCGAAGAGCTCGGATACGACTTAACAGAAGACATGTCTGTGAGTCACTATCACATGTGCATAAGCGAGTGTGTGCATGCATGTCAGTGTGTATGTGGGGGGGAGGAGGGGGGATAAATGTAGCTGTGTGCACGTGCGTGTATATTGTGTGAGTGGAAAACTTGGACATTGCTTAGTCTGTTAGTGACCGTACTTAGAATGTGTGTAAGTAAGTGGGAATGTATTTTATGTGCTTGTGTGTATAGGATGCTGACGTATGTGCGCATGTTAAACACGGTATTTTGTATCGGTTTGCTACCCTCTGTTGTCTAATGACTAGAGTGTTTGTGTCGATTTTGTAATGCAATACTATTTTGTATGTTATTGCTCATGTCATGTTTCTTTTTGTCTACAATGCCATGTCTATGTCCACGTAATGTGCTACAATTGTGTATAGATCTAGCATCGATTTGTGAAGCACC
This sequence comes from Monoplex corrugatus, assembly GCA_030674185.1. NCBI lineage: Eukaryota > Metazoa > Mollusca > Gastropoda > Littorinimorpha > Ranellidae > Monoplex > Monoplex corrugatus. The sequence goes on along the minus strand of CM060308.1, from coordinate 11,937,551 downwards.
TTGAGCAGTTTGTCTGGATAGTGTGCTCAAAAAGTACCCATTATTATTATTATTATTATTATTATTATTATTATTATTATAGTACATAGATAGATGATCGATAGATACCTAGATACATAGATACATAGATAGATAGATACATAGATAGATAGACAGATAGTTAGATAGATAGATGTCTGATCGATCGATCGATAGATAGATAGATAGATAGATAGGTAGATACATAGATACATAGATACACAGATAGATATGTCTGTGTATATATGTATATTTCCTTTTGAGGTATGTGTATGTTTTGAAACGGTTATAGCCCTGATATGGCTCTACGCAGTCGGTGGGTTGCTATGAAGATGTCAACGAAAATTCAGGATTGACCGCTTTGCACGAAGATTCTTCCATACCTATGATTCATTCGTAGCATATCGTCATCAACGTCGTAGGACTTTGAAACTTGACACCACCACCCATCCAGGCAGTTATTGAACCAGACGATGTTGTTGTGTTGTGTTGTGTCGGCGTTCTTTAGGTTGTGGAAAATGTTGACAGCTGTCATTTTTCTCTTTGGAAAACTGATACTCATTTGCTGTCTTCTCTTTGTTTCAATCCAAACCTACATCTTTCCTTACCTTCCTTTCTCTCTGTCTGTCTGTCTGTCTGTCTGTCTGTCTGTCTCTCTCTCTCTCTCAAGAAGCTGCCTGAATTTCTCTCTCTTCGTTCGTTCCTTGATTTAACGTCTTTTCACTATGTGTCTGTCCCTCTCTGCCTCTGTCTCTCCTCTTTCCCTCCCCCTCTCTCTCTTACTCTCTCTCTCTCTCCCTCTCCCTCTCTTGAAAGAAGCTGCCTCTACATCTTTCCTCACCTTCGTTTCTCTCTCTCTCTGTCTCTCGAACTCACACACACACACACACACACACACACACACACACACACACACACACACACACACACACACACACACACACACACACACACACACACAGAGACAAACAGACAGACAGGCAGATTGGCAGGCAGAGAGAGAGAGAGAGAGAGAGAATGAGAGAGAGAGAGAGAAAATATGATGTTCTGAAAAGTTCATGTGCAGTTGCAAGAGAAAAGCTTGAACTCATATCACTAACTCTGCAGCAATGCAGTCATCTCTGGTGGGTGGCCTAACAGGAATGATGTCAGTGGCCAGTGTGGACTTCGTGGCTCTGAACTAACTGAATCACCAAGATGGCCTTAAGTCAGTATATTAGCAGTGAGCTGAGGACCTAAACGACCGGTTGGAAGTAATACTGCTGACATGGGTTGTAAGATGGGATGAATCACCCCTCCCCAACCCACACCCAAACCTCACTGCAGATCTCGTTTTGTTAGCATGGAGGACAGCAAGCAAAGCCAGAGCAAGATTGAGGCAGCAGAGATGTGGTTTCTAAGAAGAATGTTGAGAGTTCCATGGACAGCAAAGAAAACAAACGAGACAGTCTTGATGGAGGCAGACACAAGTAGATCACTCTTAAGGAAGATTAGAAAAAGGCAAGCAACATTTCTAGGCCATTTTATGAGGAAGGGGGATTTGGAGCACCTGGTCACAACGTGAAAGCTGGAGGGAAAGAGAGCACCAGGTAGACCCAGGGAGAGAATGCTGGACGGACTTGCAGAGTGGCTGGGGGGATGAGGAGGGTGGGGGAGATGCTGGGGGCAACGAGAGATAGAGATGGTTGGAAGTCCATGGTCGCCAACGCCATGCGGCAGGGCACGTGATGATGATGATGATGATGGAGGACAGTTAGCCTATTATTTCACTCTACTTTCCTTTCTCTCCCTCTCCCTCTCCCTCTCCCCTCTCTCTCTCTCTCTCTCTCCTCTCTCTCTCTCTCTCTCTCTCCCTTTCGTTCTATGGATGTTGCAAATATCCTGTATTTGGATCAGGGGGGAGAACAACAACCTACCCATCTTCCAAACCATTTAACGTAAACAAACCCTTATCCAGGTCGGGGGGGGGGGGGGGGGGGGGGGGGGCAGGACAAAAAACTTCCCCCATCTCTCAAACCACTTAACCTAAACAAAAGACTACTTCTCATTGCCTGCTTAGCATTGACAATTCCGCTGGAACAACAAACTTTGATTTAACGATGAAGTTCATGGAACTGTTCCATGGGTTACTTTGCATTTCAGAAACCACGGCTTTTCTAGAAACTGGACAAACAGCCTCAAAGATGCACGCTTGATTCTCCCCCTTGCTTGTTTTGTATAATTGAGAGCGTGAGTTTCATCTGATCTATGAATATTAATTAGCCAATTATTGAGGTGATTGCAACTTGAATGGGTGGCTGTGCTGAGGCCAAAACAATCCTTTGTGTTTGTTTCATGGTGTTTTCCCCTCTTTGTTCGTTTTCGTGAATTGTAAATTGCGGTTCTGAAGGTTGAACGTGTCGAAGGTCAGATGAAATGAGCTGGCTATATATCTAGAAATGAAGACTTTTACTTTTTTTTTTTTATTGTTGTTTAAAGCCCAGCCGACTGCGCAGAGCCATATCAGGGCTGTAACCGCTTCAAAGCACAAAACTTCAACAGGGAAAAAAAAAGAAAAGAAAATTAAGGACACATACCAATGCATTCGCGCACATAATCTAAGGACATGCCCCGGTGTAGGACCACTCCGTCCGATTTATCGCACAGAGGAGATTTAAAAAACACATCTGAATACAAATATAAGCATACATAAGAACACCAAAACATATATAAAAACAGGCATAAATTACCTAAAATTGCTTCCGCATATCTCACCTCCTTAGAGCCAAAAATGCACTTAATACATGTACCCAATTATCAATCCGAAGAAAAAGTACGTAACACCGTATCGAAAAAATACAGATGAATGGACCATTAAGGCAGAAAATAAGTAGAAATGACAGAAAGCAAGGCAACAAGGCAGATACAAAGAGAGTGACAGAAAAGAGGAAATTTCTAGCACAGCATTTCCAGAAGGTGGGGGTACTATTTATACTGAAAGAGCCCCCGGCAACCCAACGGGGGGAAGAAATGAAGACAGGCATTCAGAGACAGAGAGAAAATAGAGTGAATATATATTTTTTCGGTTTTAGGAATTCACTTGAAAATGTCTTTTTCCTATGATCACAGTGTCTTTTTTTTACCCGTTTCCTCTTGTTACTCTGTCTGCCTGTCTGTCTTCTTTTCAGCCTTCTGCCTGTCTGCTTGTCTGTATGTGTATCGTTCTGTCTTTGTGTGGTGGGGTGATGGTGGTGATGGCAGTGATGTGTGTGTGTGTTGTGTGTGTGTGTGTGTGTGTGTGTGTGTGTGTGTGTGTGTGTGTGTGTGTGTGTGTGTGAGAGAGATTTTTGTATGTGTGTGTGTGTGTATGCGAGAGGAGAGAGAGAGAGAGAAGAGAGAGAGAGAGAGAGAGAGAGAGAGAGAGAAACTTGTATCTAAAAATGCTTTTGAAAAAGGCTTACACCTTAATAAATAATAGAAATATTTAACAAAGAAACTGAAACTAATGATTGAAACAGGTAAACAAAAAGTTGCAGTTATCTGTTGGTGATTTGAATAAAATGTCAGCACGTGCGACGTTGTCAAATTGATGTCACCAGACTATGATCATGTCAATCAGACACTGCGTTGTCTTTCAAGCAGGAACGTAATGTAGAAATTGTTTGACCTTTCTAACAAAAGACTTAATGTCATAACCAGAGTTAAGTCTTATCAGAAACTTGTTTAACCCATTAAACGAAAGACAGTGTCACATCCAAAGTAAGAGCCTTTTGGTTTCACTGAGAAACTTTTAAAACAAACGATTTAATGCCAAAACCGAACGAAAAGTCTTGTATGGAAACTTTCTTTTTATTTTTCAAACAAAAGACGATGTTATAATGAAACTCAAATTTTGTAATTACATGAACGTTGACGTTTTAATCTACAAGCTTAGTTAAAACAACAACAACAACAACAACAACAACAACAACAACAAACAACAACAACAAAACACGCAAGATTTGTTGAAACGTTTGACCTTTAAACAGAAGACGTAATATCACAACCATTACCTTTGAACGAAGGGTTTGCAGCTTTTCATAAGTGTTGAGTGCATTTGAACATTAACAGAGACTTTTTAATTTAAACAAGCTCTTTGCAAAATTCTTTTGATCTTAAAACACTTGACCTTTTTATTTCTTGCTTTCTTTCGTTGTTTTGAAACATTTACATAATGTCCTCCTCTTTTGGGGGGTTGGGGTGGGGAAGGGTGGGGAGTATGGTTCATCATAAATTGACGCGATTTGATGAGTTTGTGAATGCAATTTACTGATTACACAGGTCTGGATTTCTTGGCCAGTTAAGAGTTGACTTGTATGTAATGTGTTAGTTATCCTGGTCATTGACCACACAAATAATTACCCTGGTCAGTAACTACACAAATAGTTATCCTGGTCAGTAACTATACAAATAGTTATCCTGGTCAGTAACTACACAAATAGTTACCCTGGTCAGTAACTACACAAATAATTACCCTGGTCAGTAACTACACAAATAGTTATCCTGGTCAGTAACTACACAAATAATTACCCTGGTCAGTAACTACACAAATAGTTATCCTGGTCAGTAACTACACAAATAGTTACCCTGGTCAGTAACTACACAAATAGTTATCCTGGTCAATAACCACACAAATAGTTATCCTGGTCAGTAACTACACAATAGTTATCTGGTCAGTAACTACACAATAGTTTCTGGTCAGTAACTACACAAATAGTTATCCTGGTCAGTAACTACACAAATAGTTATCCTGGTCATTATCCACACAAACAGTTGTCCTGGTCATTAACCACACAAACAATTGTCCTGGTCATTAACCTCACAAACAGTTGTCCCCGTCATTAACCACACAAACAGTTGTCCTGGTCATTAACCACACAAACAGTTGTCCTGGTCATTAACCACACAAACAGTTATCCTGATCATTGACCACACAAACAGTTGTCCCCGTCATTACCCACACAAAACGTTGTCCCCGTCATTACCCACACAAAAAGTTCCCCGTCATTACCCACACAAAACGTTGTCCCCATCATTACCCACACAAAACGTTGTCCCCGTCATTACCCACACAAAACGTTGTCCCCGTCATTACCCAAACAAAACGTTCCCCGTCATTACCCACACAAAACGTTGTCCCCATCATTACCCACACAAAACGTTGTCCCCATCATTACCCACACAAAAAGTTCCCATCATTACCCACACAAAACGTTGTCCTCATCATTACCCACACAAAACGTTGTCCCCATCATTACCCACACAAAACGTTGTCCCCGTCATTACCCACACAAAACGTTCCCCGTCATTACCCACACAAAAAGTTGTCCCCATCATTACCCACACAAAAAGTTCCCCGTCATTACCCACACAAAAAGTTCCCCGTCATTACCCACACAAAACGTTGTCCCCATCATTACCCACACAAAAAGTTCCCCGTCATTACCCACACAAAACGTTGTCCCCATCATTACCCACACAAAAAGTTCCCCGTCATTACCACAACAAAACGTTGTCCCCATCATTACCACAACAAAAAGTTCCCCGTCATTACCCACACAAAAAGTTCCCCGTCATTACCCACACAAAAAGTTGTCCCCGTCATTACCTACACAAAACGTTGTCCCCGTCATTACCCACACAAAAAGTTGTCCCCGTCATTACCCACACAAAAAGTTCCCCGTCATTACCCACACAAAAAGTTCCCCGTCATTACCCACACAAAACGTTGTCCCCGTCATTACCCACACAAAACGTTGTCCCCGTCATTACCCACACAAAAAGTCCCCCGTCATTACCCACACAAAACGTTGTCCCCGTCATTACCCACACAAAAAGTTCCCCGTCATTACCCACACAAAACGTTGTCCCCGTCATTACCCACACAAAACGTTGTCCCCATCATTACCCACACAAAACGTTGTCCCCGTCATTACCCACATAAAAAGTTGTCCCCGTCATTACCCACACAAAACGTTGTCCCCGTCATTACCCACATAAAAAGTTGTCCCCGTCATTACCCACATAAAGTTGTCCCGTCATTACCCACACAAAACGTTGTCCCCGTCATTACCCACACAAAAACGTTGTCCCCGTCATTACCCACACAAAAAGTTGTCCCCGTCATTACCCACAAAAAGTTTCCCCATCATTACCCACACAAAAAGTTGTCCCCTCATTACCCACACAAAAGTTGTCCCCGTCATTACCCACACAAAAGTTCCCTGTCATTACCCACACAAAACGTTGTCCCCGTCATTACCACACAGAAACGTTCCGCGTCATTAACCCACACAAACGTTGTCCTGTCATTAACCACACAAACAGTTGTCCTGGTCATTAACCACACAAATACGTTGTCCTGGTCATTAACCACACAAACAGTTGTCCTGGTCATTAACCACACAAACAGTTGTCCTGGTCATTAACCACACAAATAGTTGTCCTGGTCATTGACCACACAAATAGTTGTCCTGGTCATTGAACACACAAACAGTTGTCCTGGTCATTAACCATCACAAACAGTTGTCCTGGTCATTAACACACAATAGTTGTCCTGGTCATTAAGCACACAAACAGTTGTCCTGGTCATTACCCACACAAACAGTTGTCCTGGTCATTAACCACACAGTTGTCCTGTCATTAAGCACACAAACAGTTGTCCTGGTCATTAAGCACACAAACAGTTGTCCTGGTCATTATCCTCACAAACAGTTGTCCTGTCATTAACCCACAAACAGTTGTCCTGGTCGTTAACCACACAAACAGTTGTCCTGGTCATTACCTCACAAACAGTTGTCCAGGTCGTTACCCACACAAACAGTTGTCCTGGTCATTAACCACAAACAGTTGTCCTGGTCATTAACACACAAAAGTTGGTCCAGGTCATTGACCACACAAACAGTTGTCCTGGTCATTAAGCACACAAACAGTTGTCCTGGTCATTAATACACAAAAGTTGTCCTGGTCATCATTAACCACACAAATAGTTGTTCTGGTCATTAAGCACACAAACAGTTGTCCTGGTCATTAAGCACACAAATAGTTGTCCTGGTCATTGAACCACACAAATAGTTGTTCTGGTCATTAACCACACAAACATTGTCCTGGTCATTAACCACACAAAATGTTGTCCTGGTCATTGAAACCCCACAAACAGTTATCCTGGTCATTAACCACACAAACATTGTCCTGGTCATTAACACACAAACAGTTGTCCTGATCATTAACCACACAAACAGTTGTCCTGGTCATTAACCACACAAACAGTTGTCCTGGTCATTAAGCACACAAACAGTTGTCCTGGTCATTAAGCACACAACATGTTGTCCTGGTCATTAAGCACACAAACAGTTGTCCTGGTCATTAACACACAAAGTTGTCCTGGTCATTAACCAACAACACAGTTGTCCTGGTCATTAACCACACAAACAGTTGTCTGGTCATTAATACACAAAGTTGTCCTGGTCATTGACCACACAAACTAGTTGTCCTGGTCATTAACCACACAAACAGTTGTCTGGTCATTGACCACACAAACAGTTGTCCTGGTCATTGAAACCACACAAACAGTTGTCCTGGTCATTAACCACACAAATAGTTGTCTGGTCAGTGACCAACAAACAGTTGTCCTGGTCATTAACCACACAAATAGTTGTCCTGGTCATTAACCACACAAATAGTTGTCCTGTCATTGACACTCAATAATTGTCCTGTCTCAAATACTCCTCTGTACTAAATACTCCCCCTCGTCTTACCAAATAAGTCCCTCCTGTACGTCAAATAACTCCCCTACCACGTCAAATATTTCCTCATTACGTCAAATACCTCCCCTCCTGTACGTCAAATACCTCCCCTTCTGTACGTCAAATACCTCCCCTCCTGTACGTCAATATACTCCCCCTCCTGTACTCAAATACATCCCCCTCCTGTACATACCTCCCCCTCCTGTACATACCTCCCCCTCCTGTTACGTCAAATACCTCCCCTCCTGTACTATACCTCCCCCTCCTGTACGTCAATACCTTCCCCCTCCTGTACGTCAAATACCTCCCCCTCCTGTACATACCTCCCCCCTGTACGTCAAATACCTCCCCCTCCTGTACGTCAATACCTCCCCCTCCTGTACATACCTCCCCCTCCTGTACTCAATACCTCCCCCTCCTGTACTAACCTCCCCCTCCTGTACATACTCCCCCTCCTGTACATCAATACCTCCCCCTCCTGTACATACCTCCCCCTCCTGTACATACCTCCCCCTCCTGTACATCAATACCTCCCTCTGTACTACCTCCCTCTGTACATACCTCCCCCTCCTGTACATCAATTACCCCCTCCCCCTCCTGTACATCAATTACTCCTCCCCTCCTGTACATCAATACCTCCCCCTCCTGTACTCAATACCTCCCCCTCCTGTACGTCAAATACCTCCCCCTCCTCTCACATACCTCCCCCTCCTGTACGTCAAATACCTCCCCCTCCTGTACACTACCCCCCTCCTGTACGTCAAATACCTCCCCCTCCTGTACATACCTCCCCCTCCTGTACATCAATACCTCCCCCTCCTGTACATACCTCCCCCTCCTGTACATCAATACCTCCCCCTCCTGTACATCCCCTCAATACCTCCCCCTCCTGTACATCAATACCTCCCCCTCCTGTACATCAATACCTCCCCCTCCTGTACGTCAATACCTCCCCTCCTGTACATCAAATACCTCCCCCTCCTGTACGTCAATACCTCACCCCTCCTGTACGTCAATACCTCCCCCTCCTGTACATACCTCCCCTCCTGTACATACCTCCCCCCTCCTGTACATCAATACCTCCCCCTCCTTACGTCAAATACCTCCCCCTCCTGTACGTCAAATACCTCCCCTCCTGTACATCAATACCTCCCCCTCCTGTACGTCAAATACCTCCCCCTCCTGTACATCAAATACCTCCCCCTCCTGTACGTCAAATCCATCCCTGTACGCCCCCCTGTACGTCAAATACCTCCCCGTGTACGTCAAATACCTCCCCCTGTACGTCAATCCCCCCTGTACGTCAAATACCTCCCCATGTACGTCAATCCCCCTGTACGTCAAATACCTCCCCTGTACGTCAAATACCTTCCCCTCCTGTACGTCAAATACCCCCTCCCCCCCCACCCCAGCAAGCCATATGTGCCCTTTGAAATCAACCCAGGACAACTTGAACACGTGATGCACCGACACTACGCTCTGTTGGTCATGTTTGTCTGGTCGTTATTAACCCCTTTCTAACCCTGCAGCCATGCCCGACAGACGGACATAGGATGAATTTTAACCCCTTCTATCCCTGCAGCACCAGTTGGCAGTCCGACAGAGGAAGAACACTAACCCTTTTTGTCCATACAGCCCTGGCCCGTCAGCAGTGTGACAGTGGAAGGAAAGGCCAGCAAGGGGGAAAAGCAGGAATAAAGGGTTTGTCCACTCAGCCTGGCAGAAAGATGCCGCAGTGTGTTAAAAACCTCCCCTTCCCTGGAGGTGTTACCACCAGACGGTGCTGTTATCTTTCCAGTTCAAGGAGTTTAAAACTTTTCCGGCATTGTCGTCAACTTTCTGTCAGCTTGGTTTGTCTAAGGCTTGTGGGTGTTCACACTGAACGGTCAGGCTATGCTTACATTCATGCCTGTTTAGGATTTGTAAAGCTCAGGACACAAGACGCTTTGAAGTAAAGAAACAAAGGAGGCACATGGGAAAACAACTTGGAATTGTGGATCTGAAGATGTAATGAAGGAGGTAAACGCATTCTGTGAAAGCTATATGCGAAGAAAACTTTTAAAAAAGTGAAATAAGTGACTTGATACAAATACCTAAGATTATCAGATAAAGAGGAAAACTCCTTACAAGGGCAACTGGTTGTAGAAGAAATTGGACTTGCATCAACGAACACACACAAGAAAACAAGTGGAAAGTGTCTTGGAACAGATGGACTTAGGGCAGAACTTTACAAATGTTTGGAAAAACAGTTTAGTCCGTTTATTGTACAAGCAACAAGAGGGACTTAACCTATAACCTTGATGAGTCTGGAGAATAAGAAAACAAACAAACAAACAACAGCAATAAAAACTGGAGGCTCGTTTTATTCTCAAACGTATCATACAAAACTGGGGGCCTCAGTGGGAAAGGAACCCTGACAGGTGAACATCTGAACTATTGTGCCACTGTTCTTCCATTGGATCATTGGATTTATTTACTGGATCTGAACTTTTTGTAATTTTGGGAATTACTGAATCTAAAACAAGTGTGACTGCCCACGTTCAAGCAAACAGAAACCAGAAAACAAAAACACCAAAGAAGAATAAGAACGTGTGTTTTTAATACAAGACAAGACAGGCGCAAATTTTCAGCCAACTGGCCTTTGTCAAGCATTAGATCACAAACAAACACCAGGTACAAAAATTAGAACATTTTTGGGGGGTCTTTTTCTCCTAACTTTTGTACCTGGTGTTTGTTTGTTTGTGATCTTATGCTTGACAAAAGCCTGGCCGCAAGTTTGCTCTTGTCTTGTCTTGTTGTATTAGATACACGTTCTCATTCTTTTTTCGAGTGTCTTTTTTCTGGTTCTTGGGAAATACTGACC
>CM060308.1:11904407-11921907 GCA_030674185.1 Monoplex corrugatus | reverse complement strand
ATGATTTGTGCTGTGATAGTCACGAGAAAGATTTGTGCTGTGATAGAGAGTGACGAGAATGATCTGTGCTGTGATAGAGAGTGACGAGAATGATTTGTGCTGTGATAGAGAGTGACGAGAAAGTTTGTGTGCTGTGATAGAGAGTGACGAGAATGATTTGTGTTGTGTGATAGAGAGTGACGAGAATGATGTGTGCTTGTGATAGAGAGTGACGAGAATGATTTGTGTGTGATAGAGAGTGACGAGAATGATGTGTGTGTGATAGAGAGTGACGAGAATGATTTGTGTGTGATAGAGAGTGACGAAGAATGATTTGTGTTGTGATAGAGAGTGACGAGAATGATTTGTGTTGTGATGGAGAGTGACGAGAATGATTTGTGCTTGGTGATGGGATGAGATGACGAGAATGATTGTGCTTGTGATAGAGAGTGACGAGAATGATTTGTGCTGTGATGGAGAGTGACGAGAATGATTTGTGTGATGTGATGAGGGGAGAGTGACGAGAATGATTTGTGCTGTGATGGAGATGACGAGAATGATTCTGTGCTGTGATAGGAGAGTGACGAGAATGATTTGTGCTGTGATGGAGAGTGACGAGAATGATTTGTGCTGTGATGGAGAGTGACGAGAATGATTTGTGCTGTGATGGAGAGTGACGAGAATGATTTGTGTGTGGAGTGAGAGATGATGTCGTGATGAGAGAAGAATGATTTGTGCTGTGATAGAGTGACGAGAATGATTTGTGCTTGTGATGAGAGTGACAGAGAATGATTTGTGCTTGATAGAGAGTGACGAGAATGATTTGTGTTGTGATAGAGAGTGAGAGAATGATTTGTGTGTGATAGAGAGTGACGAGAATGATTTGTGTTGTGATAGAGAGTGACGAGAATGATTTGTGTTGTGATGAGAGTGACGAGAATGATTTGTGTTGTGATAGAGAGTGACGAGAATGATTTGTGTATGATAGAGAGTGACGAGAATGATTTGTGGTATGATAGAGAGTGACGAGAATGATTTGTGTTGTGATAGAGAGTGACGAGAATGATTTGTGGTATGATAGAGAGTGACGAGAATGATTTGTGCTGTGATAGAGAGTGACGAGAATGATTTGTGGTATGATAGAGAGTGACGAGAATGATTTGTGGTATGATAGAGAGTGACGAGAATGATTTGTGTTGTGATAGAGAGTGACGAGAATGATTTGTGGTATGATAGAGAGTGACGAGAATGATTTGTGTTGTGATAGAGAGTGACGAGAATGATTTGTGTTGTGATGGAGACGGAGATGTGTTGAGAGATAATGATTTGTGTTGTGATAGAGAGTGACGAGAATGATTTGTGTTGTGATAGGAAGAAAGATTGTGACGAGAGAATGAATTTGTGTTTGATAGAGAGTGACGAGAATGATTTGTGTTGTGATAGAGAGTGACGAGAATGATTTGTGGTATGATAGAGAGTGACGAGAATGATTTGTGTTGTGATAGAGAGTGACGAGAATGATTTGTGTTGTGATAGAGAGTGACGAGAATGATTTGTGTTGTGATAGAGAGTGACGAGAATGATTTGTGTTGTGATAGAGAGTGACGAGAATGATTTGTGTTGTGATAGAGAGTGACGAGAATGATTTGTGATGTGATAGAGAGTGACGAGAATGATTTGTGTTGTGATAGAGAGTGGCGAGAATGATTTGTGGTATGATAGAGAGTGACGAGAATGATTTGTGGTATGATAGAGAGTCACGAGAATGATTTGTGTTGTGATAGAGAGTGACGAGAATGATTTGTGTTGTATAGAGAGTGACGAGAATGATTTGTGTTGTGATAGAGAGTGACGAGAATGATTTGTGATGTGATAGAGAGTGACGAGAATGATCTGTGTTGTGATAGAGAGTGACGAGAATGATTTGTGCTGTGATAGTCACGAGAAAGATTTGTGCTATGATAGAGTCACGAGAAAGATGTGTGCTATGAGCGAGTAGGAGAGGGGTGGGGGAGGGCGTGGAAATTACAGCCATTGATGGAATGTGGAGTCGCGCTTTTCCTGGCCATACCAGACCAAAATAACAGCAAATGGCACAACCTTGAGACAGGTTAGTAAGTTCAAATATCTGGGAACGATCATCTCACCAGACGGCAGATGCACATCAGAAATAGCCAGCAGAATCGGCCAAGCCAAAGCAGCACTCAAGAAGATGAAAAGCATTGTTATCTACAAATGCCTATCAATTAACTTCAGGAAGAGAGTTCTTGAATGTTATATAGAACCAATACTGTTGTACGGTTGTGAGGCGTGGACAGTCAACAAGCAAAGCCAGAACAAGATTGAGACTGCCGAGATGTGGTTTCTAAGAAGAATGTTGAGAGTTCCATGGACAGCAAAGAAAACAAACGAGACAGTCTTGATGGAGGCAGACACAAAATCATTGATAACGAAGATTAGGAAAAGACAGGCAACATTTATAGGCCATTTTATGAGGAAAGGGGAATTAGAGCACCTGGTCACAACAGGAAAGCTGGAGGGAAAGAGAGAGCACCAGGTAAACAGGGAGAAAATACTGGACGGACTTGCAGAGTGGCTGAGGGCAGAGAGGGCGGAAGATATGCTTGCGGGAACAAGGGATAAATACATGATTGTCAACGCCATGTGGCAGGGCACTTGATGATGATGGTAATGATGACCGGATTGTGACGTCTTGAAAGTCGAGGACGTCAATCATGACCCACGCAGTTCTGTGATGACGTCAGACGCTGTCATAAAATCCGTTGCAGGCAGATGAGGTTCTGATAAAGGAGTGATGGTTACGACGTCTGGTGAGAATAGGGGGTCATGGAAATCAGAACCGAAGAAATCTGTGGCGGTACATTTTCCCCAGACCGGACCAGACATCGTAAATTGACCCCCCCTTGAAAACAGTGATGCCGATCGCTGCTGAGGCTGTTTTGTGATGTCAGGGGTTGTCGTAAAGTCTTTGTGGGATGTGTGTGTGTGTGTGTGATGTGTGGGATGTGGTGTGTGTGTGTGTGTGTGTGTGTGTGTGTGTGTGTGTTGTGTGGTGTGTGTGTGTGTGTGTGTGGTGTTGTAAGTGTGTGTGGGTGTGTCTTTGTGTGGTAGTGTGTGTGTCGTGTGTGTGTTGTGTGTGTGGTGTGTAGTGTGTGTGTGTGTGTGGTGTGGTGTGTGTTGTGTGAGTGTGGTAAGGGGTTCAGTGATGCATTTCTTGAAAACTGAAACTCGGTTTTTCTACCCATGGTTGTGTGTGCTGTGTGTGATGTGTGTGTGTGTGTGTGTTTTGTGTGTATAGTAGCTTTTCTAAGTCAGCTGATGTCGTAAATTGACCCATTAGTCATGGCACACAATTTATGTTTGTGTTTGGCTTGTTAGAAAAGCTGTTACAAGGAGTTTGAATTGCGAGTGTGTGTGTTGTGTGTGTTAATGCTGCACACTGAATTATATGTTTCTGTATATGATTGATTTTCTGTGTTTTATCTTATCAAAATATTGATTATAATTTTATGTCACTATTGCATGCACAACACACACAACACACACGCATGCAAACATAGAACACGCACACACACACACACACACACACACACACACACACACACACACACACACACACACATATTCTTACATACACACACGTGCACAGCAACGCACACGCACGCACACACACACACACGTACACACACACACGTATACACACACACACGTACGCACGCACACACACGCAGCAATATATAAACAAGTATGCCTCTTTATTCATATGAAAAATCTGTTAATCTTTCTTCATTACATAAGTCAGTGTTTAAATTTCAATATTCTGTGGTTTCTTATGTGTCTTCTTGTATAGCTTTAATGTTTGTTATTATCGTATTGTGTATGTAATTGTGAGCATTTTTTATCACCATTTGCCTTTTTTTTGCGAAATGTAAAGCGCTGGTGAGCATGTTTTTATATGGAATATGCGCTATACAAATAAACATTATTATTATCGAGTTGATTATGACCCTGCAGCCGGCTGGGCTTTAAACAGTAACGATAATGATAATTATAAAAAAAAAGGTTAAGATGGTGTGGAGCAGGGAATGCTGTGGAATGAAGCCTTTGACGTTGTGAGGCGTTACGTTCTGCTTTGCCAGACCAAATAGACGTTGTACAGGGGATTGCAAAAGTAGGTATACAGTAAGTATCACATCATTATTATAATACTTAATTCTGCTCTCATTAGAGGAGTGTGTGAATACCGACGGCAAGCAGTTTGAGTATCTGAGGGATTAAGGCTGTGCTTGTTATTACATGTATATGCAATATTCATTTGTTTATGTAATATATGCAATGAATATTGTACGTGTTTTCTTTTTTCGTAACTGTATACCTACTTTTGCACCCTCCTGTATATTGTCCTGGTGAATGTGATGGACATTACGACGTTCTCTATTGTATCGTGTGTGTTGATGTCGTGAGTTAGACATCGGAGGGAGGATAGAAAGGGGGTGGTCAGTTAAAACTTTTTAACTGTTCATATACATATGTAGATCCTTTGTTGAAGATGTGGATGTTCTACAGATTTGGCGAATTTGAAGTCTTCTGTGTTGTTGACTTTCTTCGCTAATAGTGTTTGCATTTGGATTTCGCTGGGGAAAAAAAAATAGAATAAAAGAAAATAAGATCAAAGAAAAGATTGAAGGATGGCGGAGAAAGGTCAGAGTCTAGGGTGGAGGTGTACGCTGAGTCCTTGGAGAATGGACGTGATGGATGCCACACATCTGAGGAAATGGCTGCTCTGTGTCTGTGGCAGGCTGTCTCCTCGTCTTCTTCAATGGGGTCACTTTATGCCTTTTGTGCCGCTCTGCTCTTTGCTTTGCTTCCCTGTGGAGGTTTTGTGAGTTTGTTTATTCGTGTTCAGTTGGCTTGGACAACAGTTTCTCTCGCTTTTTGTCCTTTACCCTTTCCCTGTAAATACTTATTTCCACTTAAATGGAATAGGCTTGGATTTTTTATCTCTTTGTCTGTATACTTGTCTTTCTCTGTCCGTTCCATTTTTTCTCTGTGTCTGTCTCTCTGTCATCGCCTTTGTTTCTGTCCTCGTCCTTCTCTCTCTCTCTCTTCTCTCTCTCTCTTTCTCTCTCTCCCACTCCTTTCCCTCTGTCTCTCTCTCTCCCACTCTTTCCCTCTGTCTCTCTCTCTCCCACTCCTTTCCCTCTGTCTCTCTCTCTCCACTCCTTTCCCTCTGTCTCTCTCTCTCCCACTCCTTTCCCTCTGTCTCTCTCTCCTACTCCCTTTCCCTCTGTCTCTCTCTCCTCCCACTCCCTTTCCCTCTGTCTCTCTCTCCCTCCCACTCCCTTTCCCTCTGTCTCTCTCTCTCCCACTCCCTTTCCCTGTCTCTCTCTCCTCCCTCCCACTCCCTTTCCCTCTCTCTCTTCCCACTCCCTTTCCCTCTGTCTCTCTCCTCCCTCCCTCCCACTCCCTTTCCCTCTGTCTCTCTCCCACTCCCTTTCCCTCTGTCTCTCTCTTCCCCCCTCTCTCTCTCGCTCTCCTTCACTCTCATCCTGTCTCCCCCTTTCCCCCTCTCTCAGTCTCTCTCCGCTCTTTCTCCCTCCCCATCCCTCCCTTCAGGATTGCAGTACTGTGAATACCAAACACGACAAATTATGAAACGTAACTGATCCTTGGTAGGGCCAGACACCAACCAAATTACAGACCTTTGTTTTGACAGTGAGCAGAACGCACAATTACGTATAGGACTTCGTGCACTGACTCTGCTTGATGGTCATCTGGTTGTGGTGGTTTGCATTCTGGTTGGCGGTAATTTTGCATACTGGTGGTGTGGTGATTTGTATATGGTGGTGGTGATTTGCATATTGGTGGTGGTGAAATTTGCATACTGGTGGTGGTGAAATTTGCATACTGGTGGTGGTGATTTGCATACTGGTGGTGGTGATTTGCATATTGGTGGGTGGTGATTTGCATACTGGTGGTGGTGAATTTGCATCCGGTGGTGGTGATTTGCATACTGGTGGTGGTGATTTGCATACGATGATGTGGTGATTTGCATACTGGTTGATAATGTAGTGCATACTGGGTGATGGTGATCTGCATATTGTGCAGACGAGGTCAAGAGTGTGCGATGGGGCGAGAAGAAGATGTCTGACATCACCATGGCGTTTATCTGTGGCGACTTACTTGCATCGGCATTAGGACATTTTCGATTTTCCCATTCTTTGGAACGTATTTTCCCCTAGAGGAAAACGTGCAGCGATTAATAAGTTTGGGGAAGAATACAACATGTGGAACCTGTTTGTCCAGCCCTCGCCTTTCTGGTGTGAGTGAGAGAGAGAGAGGGAAGAGAGAGAGAGAGAGGAGAGAGAGAGGAGGGGGGCAGGCAAAGTTTTGATGTGAAGGAATCAAAAGTTGTATTTTTTGTTGTGGTTAGGCTAGTTGAAAACCCTCTCCGTGGTTTCTTTTAGAAGAGACATAATATTTGTTTTTAAAAGTAGTATGTATGGTGTTTGGTGTTGTGTGTGAGGATGATGAGAGAGAGAAGGAGAGAGAGAGAGAGGGAGAGAGAGAGAGAGACAGACAGACAGAGAGGCAGAGACAGCGAGAGAGGGAGAGACAGACAGACAGACAGAGAGGCAGAGACAGCGAGCGAGAGAGAAACATACAGACAGAGAGGCAGAGACCGCGAGAGAGAGAGAGAGAGAGAGAGAGAGAGGAGAGAGGGTTTGGACTGCCTGTGCATTAGATACAAGCAGACTTTTTAGTGTACCATGAAGAACTCAGGGTGTTAGGCGACCTGACCACATTCCACTATTTTTCTTGCACAGTCTGCATAGCATGCTTACATACGAACATTCATAGGCACATCCATCCATCCATCCATCCATCCATCCATCCCATCCATCCATCATCACCCCATCATCCATCCATCCATCCATCCATCCTATCCATCCACCACCATCACATCCATCTCACCATCCATCCAATCCTCCATCCATCCATCCACCATCCATCCATCACCATCCATCCATCATCCATCCATCCATCCATCCATCCATCCCACATCCACATCCATCCATCCATCCATCCATCCATCCATCCACCATCACCATCATCCACCATCCTACATCTCATCCATCCATCCATCCACCATCATCATCCATCCACCATCCACCATCCATCCATCCATCCATCCATCATCCCATCCATCACATCCCATCCATCTCATCCACCATCCATCCATCCATCCATCCATCCACCATCCATCCACCATCCATCCATCCATCCATCCATCCATCCACCATCCATCCATCCATCCATCCACCATCCATCCACATCCATCACATCCATCCACCATCCATCCACCATCCCATCCCTCACCACCATCCATCCATCCACATCCAATCATCACCATACATATCCATCCTACATACATTCACATCCATCATCATACATACACTACATACATACACGTATTATGTGTGTGCATCTGTGCGTGCGTATGTTGTGTGTGTGGTGTGTGGTGCGTTGTGTGTGTGGTGTGGTGTGTTGTGTGTGTGTGGTGTGAGTGTGTGTTGAAATGCAGAAATACACTGCTCATCGTTCCGTCTTCCACAGTTTGCAGTCACAATTCTTCCTATCTCTTAGGAAAGTAGCCTTAAGTCTGGCAAGGGTAACCCAGTCCTGCGGTTCCATCCAATCCCTGGGAACGTGACCAGTCAATGAGGAACACTTGTCTGTCCACTGTCTGTCCACTGTTTGTCCAATGTCTGTCCACTGTCTGTCCGCTGTCTGTCCATTGTCTGTCCACTGTCTGTCCACTGTTTGTCCAATGTCTGTCATTGTCTGTCCAATGTCTGTCCGCTGTCTGTCCACTGTCTGTCCGCTGTCTGTCCACTGTCTGTCCGCTGTTTGTCCAATGTCTGTCCGCTGTCTGTCCATTGTCTGTCCACTGTTTGTCCAATGTCTGTCCGCTGTCTGTCCATTGTCTGTCCGCTGTCTGTCCATTGTCTGTCCGCTGTCTGTCCATTGTCTGTCCTTTGTCCACTGTCTGTCCACGTTCCCTACTCACACAACCTGTGGTCAGACAGCCATCATCCACAGTGCCAGACGTCACCGGATCTAGTGTCTAAGTGGACAGTGCCAGTGAAGGCAGGCCACACAGCACGCACACTGCACAACAGGACGTGTGGAACACTGCAGTGGGGCTTTCACTTCAGAGGAAGTGCATGATACTGCACAGTGAGGGCACATCGAACAGCACGAACGCTGCTAAGTAGGTCATATAAGGTGCTGCAGTGAAGTTTGGAGTTCGAAGTAAGAGCATGTGGAAAGCATACGAGAGAGAGACAGAGAGAGAGAGAGAGAGACAGAGAGAGAGTGTGTGTGTGTTGTGTGTGTGTGGGAGAGAGAGGAAGTGAGAGGATGTGTGGTGTGTGGTGAGAGAGAGAGAGAGAGAGAGTGATGTGTGTGTGTGTGTGAGAGAGAGAGAGAGAGAGGAGAGAAGGAGAGAGAGAGAATTTTATTTACGAGGGTATTTACATGCAGATAAGCAAAGTAGATGCTTGTTTTACATCCAGCCCTCGCCAAAGAGAGTCAACATTATATTAATGGCTTCCAGGTTGAACCTGGCTCTCAGTTACAAAAAAGGCTACTTATTGCATAGCTTTCATCGGCGATCCAGCGCTACATTTATTGTACTAATATTATAATTAGACAACATAGATGTTCCACCAGGGCAAATGTTAAACAGTTGGTCAGGAAATAGATTTGAAGACACACACACACACACACACACACACACACACACACACACACACACACACACACACACACACACACACACACACACACACACAACAGAGAAGAGAGAGAGAGAGAGAGAGTGTGTGTGTGTGTAATTGACACCCCATCACCCACCCTTCCACCAAAAGACTAGTGAATGTGACTGACTCGACAGGGATGACATGCCAGAGAGAGAGAGAGTGAGAGAAAGAGAGAGAGAAAGAGATGAGGAGAGAGAGTGAGAGAAGGAGAGTGAGAGAGAGAGTGAGAGAGAAAGAGGGAGAGAGAGTGAGAGAGAAGAGAGAGAGAAGAGAGTGAGAGAGAGTGAGAGAGAGAGAGAGAGTGAGAGATGAGAGAGAGAGTGAGAGAAAGAGAGAGAGTGAGAGAAAGAGAGAGAGAGTGAGAGAAAGAGAGAGAGAGAGGAGAAAGAGAGTGAGAGAGAGATGAGAGAAAGAGAGAGAGAGAAAGAGAGAGGAGTGAGAGAAAGAAGAGAGAGAGTGAGAGAGAAGAAAGAGAGAGAGTGAGAGAGAGAGAATGAGAGAAAGAGAGAGAGAGTGAGAGAAAGAGAGAGAGTGAGAGAAAGAGAGAGAGTGAGAGAAAGAGAGAGAGAGTGAAAGAAGAGAGAGAGAGAGAAGAAAGAGAGAATGTGTGAGAGAAAGAGAGTGAGAGAATGTGGAGCGCGAGAAAGAGAGAGAGAATGTGAGAGAGAGAGAGAATGTGTGTGTGTGTGTGTGTGTGTGTGGTGTGGAGAGAGAGAGAGAGAGAGAGAGAGAGAGAAGTGTGTATTGACACATCCCCGCCACCCACCCTTCCACCAAAAGACAAGTGAAGCTGACAGACTGGACAGCGATGACATGCCAAACGACATGCACACAATGTAACAAGACATAACAATAATGCAGTGGGGCTTTAACTTGTGCACAAACTCGCGTGGAAAACATACCAAGTTTGAGGAGGAAGATAGAGAAAGTCATCTGGAAAGAGTTCTAAGATTGTATGAGAGAGAGAGGGTGACGTTGAAAGCAGACTTTATCGCCAAGTCGTAAGTGGGATTGTTAGAGTGCAAAGTAGGGTTGTTAGAGAACAATGTAGCATTGTCAGAGAACAAAGTGGGGTTGTTAGAGAACGAACTTCGTGCAGAGAATTGTGCGAAGGAGAGAGGGGGTAAGGTTTAGGAATAGACTACTACTAGAATTTCAGAAACACGGCCAAAGAGAATTTAGTGAATGCGTACAAAAATTTGAATGGAGAGAAAGAGCCATTGACTGGTTTGTCGTATGAGTATAGGCGATGGTATCATATGGCAGATGGTATCAATCTGTGTATGCGTATATGGCAGATGGTATCATATGGCAGATGGTATCAATCTGTTGTATGACGTATATGGCAGATGGTATCATATGGCAGATGGTATCAATCTGTCGTATGACGTATATGGCAGATGGTATCAATCTGTCGTATGATGTATATGATATCAATCTCAATTTGTCGTGGCAGATTTTATATTGTACTTATGTTGTCATGCCACACAGTATACAGCATATATCATATTTGTCATGACACATATACAGCTGTAACTCTCATACATTTTCGAACAAATGATTCAGTATTTACACAAGACCAGAAGCGTGATAATTAAACCTGTCATTTTCTGTTCTCTTTCGTTGCCTTCTCATGTGCGTTCTTGTATAATTCCTTTGCGCTGTTCAGTCTAGTCAGTTCAGTCATATCCAAACGCAGGTACAAAATCTCATTGAAGGAGAAATGCACAAAACCACATAATACAATGCAGGTCTCATGTGTTTTCAGTCTTCTATAGTTTCTGTTTCAGGTTTAGTTTCTCAAGGTGACGTCTCCGCGCTCGGAATTCCATATGCGCTAACGTCACCATGTGTATGGTGATCATGGCACAAACCTTAAGCCTGCACATAAACCCATGGGCTTATGTTTAAGCTTGCACATAACCTTGAGTTCTATAGCTTAAGCCTACACATAAACCCTGACTTAGCTAGCTGACTACATTGATTATAGCTAAGCTACACATAAACATGGGCTACCTACACATAAACCCATTGGCATCTATAGCTTAAGCCTACACATAAACCCATGGCATCTATAGCTTACTGCACTACCATGAGCTTCTATAGTTTCAGCTTGTACATAAGACTATGAGCTTCTATATCTATCTGTAATGATGTTATCCTTTGTTGTGAAACCCTTGATAGTTCATTTATAAGTAAGAAACGTATTCTATTTTACTTTTTTTTTCATCAATTTATAAACTGACGGTTTTATACTGCGTGGGTTTGGTTTTGTCGATTATATATTTGTGAACGAAAACATTGCAAAGAAAACATGAAGATCAAATATTTCACCCGTGATGGTTAATTCTTTTATATATTTTTTCTGTTAAATATCTATACTTAATATCTACCTGGCTGAACCTGTCTCTCAGTGACAAAAAAGCTACTTACTGCGTAGCTTTCATCGGCGATCCAGCGACTCTTCAGCGCAACTGCTGTTGACGCTTCAGTGGCCGCGTGAGCGACTCACGACAGTGCGACTGAATAAGTGAGGAGTACACGATGGCAGGTTGTGTCGGCCCCGGTCACGGTTGAGGGTGGGGTTCCTACTGGGTTTTGTTTTGTCGATCATGTATTTGTGGACATAGAAAATTGCAAACAAGACAGAAAAACCTAAGTAGTAGTAAGAAACTCTGGGGAGAGCTGGACAGCAGAAGGTCCTCAGAGGAGGAACCCCCATCAAGCAAGTGTTTCAGCCATTATCTCCTGACACTAAGCGGGCCGGGCCACATCCAGGTCATGACTCCTGGGTGCCCTTCTGCTATCGCCATGAGGGTCATTTCTGAGAAAGAAATTGTATTTTGTTTTTTTGTTTTATACTTACAATTTGTTCATGAATAAGTGGTTGTATGCTGGGATTAATTTTGGTCACTAAAATTTGTGGACGAAAAACATTGCAACTAAGACTACTGGATGAAATAGTGTGTCGTTAGTTCCAGACAGAATTTCAACATTTAGGCTTAATTGTGTGCACAGCTTCCACATTTCTGGTTTTAGTCTCGGCCACGGTCAAAATTTGTACGTCTCACACATCTCTATGGTCTTGTTACAGTGATATTTCGTTTTGGTTTGCGTGTTTGTTTGTTTGTTTGTCTGTCTGTCTGTCTGTCTGTTTGTTTGTCTGTTTGTTTGTTTGTTTGTTTTTTACTCCTAGAAAACGTCAAAACAATGATGACAGAAAGCTTCTGAAGTATTTAAAATGACTTGGTTATGATTACCAATCCATTTCACACAATGTGTGTTATCGTGAAAATTAGCAATGGCAGTTTTGAAGGCCCTATTTTCTTCCCACCCCCCGTCCCCCGCCCGGCCCCTGGCCCTCTGTCTCTCTGTTTATTATATATATTATATATATATATGCCTGCTTAATTATCTGTCTGTATCTGTCTTATGTATATGTCTGTCTGTCTTTATCTCTATCTGTCTGACTGTTCTGTCTGTCTCTCTTTCTTTGTTCGCTCTCTGCTCCTGTCTGTCTCTCTCTGTGTCTTCTCTTCTCTGTCTCTCTGTCTCTCTGTCTCTCTGTCTGTCTCTCTCTCTTCTCTCTTCTCTCTCTCTCTCTCTCTCTCTCTCTCAAAATCATTATTTTTCTCGTAAACGGATACAGTAAGTTTCATTATAGGTGGGTAGATAGGGTGATCTACATCTGTACGTTTTTTTCTTTTGTCGCTTGTTTATGCGTTATGTGTAGTGCGCCTGTCTGAATGTCCCTGGTGAGTAGCATTTACGAATTGGCTTGAACATATCATTGAAAACTATCTTAATATTTCACAACCATTCGTAAAGGGCCATGACCTAGATATAATACTGAATGTCCCTCCCCCCCCTTTCTTTCTCTCTCTGTTTCACTTTCACCTCTCTCTCTTTCACTCTCTCTCTCTCTCTGTCCCTCTCTCTTTCACTCTGTCTGTCTCTGTCCCTCTCTCTTTCACTCTGTCTTCTGTCTGTCTCTGTCTCTCTCTCTCTTGTCCCTCTCTCTTTCACTCTGTCTGTCTGTCTGTCTCTCTCTCTGTCTCTCTCTCCCTCTCTCTTTCACTCTCTGTCTGTCTGTCTGTCTCTCTCTCTGTCTCTGTCTGTCTTCTCTCTCTTTCTCTGTCTCTCTCTCTCTGTCTCTCTTCTCTCTCTGTCGTCTCTCATCTGTCCTCTTCCTCTTTCGACTCTCTGCTCTGTCTACCCTCTGTCTCTGTCTCTCTCTCTCGTACTGTCTACCAAATTTTGTCAAACTTCCTGTTGAATTTTGTTTTTATTACACTCCCCTTCGTGAGGGGCAATGGCCTAAAGGGTTAAATCATCTGAAGTCTGAAGTCTCTCTCGCTCTCTCCCTGTATCCATGAAGAAATCTGATTCAAAAGTTTTGTGTTAGTTTTTCACTGATTCGGGGTCTGTTCCGTGCAAGCTGTTATTTTGAAGTGCATAACGAGTTACCACAACTTACAACTTTTCTGTGTGAATTTGTTGCCACTAGACATAGACGATCTTATTTTCACCATGATGTGTTCAGCGACAACGCTCATATCACATCATAAGCTGTTAACACCAGACAAGACGCCAAATCAAGCCAATGTTCTCTCCGCACCCGTTCTGGAATCAAATGGAGGTTTCTATTTTTGGAACAGGATTCAGTAGTGCATGATATCGATGTCTACAAGATCACTCATGGATTATATGACTGCAGAAATCCTTTTGAGATGGTTGTTGATAGCACTACAAGGGGTCATAATTACAAACTGAAAAAGAAGTTCTGCAAAACCAGCCTACGACAACAGTTCTTCACACAGAGAGTGGTGGACACATGGAATGCACTAGAATACACTGTGGTAAATGCTGATACACTAAATGACTTCAAGAACAGACTAGATACCACCTTCAAGGATTTCATTCATCCAGTAGATATAAGCCACCCACTGATCCCACTTCCAACTCATCAGAAAGTCAGTAATTAGCGTATGGCACGATCAAAAGATTGTTAGGTACTTAGATATTCAGTTAGACTAGTTAGTGCTGCTGATCAAAAGATCAGATAGAGGTCGTAATGATCTAAGATAATCTGTAATCGTATCGTATCGTATCGTATCATATCGTATCGTATGTGAAACAACGACTGAATGTTGCGGAGGGGAAATATCATCATCCCATAAGCGGTGGTAGGAGAATGCAATCCAGTTTGTCTTTTACTGTTCACTCCATTTCCTCCTCCTCCCCCCCCCCTCCCCCCTGCCCCATCTTTACGTCTTGTTTGTTCCATTCTTTGGATTCCTCGCCAGCTTTCCCTCAGTAAAGACTTGATTTACCACCTTTACTAAGTACCGTGCTGAGACAGAAGCACTCATGCAGGCGGCCTCCATGATTCAGGCTACAGACTGTGACTGCAGACAGGTTGTCTTCTTGTCTGACGCCCTCTCCGTGCTGCAGGCATGCCAGAACAACACGCTCCCCCTCCTGTCTAGAGCTCTGCACCAGGTTGCAACAACCAGAAGAGCAGTTCTGCAGTGGATTCCAGCCCACTGCGGAGTCTCTGGGAATGAGCGAGCTGATATCCTTGCTAAGGAGGGAGCCAGAGAAGAACAACCTAACAACAGCGTCAGCTACAGTGAGAGAGGAGCATCATCAGGGCGCTTTCCATGCCGAGACGACACAGGGATGACTACCACCTGTTGTCTAGAGAGCAGCAAGTTGCCCTGGTGAGGTTGCGCACTGGTCACAACAGGCTGAACAGCCACATGTACCGCAAACTGAAGCTGGCGCCCTCTCCAACCTGTCCCTGCGGTCAAGAAGACCAAACCACGGAGCATATACTTCAAAGATGTTCCCTTCACCAGGTGGCAAGACAGGACGTGTGGCCGACAGACACTCCGCTGACAACCAAACTCCATGGCTGCAGACAGGAGCTGGAAAAGACGGCTGCATTCATCACCCGGACTCAGCTGATTGTGTAGCAGCGTACGCCAAGAAGAAGAAGATTTACCACCTGCATCTTGTTACCAAGTAGGTAGCTTTTATATAACGGTTGATGTACTTCCTGATTTTCTGGTTCCCATGAGGCAGTCCTCGTTATTGTTAAGATGGTTTATCTTCTGCTTCTCTCCGTGGGGTTGCCGAGGGCTCTTTCAGTATAAATAGTATCCCCACCTTCTGGAAATTCTGAGCTAAAAATTTCCTCTTTTCTGTCCTTCTCCTTGTTTCTACCTTGTTCCTTTGCTTTCTGTCATTTCTTCTTATCATCTTCTGCCTTGCTGGTCCATTCACCTGTATGTGTTCGATAGAGTTTAATGTACTTTTTCCTAGGATTGATAACTGGATACATGTGTTATTTTTTTTCTATTAAGGGCATTTTTTGGCTCTAAGGAGGTGAGATATGCGGAAGCAATTTTAGGTAATTTAAGCCCGTTTTTTATATATGTTTTGGTGTCCTTAGGTATGCTGAGACTTGTATTCAGGTGTGCTTTTTAAATCCCCTGTTCGATAAATTGGACGGGGGTATGTCCATAGATTATGTGCGTGAATGCATTGATATGTATGCTTAATTTTCTTTTCTTTGTTTTCCTATTGAAGTTGTGTATGTTTTGAAGCGGTTGTAGCCCTGATATGGCTGTACGTTGTTGGCTGGGCTTTAAACAATAACAATAACAATAACAATTTTCTGCTTCTTTGACTGCTGTGAGGTAGTTCTTGTTAGTGTTCAAATGATGTATCTTCTGTTCTTGCTGGTTTTACTCCCATGTGGTAGTCCTTGTGATAGTCCTCATTATTGTTCGTTATTGTGATTGTTTTGGTAATTTCCATGACGTAGTCACAACGGGAAAGCTGGAGAGAAAGAGAGCACCGGGTAGACCCAGGGAGAAGATAGTAGACGGACTTGCAGAATAGCTGGGGACAAGGAGGGTGGAAGAGATGCTTGAAGCAAAAAGTGATAGAGACAGATGGAAGTCCATAATCGCCAGCGCCATGCTGCAAGGCACCTGATGATGATGAGTCCTGAGTAGTGTTAAGATGATTTATTTTCTGCTTTTCCTGCTCCCTGAGGTAGTCCCATTACAGTTGAGATGATCTATTTTTTCCTGTTTTTCCCACGAGGAAGCCCTCATCAGTGTTGTGACGATTCATCCTCTGGGCTTCTGTTAAGGAGTCCTTTTCCCCATGGGGATGCCGGGGGTTCTTTCAGTATAAATAATATCCCTACTTTCTGGAAATTCTATGCTGGAAATTTCCTCTTTCTGTCACTCTCCGTGTTTCTCCCTTCCTCCTTTGCTTTTTTCGTTTCGTTCTATCATTTTCTGTCTTGCTGGTCCATTGACCTGTGTGTGTTCTATCATTTTCTGTCTTGCTGGTCCATTGACCTGTGTGTGTTCTATCGTTTTCTGTCTTGCTGGTCCATTGACCTGTGTGTGTTCTATCATTTTCTGTCTTGCTGGTCCATTGACCTGTGTGTGTTCTATCGTTTTCTGTCATGCTGGTCCATTGACCTGTGTGTGTTCTATCGTTTTCTGTCATGCTGGTCCATTGACCTGTGTGTGTTCTATCATTTTCTGTCTTGCTGGTCCATTGACCTGTGTGTGTTCTATCATTTTCTGTCTTGCTGGTCCATTGACCTGTATGTGTTCTATATTTTCTGTCATGCTGGTCCATTGACCTGTATGTGTTCTATATTTTCTGTCTTGCTGGTCCATTGACCTGTGTGTGTTCTATATTTTCTGTCTTGCTGGTCCATTGACCTGTGTGTGTTCTATATTTTCTGTCTTGCTGGTCCATTGACCTGTGTGTGTTCTATATTTTCTGTCTTGCTGGTCCATTGACCTGTGTGTGTTCTATATTTTCTGTCTTGCTGGTCCATTGACCTGTGTGTGTTCTATATTTTCTGTCTTGCTGGTCCATTGACCTGTATGTGTTCTATATTTTCTGTCTTGCTGGTCCATTGACCTGTATGTGTTCTATATTTTCTGTCTTGCTGGTCCATTGACCTGTATGTGTTCTATATGTTCTGTCTTGCTGGTCCATTGACGTGTATGTGTTCTTTATTTCCTGTCTTGCTGGTCCATTGACCTGTATGTGTTCTTTATTTCCTGTCTTGCTGGTCCATTGACCTGTGTGTGTTCTATATGTTCTGTCTTGCTGGTCCATTGACCTGTGTGTGTTCTATATTTTCTGTCTTGCTGGTCCATTGACCTGTGTGTGTTCTATATTTTCTGTCTTGCTGGTCCATTGACCTGTGTGTGTTCTTTATTTTCTGTCTTGCTGGTCCATTGACCTGTATGTGTTCTATATTTTCTGTCTTGCTGGTCCATTGACCTGTGTGTGTTCTATATTTTCTGTCTTGCTGGTCCATTGACCTGTGTGTGTTCTATATTTTCTGTCTTGCTGGTCCATTGACCTGTGTGTGTTCTATAAAGCCGTACATACTTCCTCTTAGTATTGATGGTTGGATACACGTATTAAGTGCATTTTTGGCTCTAGAGAAATGTGCTGTGCATGAGCAACTTTAGATAATGGAGGCCATTTTTTGATGTATGCTTTTGTGTCCTTGGTGTGTTCAGGTTTGTTATTAGAACTCCTCTGGTGAAAAATTGGACAGCGTGGTCAACGCCAGGGGCATATCTTTAGGTTATGCGTGCACATGTGACCCGCTCTGACAAAAG
>CM060308.1:11860900-11896807 GCA_030674185.1 Monoplex corrugatus | reverse complement strand
CTCTGCTTCTTCTTCTTCTTTTTCTTCTTCTTCTTCTTCTTCTAATGATATGATGATAATGATAAAGCTAAACATAAAACTAGATATAATAATAACAATAATAATAATAATACTGATAATAATAATGATAATAATAATAATACTAATGATGATGATAATAATAATGATGCAGATGCTGATGATGATGCTGATGATGATGATGATGATGATGATGATGATGATGATGATGATGAACGTCTGGTGAAATGATCGTTCCCAGGTATCTAAACCTGTCTCAAAGTTGTGCCGTTTGCTGTTATTTTGCATGAGGGGATTTCATGTTTTTTACTGATCATCATGACTTCAGTCTTCCTGCTGTTTAGTTCCAACCTCTTACCTTTGTTTTCTATTTCAAGTATATTCACAAGGTTTTGTAGGTCCCTTTCAGTTTCTGCAATTAGCATGGTGTCATCTGCGTATCGAATGTTGTTTATCATTTTTCATCCGAACTTTAATCCAGGGTCTTCCTCTAGGTTTCTCATGATGTTTTCGCTGTAAATTGAAAACAGATCTTGTGACTAAACACAATCCTGTCTGACTCTTCTTTTGATGTTTTGGAAAGAGCTTACATCGTTTTTATTCTCATTGCAGATGTTCCTAATACATATTTCTGATTATTCGTAGATCTTTTCTATCAATATTGAGTCTTTCTAGTTGGTTGATCAATTCTTCATGTTTTACCCGATTGAAAGCCTTGGTATAGTCAACAAAGCATTAATATAAATCCTTATTCATCTCGATTGACCTCTCTATGATAGCTCTTAGGATGTATATGGCATTAATAGTTCCTTTCCCTTCCACAAATCCACACTGTTCATCTGCTATTTCTCTTTTGATTCTATTCCTTGTCCTCATACTCATGATGAGGACAAGGATTAATAATAATGATAATAATGATAATAATAATAATAATATAATAATAATAATAATATAATGATAATGATAATAATAATAATTATTATAATTACTACAACGGTAATGATAATAATGATAATTACGAAATAATGATGATAAGGATGATGACGACGACGACGATGATGATGACGACGACGACGACGACGACGAGAGTAGCAACAGGAGCAGCAGTAACAACAAGAACAACAACAACAATAATAACAAAAATAATAATAATAATAATAATAATGATAATAATAATAAGAAAAAATATAAATAATAAGATAATGAATAATAGAAAATAACAATGATGATGACGATCATATAATAATAATAATAATAATAATAATAATAATAATAATAACTCATATTACTACTACTACGATACTACTACAACAACTACTACTAATAATACTACTAATACTAATACTACTAATACTACTACTAATATGATGAGAATTATATTATTATTATTATTATTATTATCATCATCATTAGTAGTAGTAGTAGTATTATCATTGATAGTACTACTACTACTTCTGATAATAAATGATAAATATAACACTAATGATGATGATGATGATGATGATAATAATAACACACACACACACACACACACAAACACATACACACACACGCAAAACAGTATCAAGCTGATCTTGCCGGACGACGGGAAACAACCCAAGGAAGAATGGTTCACCGCTTATTCCGAGTTGCTTCCCTTGTACCGTCACTGTAAGAACTGTATGGCGTTGTTGACAACGAGGACCAGAATTATCATCATTATGCGTGAGACATAATTATGGCGTTGTCACGAAGACTAGAATTATCAACGTTATGTTTGCGAAATACTTATGGCGTTGTCACAAAGACTAGAATTATCATTATTATGTGTGAGAGATAATTACTGTGTTGTCACGAAGACTACAATTATCACCATTATGTTTGGGAAGTAATTACGGCGTTGTCACAAGGATTACAATTATCATCATTATGTGTGTAAGATAACTACGGCGTTGTCACAAAGAGTAGAATTATCATTGTGTGTGGGACATAATCACAGTGATGTCACAAAGACTAGAATTATTATTATTATGTGTGGAGGATAATTACTGTGTTGTTACGAAGACTAGATTTATCATCATTATGTGTGGGAGATAAACGGCGTTGTCACGAAAACTAAAATTATCATTATGTGTAGGATATAATTATGACGTCACCAAAACTAAAATTATTATCATCATGTGTGTGAGATAATCACGGCATTGTCATGAAGACCAGAATTATAATTATGTGTAGGAGATAATTAAGGCGTTGTCACGAAGACTAGAATTATCGTCATTATGTGTGGGATATAATTACTGTGTTGTCACGAAGTCTAGATTTATCATCATTATGTGTTGGAGATAATTATTGTGTTGCCACGAAGTCTAGATTATCGTCATTATGTTTTGGAGATTATTGTGTTGTCACGAAGTCTAGATTTATCATTATGTGTGGGAGATAATTACTGTGTTGTCACGAAGTCTAGAATTATCGTCATTATGTGTTGGAGATAATTATTGTGTTGTCACGAAGACTAGACTTGTCATTATGGAGAGATAATTATGGCGTCGACACTAAGACTGTATTTATCATCATTATGCATGCGTGGGACATAATTATGGCGTTGTTGACAACGAAGACTAGACTTATCACCGTTATGTGTTGGAGATAATTAGGCAATACCAAAGAAATAAGAGGGAAGCAGGGAGAATTTTTATAATATAATTTTGTGTATGTGTGTGTGTTTGGTCAATTCAAGAATAAAAGACTATATGTCAATCTTGAACATAAGACCAATATATTGTATGTATTTCTCTCCTCTCTCATAGGGTAGTTGCAGAGTATAAAGGTAGGCTTGGGCGCTCCATTTTTTTAGGAGTGTTCTGAGCTTACTGTTTTTGTACTTTGTGTCTGCTTCTGTGCTGGCTGAATGGGTGGCGCAGGCTGTGTTAGATTTGAGAAGTTCTATACAACATGGGAGATAATTCTCAGGGGTTATGTCCTTTGATTATATGATAAAAATTCTCACTGCTTTCCTCTTATTTCTTTGGTATATGCAATAAGAACTGAAGTACTTATCTTGTGTTTGTTTACACTTTGACTACGGCACCAGAATCCTACATTATCAACCATGCCTGCCAAACGAAAACTTAACTCTTTCACTCCCATGCTCTATCTACCAGCTTCCTGCCCTTTGACTCCCTCACCCTATTCACCAGCTTCCTGCCCTTTGACTCCCTCACCCCATCCACCAGCTTCCTGCCCTTTGAACACCTCACCCTATCTACCAGCTTCCTGCCCTTTGACTCCCTCACCCTATCTACCAGCTTCCTGCCCTTTGACTCCCTCACCCTATCTACCAGCTTCCTGCCCTTTGACTCCCTCACCCTATTCACCAGCTTCCTGCCCTTTGAACCCACCCTATCCACCAGCCTCCTGCCCTTTGAACCTCACCCTATCCACCAGCCTCCTGCCCTTTGACTCCCTCACCCTATCCACCAGCTTCCTGTCCTTTGATTCCCTCACCCTATCCACCAGCTTCCTGTCCTTTGAACACCTCACCCTATCCACCAGCCTCCTGCCCTTTGACTCCCTCACCCTATCTACCAGCTTCCTGCCCTTTGACTCCCTCACCCTATTCACCAGCTTCCTGCCCTTTGAACCTCACCCTATCCACCAGCTCCTGCCCTTTGACTCCCTCACCCTATCCACCAGCTTCCTGTCCTTTGATTCCCTCACCCTATCCACCAGCTTCCTGCCCTTTGAACACCTCACCCTATCCACCAGCCTCCTGCCCTTTGAACACCTCACCCTATTCACCAGCTTCCTGCCCTTTGACTCCCTCACCCTATCACCAGCTTCCTGTCCTTTGATTCCCTCACCCCATCTACCAGCTTCCTGCCGTTTCACTCCCTCACCCTATCCACCAGCCTCCTGCCCTTTGACTCCCTCACCCTATCCACCAGCTATTGCCCTTTGATCCCTCACCCTATCCACCAGCTTCCCTGCCCTTTGAACACCTCACCCTATCCACCAGCTTCCTGCCCTTTGACTCCCTCACCCTATTTTACCAGCTTCCTGCCCTTTGACTCCTCACCCTATTCACCAGCTTCCTGCCCTTTGAACACCTCACCCTATCCACCAGCTTCCTGTCCTTCGACTCCCTCAACCTATTCACCAGCTTCCTGCCCTTTGAACACCT
This sequence comes from Monoplex corrugatus, assembly GCA_030674185.1. Taxonomy (NCBI): domain Eukaryota; kingdom Metazoa; phylum Mollusca; class Gastropoda; order Littorinimorpha; family Ranellidae; genus Monoplex; species Monoplex corrugatus. The sequence continues at coordinate 11,892,627 of CM060308.1, read as the reverse complement.
CACCCTATTTACCAGCTTCCTGCCCTTTGAACACCACACCCTATTCACCAGATTCCTGCCCTTTGACTCCCTCACCCTATCCACCAGCTTCCTGCCCTTTGACTCCCTCACCCTATTCACCAGCTTCCTGCCCATTGAACACCTCACCCTATCCACCAGCTTCCTGCCCTTTGACTCCCTCACCCTATCCACCAGCTTCCTGCCCTTTGAACACCTCACCCTATCCACCAGCCTCTGCCCTTTGAACACCTCACCCTATCCACCAGCTTCCTGCCCTTTGACTCCCTCACCCTATCCACCAGCTTCCTGCCCTTTGAACACCTCACCCTATTCACCAGCTTCCTGCCCATTGAACACCTCACCCTATTCACCAGCTTCCTGCCCTTTGACTCCCTCACCCTATCCACCAGCTTCCTGCCCTTTGAACACCTCACCCTATCCACCAGCCTCTGCCCTTTGAACACCTCACCCTATCCACCAGCTTCCTGCCCTTTGACTCCCTCACCCTATCCACCAGCTTCCTGCCCTTTGAACACCTCACCCTATCCACCAGCTTCCTGCCCTTTGAACACCACCCTATCCACCAGCTTCCAGCCCTTTCACTCCCTCACCCTGTCCATCGTCTTACACACGTACCACACACGCATCACATGCGCACACACACGTACCAGACAGACACACAATCACACACCACCACCACACACACTCTGCAACAGGCGGTAAAATGTTTTCCTTTAATTGCAAAAGGCCGGAAAATGCATTTAGAATTTCATATTGCTTATAGTACAGACGACACCTAGAATATCATCATGGCAAACAGCATACTACATAATTACTTCGTTTAATCAAAAATAATTTGGGGGAAAAAAGTACAACCATCATTTCAAGTTTCAATTTTTTTTTTTTTTAAAAACAACTGTTTAACCCTATGACTACCACCGCCTGTCCACCAGAATCCTGCATTGTCAACCATGCTGGCAAAGCAAAAGCAACCATTACTTTCTCACCTTAACCGTAAGCTGGTGGATAGGGTGAGGGAGTCGAAGAGATTCGTACCATATCCAATTGCAAAAAACGTGAGTCAAAGAGTTAAAAGAAATGGAAAAAAGCCACACACACACAAAACAAACCCGGAACAATCCTTTCAAGTCTCAATTTAAACATTTTCCAATACGTACTGTATGGTCAACGAGGTGAAATCTCACATCTTGTAAAAACGTAAACATTACACGATATCTTGAAAACGTTCTTTAAAGAGTGTTAGAAAATGCAGTACAAAAGGAGCTTCATTACGACTTTCAGAAATATAGTCATAAAGAGCTTCATAAATATCCCGTAACTGACGACATACTTTACTTTTATTGTTGTTTAAAGCCCAGCCGACTGCGCAGAGCCATATCAGGGCTATAACCACTTCAAAACAAAACTTCAACAGGAAAAGTACACATATCAATGCATTTGCGCACATAATCTAAGGACATGCCCCCGGCGTAGGACCATTCCGTCCTATTTATCGCACAGGGGAGATGTAAAAAACAAACCTGAATACAAATATAAGCATACATAAGGACACCAAAACATACATAAAAACAGGCACAAATTACCTAAAATTGCTTCCGCATATCTCACTTCCTTAGAGCCAAAAATGCACTTTATACATGTACCCAATTTTCAATCCGAAGAAATAGCACGCAAGACTATCGAAAAAATACAGGTGAATGGACCATTAAAGCAGAAAATAAGTAGAAATCCCAGAAAGCAAGGCAACAAGGCAGAAACAAAGCGAGTGACAGAGAAGTGGAAATTTCTAGCACAGAATTTCCAGAAGGTGGGGATACTATTTATACTGAAAGAGCCCCCGGCAACCCAACGGGGAAATGTCGATATACAGGCACACACTAAAATAATCATTACTATGTATATTTTAACGAACAAAAATTAAATCAAACAGCAATCTGTCTTGACCACACAAGCGTTCACAATCTCACACAGTATAGCCTTCATTAGAAAATGCATACACAGCGAACTCGCCAACCACCACCACTAAGGCCAACTGACCTAAACATCCGCCATATCCTGGTCACCACACCCCTGAAAAAAAAACAAAAAAAACGCGTACCACCTCTTAAACATGCATACACAGAAACCACAAAGCGAACACATAACCGCCGTCCATATCCCACTGTAACAACCCCCCCCCCCCCCTGAAAAAAAAAGCAAAAAGCAAAAAACCCTCTCAAATCGTCTTACACACACACACACCATACACACACACACATACCAGACAATATACACACACACACACGCGCCCGAGCGCGCGCACACACACACACACCCTGCAACAGAGGGTAAAACGTTTTCCTTAAATTGCAAAAAGCAGGAAAATGCAGTTATTTCATATCGCCATCATCTATAACATTATCATAATATACAACAGCACAGTACAAATTAACGTTTAATCAAAAAGACAACAGAAAAAAACAAACCGTACAACCATCCTTTCAAGTTTCGATCTTTAAAAAAAAAAAGTCCCATAATACACGTTTAACCCTTTCACTACCACCGCCTGTCCACCAGCATCCTTCGTCAACCATGCTAGCAAAGCAAAAACTTAACCCTTTGACTCCATCACCCTAACCACCAGCTTCCTGCAGGAAGCTGGTGCATAAGGTGAGGGAGTCAAAGGCATAATAAGATTTTGCACTTGGTGGATAGGGTGCGGGAGTCAGATGGTTAAACACACACTATAATCCATAAAGTCTCAATTTATTTAAATATTCTCCAATACGCAAAGTCATACCAGGTGAAATCCCATTATACCATGTAAAAACGTGAAAATTGCATATCTTGAAAAGGTTCTTTCAAGAGTGTTAGAAAATGCAGTACGAACTTTTCACTTGACAAAAGGAGCTTCATTACGATTTTCAGAAATAGTCAAAAATAGGAGCTTCATTACGACTTTCAGAAATAGTCAAAAATAGCTTCATAAACAGCCCATAATTGACAAAATACAGGCACACGATAAAGTAATCATTACTATTTATTCTTTAACGAATGAATTTTAAATCAACAGCAGTCTGTCTTTACCACCGAGCTATACATCCACAAGCACACACAACAGAGCCTTCATTAGAAAACGCACACACAGCGTAATCACCCACCACCACCCCCAAGGCCAACTGACCTAAACACCCGCCATACCCCACCACCCACGAGAAAAAAAAAAAAGACGAAAACATGCATACACAGAAACCACAGCAAGGACACATAACCGCCGTCCATATCACACTATAACAACCGCCCCCCCCCCAAAAAAAAACGAAAAACAAAACGAAAAAAAGCACACACATCGCAAATTGTCTTACACACACACACATACCAGACACACAATCACACACACACATGCGCACGCACACACGCATACCAGACACAATATAAACAGACACACAACCACACACAGACACACATAACCACACAGACACACGCAACCAAACACACACACAACCAAACACACACACTCCACAACAGTGGGTAAAATGTTTACCTTAAATTCCAAAAGGCAGGATAATGCAGTCATGTAGAATTTCTCAAACCCAACACAGTTTGCGCTACCCATTCAGCTAGCATAGACGCAGCCACAAAGCAATAAAGTGGTAAGCTCAGAACATTCCTTAATGGAAAATGCAGTTAGCATTTCATATTGCCATCATCTAGAACATTATCATAAACTAAACCTAAACATCCGCTATAACCCACCACACCCACGAAAAAAAAAAAAAAACACCTACCACCACAAAAACACGTACCACCACGAAATCACGTAACACCACGAAAACACGCATACACAGAAGCCACAATGCGAACACATAACCGCCGTCCATATCCCACTGTAACACCCCCTCCCCCCCATGACTGCATTATCCTGCTTCTGGAATTTAAGGATAACATTTTTGGCTGCATTATCCTGCCTTTTGGAATTTAAGGACAACATTTGTGGCTGCGTCTATGCTAGCTGAATGGGTAGCGCAAACTGTGCTGGGTTTGAGAAATTCTACATGGGAGATAACTCCGTGACTCTCAAGAGTTATGTTAGTTGATATTTAAAATTCTCCCTGCTTCCCTCTTAATTCCTCAGGATAAAGCAGAGTTTCATATTGCTTATAGCACAGCCCACACCTAGATATAACATTATCATGGCCAACAGCCCACACCTAGATAGAACATTATCATGGCCAACAGCCCACACCTAGATAGAACATTATCATGGCCAACAGCACACACCTAGATAGAACATTATCAAGGCCAACAGCCCACACCTAGATAGAACATTATCAAGGCCAACAGCCCACACCTAGATAGAACATTATCATGGCCAACAGCCCACACCTAGATAGAACATTATCATGGCCAACAGCCCACACCTAGATAGAACATTATCATGGCCAACAGCCCACACCTAGATAGAACATTATCATGGCCAACAGCCCACACCTAGATAGAACATTATCATGGCCAACAGCCCACACCTAGATAGAACATTATCATGGCCAACAGCCCACACCTAGATAGAACATTATCATGGCCAACAGCCCACACCTAGATAGAACATTATCATGGCCAACAGCCCACACCTAGATAGAACATTATCATGGCCAACAGCCCACACCTAGATAGAACATTATCATGGCCAACAGCCCACACCTAGATAGAACATTATCATGGCCAACAGCCCACACCTAGATAGAACATTATCATGGCCAACAGCCCACACCTAGATAGAACATTATCATGGCCAACAGCCCACACCTAGATAGAACATTATCATGGCCAACAGCCCACACCTAGATAGAACATTATCATGGCCAACAGCCCACACCTAGATAGAACATTATCATGGCCAACAGCCCACACCTAGATAGAACATTATCATGGCCAACAGCCCACACCTAGATAGAACATTATCATGGCCAACAGCCCACACCTAGATAGAACATTATCATGGCCAACAGCCCACACCTAGATAGAACATTATCATGGCCAACAGCCCACACCTAGATAGAACATTATCATGGCCAACAGCCCACACCTAGATAGAACATTATCATGGCCAACAGCCCACACCTAGATAGAACATTATCATGGCCAACAGCCCACACCTAGATAGAACATTATCATGGCCAACAGCCCACACCTAGATAGAACATTATCATGGCCAACAGCCCACACCTAGATAGAACATTATCATGGCCAACAGCCCACACCTAGATAGAACATTATCAAGGCCAACAGCCCACACCTAGATAGAACATTATCATGGCCAACAGCCCACACCTAGATAGAACATTATCATGGCCAACAGCCCACACCTAGATAGAACATTATCATGGCCAACAGCCCACACCTAGATAGAACATTATCATGGCCAACAGCCCACACCTAGATAGAACATTATCATGGCCAACAGCCCACACCTAGATAGAACATTATCATGGCCAACAGCACACACCTAGATAGAACATTATCATGGCCAACAGCACACTACAAACCAACTCACGTTTAATTAAAAACATGGAAAAAAAATCGTACAACCATCCTTTCAAGTTTCAATTTGCTTTAAAACAAATTCCCACAACATTGCACGTTAACCCTTTGAGTACCACCGCCTGTCCACCAGCATCCTACATTGTCAACCGTGCTAGCAAAGCAAAAACAAACCCTCTGACTCCACCCTAACCTCTAGCTTCCTGCAGGAAGCTGGTGGATAGGGTGAGGGTGTCAAAGGGTTGTTTTTTGCAATTGGTGGATAAAAAAAAAACAAAAAAAAACCATCCTTCCAAGTCTCAATTTAAATATTTTCCTATACGTATGGTCATGCCAGTGAAATCTCGTATCTTGTAAAAACGTGAAAATTGCATATCTTGAAAAGGTTCTTTTAAAGAGTGTTAGAAAATGCAGTACGAACTTTTCACTTGACAAAAGGAGCTTCATTACAAAAAAAAACTGTCATAAAAATAGCTTCATAATACAGGCACACAACAAAATCATTATTTATATCTTAACGAATAAATATTAAATCAACAGCACTCTGTCTTTACCACACAACCGTACATCCACAAGCACGTACACCACAGCCTTCATTGAAAAACGCACACACAGCTACTCACCCACCAAGCGGAGGAGAATGTGTTATGGATTTTAAAGGGGGTGGGGGGTTACGGTAGGATATGGGCGGCGGTCATGTGTCCGCGTGGTTTTGTGTTTCGTTCAATTTTGTCGATTACTCTTAAAATCAAGGTAAACATGTTAAATGTGATTTTAAGAGTCACTGACAGAATTCACGAAATGAAATCCCTAACACCCACCACCTGCCTGTAACCCCCCCCCCAAAAAAAAAACAAACAACCCCACACACACACACACGCAAGGGCACACACTTTATACGCTACAGTAATCAAAATAAAACAAAAGCGATGTATTTCCCAAGTTAAATTTTCATGGATATTTAACTACTGTTACAATCAATGCTACCATCCAACGGAAATTAAAGTATTGTTATAATCAGTGCTACCATACAACGGAATTTAAAATTTTGTTATAACCAATGCTACCATACAACGGAATTAAATATTGTTATAACCAATGCTACCATACAACGGACATTAAATATTGTTATAATCAATGCTACCATACAACGGACATTAAATATTGTTATAACCAATGCTACCATACAACGGACATTAAATATTGTTATAACCAATGCTACCATACAACGGACATTAAATATTGTTATAACCAATGCTACCATACAACGGACATTAAATATTGTTATAACCAATGCTACCATACAACGGACATTAAATATTGTTATAACCAATGCTACCAACAACGGACATTAAATATTGTTATAATCCAATGCTACCATACAACGGACATTAAATATTGTTATAATCAATGCTACCATACAACGGACATTAAATATTGTTTTTAACCAATGCTACCATACAACGGACATTAAATATTGTTATAATCAATGCTACCATACAACGGACATTAAATATTGTTATAACAATGCTACCATACAACGGACATTAAATATTGTTATAATCAATGCAAACCATACAACGGACATTAAATATTGTTAACAATGCTACCATACAACGGAAAATTCAAATATGTTATAACCAATGCTAACCATACAACGGACATTAAATGTTATAATCAATGCTACCAAAAACGGACATAAATGTTATAATCAATGTACATACAAACGACATTAAATGTTATACAAACTACCATACAACGGACATTTATTGTTATAATCAATGCTACCAAAACAACGGACATTAAATATTGTTATAGTCAATGCTACCATACAACGGACATTAAATATTGTTATAATCAATGCTACCATACAACGGACATTAAATATTGTTATAATCAATGCTACCATACAACGGAAATGAAAGTATTGTTATAATCAATGCTACCATACAACGGAAATGAAAGTATTGTTATAATCAATGCTACCATACAACGGAAATCAAAGTATTGTTATAATCAATGCTACCATACAACGGACATTAAATATTGTTTATAATCAATGCTACCATACAACGGACATTAAATATTGTTATAATCAATGCTACCATACAACGGACATTAAATATTGTAATAATCAATGCTACCATACAACAGACATTAAATATTGTTATAATCAATGCTACCATACAACGGACATTAAATATTGTTATAATCAATGCTACCATACAACGGACATTAAATATTGTTATAATCAAAGCTACCATACAACAGACATTAAATATTATAATCAATGCTACCATACAACGGACATTAAATATTGTTATAATCAATGCTACCATACAACGGACATTAAATATTGTTATAATCAATGCTACCATACAACGGAAATCAAAGTATTGTTATAATCAATGCTAACCATATAATTGCCATCGAAACGTTTAAGGAAAAAAACTGTAATCAGTACCACTTTTCCTTTCATGTAAACTAAACTGTGGTAATGAACACTACCTTACAACAATGTTAACGCAAAATTTTTAAAAAGGTGATCAACACCACCACCACTGTACAGTTTTCATCCGAAATAAAAAAATTAAAAAAGCCACGGTAACCACCACCGTACAATGTTCATTATTTCTGTGTTAAAGTCCACTCTACTGCATGGAGCCTGAACAGGGTCATAATCATCTCACAACGTACACAATACCTCAGTAGAGAAAAAAAAAACGGGGGGGGGGGGGGGGGGTTAAAAAATCTGATTACAAATTTAAATAAAATCACCTACAACTGCCTCTGCACATCACTTTTCCTTATAGCGAAACATGTACCCAATTTTTCTTTCTTTTATTGTTGTTTAAAGCCCAGCCGGCTACGCAGAGCCATATCAGGGCTATAACCGCTTCAAAACATACAAAACTTCAACAGGAAAAAAAAGAAAAGAAAATTAAGTACACATATCAATGCATTCGCGCACATAATCTAAGGACATGCCCCCGGCGTAGGACCATTCCGTCCATTTATCGCACAGGGGAGATCTAAAAAACACCTGATTACAAATATAAGCAAACATAAGGACACCAAAACATACATAAAAACAGGCATAAATTACCTAAAATTGCTTCCGCATATCTCACTCCTTAGAGCCAAAAATGCACTTAATACATGTACCCAATTATCAATCCGAAGAAAAAGTACGCAAGACTTTATCGAAAAAATATAGGTGAATGGACCATTAAGGCATAAAAGTAGAAATGACAGAAAGCAAGGCAACAAGGCATAAAGAGAGTGACAGAAAAGAGGAAATTTCTAGCACAGAATTTTCAGAAGGTGGGGATACTATCTATACTGAAAGAGCCCCCGGCAACCCAACGGGGGGATGTACCCAATTAATATTTTTAGTTTCCAGCACAGCCGACAGCATAGAGCCATGTCAGGGCTATCACGTTTCAATACACAATACTTCAACAGGAAAAAAAAAGAGGGGGGGGGGGGAAAGAAAATTAAGTACACATCAATGCATTCGCACACATAATCTAATCTAATGAGATGCCCCTGGCGTTGACCACTCAGGTTTGTCGCACAAGGGATTTTAAAAAAACATACCTGAATACAAATTCAAGCAAAACTAAGGACACTAAAACGACATAAAAATGGGCCTACATTACCTTAAATCGTTTCCGCGTATCCTATTTCCCTAGAGCCACAAATGCACTAATACATGCACTCAATGAATCATGGGAGAAAGTGCTTAAGGCTTTATCGACCACATACATGTGAATGGATCAGCAAGGCAGAAATTGATAGGAAGAAATGAAAGAAAGCAAAGAAACAAGGCAGAAACAAAGCGACAGAAAAGAGGGCATTTCTAGCACAGAATTTCCAGAAGGGTGGGATACCTAATGGGTCCCTGGCATCTCCACGGGGGAGTCAAGATTCTGAATCCACTCTTAAGTACATTATTTTTCATTAAGATACTCTTCAACAGAGCCATTTCAAATGCCAAAATGCAGAACAGTTCTGTTAATGAACAGTTTAAACTAGTTTTCAAAAGAACAAACACAGCCCACTTTCAAACGTACGGTGTAAACACTGTATATGATCCAAAACAAGTGTGACTGCCCGTGTTCAAGCAAACGAACCAGAAAAAAAACCCACTAAAAAAGAATAACGCGTATTTATTACAACAGACAGAGCAGCAGGAAAGTTTGTCTTTCCAAATTTTTGTATCTGGTGTTTGTGATTTTATGCTTGACAAAAGCCAGTTGGCCGAAAATTTGCGCCTGTCTCGTCTTGTTGTATTAAATACGCGTTCTTATTCTTTTTTCGTGTTTTTTTTTTCTGGTACACTGTACATGTTTAGAACCCACCGTCATGAACAGTTTGTTCTTATGGAGAACCTACTGTCATGCATACACTTGTCAAGAGTCAAAACAATTTAACGCGCACTTGTACAGTATATTTTCATTTAAGTACTCGTTTGAAAAACCTCATTTTCTTGTCTTGTGGTCGATAAAACACACACACACACGCGCGCGCACGCGTGCGAGCTGAATATTCAACCATTATCCTTTGCCTCCAGACAGAGTTGTGCCGTCATATTTGAAATGTTCACTGAACCAAACATAGAAACAGAACTAGAAATAATCTATACATTCATTGTAAAATAAAATAATATAAAACGAATAGAAACATTTGCTTGAAAATGCTACTCAAATACTATGCCTCGTACACACAGACACATGCACAGCCATTGTATTATCACTCAGAAAAAGATGAAAAGACGTTAACTGGAAAATATCTGCCTATATCTCTCTCTCGCACACACACACACACTCTCTCTCGTATACACACATGATATATATTTTATACATATATATATATACACATTTTTATACATATATATATATACATATATGTATGCACACATTTGTATATATATATTTCCATAATATATATATATACACACACACACACATATATATACACTATGCATACACATGTATCAAGTGCTAGGTAATTGTGTCTGAAACTGGTTCTTTCATGTAACATTTCTCAAAATGTCAATTAACCAGTGGTTTAGACGGAATTGTTTCCTCTACTTTCAGACACTGCCCACTGTTGTGTCCACCGTTTACATTCTAAACATAAAACCTAGCAATGTTACCTGTCGGAGTGACGTGTTTAAAGCCCAACCGACTGCGTGGAGCCACATCAGGGCTATAACCAGTTCAAAACATACACAATACTTCAGCAGGGGAAAAACAGTTAAAGATAAGTACACCTATCAATGGATTCACGCACATAATCTAAGGAGATGCCCCTGGCGTTGATCATTCCGCCCAATTTGTTGCACAGGGGATTTCGAAACATCTGAATACAAATTTAAACATAAGGACACTAAAAACAAAAGTAAAAGCGGACCTAAAATTGCTTCTGAATATGTCATATCCCTAGAGCCAAAAATCCACTGAACACATACCGAATTATCAATCGTAAGAGAAAGTCAGTAAGACTTTAACCCATACAGATGTATGGACCATCAAAGCAGAAAATTATAGGAAGAAATGACAAAGTAAAGGAGGAAAAAAACAGTAAATTTCTAGCACAGCATTTCCAGAAGGTGGGAATACTGTTTATACTGAAAGAGCTCACAGCATCCCCACAGGGGGCTGTGTCGGTATGGCTTTGCAGTAAACAAAACAATTCTAACCAAAAAACGTGCGCTACTCTTTTAAGTGCCTAGTAGGAATTTTGCTAATCATCAGATTCGTGGTTACGGGTATAAATATTCCTTTTGACTTAAAACCACAATTCGGTAAGGTGCATAACCAGAATAAGAACTCGTATTCAAATAACGAAACAGGCGTAATCTTTCGGCTAACCTGCCTTTGCCAAATATGCACACAGACACATGCACACTTTCTCTCTCTCTCTCTCTCTGGGACAAAAACAGCACCGAAATTTCCCCGACGTCTCGCCGAGCTGAAAAAAGACCGATATTCAAACAAGAAAGGTAACCCTCCTTCACTTTCGTTGCCCGGATGGTATTGGTGTTGGACATGCTGACCGACTGGTCGTGTGTGCTCACTGTAAGACTTTTGCTTTAACCGATTGTTTTGCTTTTATCGATTTTTATTTAATCGGTTCTTTTACTTCAATAACTTTGTCAACAGTTCTTTTTCTCCAGCTTCACACAATCTTAGTTATACCCATACATGTTTGTACAAAACCCGTACTGTCCAGTAATCATAAGCAGACAGCAAAACCCATACTATCCGGTAATAAGCCAACAACAAAACCCATACTATCTGATAGTAATAAGCCAACAACAAAACCCATACTATCCGGTAATAAGCCAACAACAAAACCCATACTATCTGGTAGTAATAAGTCAACAACAAAACCCATACTATCTGGTAATAAGCCAACAACAAAACCCATACTATCTGGTAGTAATAAGTCAACAACAAAACCCATACTATCTGGTAATAAGCCAACAACAAAACCCATACTATCTGGTAGTAATAAGTCAACAACAAAACCCATACTATCCGGTAATAAGCCAACAACAAAACCCATACTATCTGGTAGTAATAAGCCAACAACAAAACCCATACTATCTGGTAATAAGCCAACAACAAAACCCATACTATCTGGTAGTAATAAGCCAACAACAAAACCCATACTATCCGGTAATAAGCCAACAACAAAACCCATACTATCTGGTAGTAATAAGCCAACAACAAAACCCATACTATCTGGTAATAAGCCAACAACAAAACCCATACTATCTGGTAATAATAAGCCAACAACAAAACCCATACTATCCGGTAATAAGCCAACAACAAAACCCATACTATCCGGTAATAAGCCAACAACAAAACCCATACTATCTGGTAATAAGCCAACAACAAAACCCATACTATCCGGTAATAAGCCAACAACAAAACCCACACTATACAGTAACCATAAGCTGACTACAAAACCTACACTATACAGTAACCATAAGCTGACCACAAAACCTACACTATACAGTAACCATAAGCTGACCACAAAACCTGCACCATACCATAAGCTGACCACAAAACCTACACCATACAGTAACCATAAGCTGACCACAAAACCTACACTATACAGTAACCATAAGCTGACTACAAAACCTACACTATACAGTAACCATAAGCTGACCACAAAACCTACACTATACAGTAACCATAAGCTGACCACAAAACCTACACAATACAGTAACCATAAGCTGACCACAAAACCTACACAATACAGTAACCATAAGCTGACCACAAAACCTGCACCATACAGTAACCATAAGCTGACCACAAAACCTACACAATACAGTAACCATAAGCTGACCACAAAACCTGCACCATACAGTAACCATAAGCTGACCACAAAACCTACACCATACAGTAACCATAAGCTGACCACAAAACCTACACCATACAGTAACCATAAGCTGACCACAAAACCTACACCATACAGTAACCATAAGCTGACCACAAAACCTACACCATACCATAAGCTGACCACAAAACCTACACCATACAGTAACCATAAGCTGACCACAAAACCTACACTATACAGTAACCATAAACTGACCACAAAACCTACACTATACAGTAACCATAAGCTGACCACAAAACCTACACTATACAGTAACCATAAGCTGACCACAAAACCTACACTATACAGTAACCATAAGCTGACCACAAAACCTACACTATACAGTAACCATAAGCTGACTTCAAAACCTACACAACCATAAGCTGACCACAAAACCCACACTATACAGTAACCATAAGCTGACCACAAAACCTACACTATACAGTAACCATAAGCTGACCACAAAACCTACACTATATGTAACCATAAGCTGACCACAAAACCTACACTATATGTAACCATAAGCTGACCACAAAACCTACACTATATGTAACCATAAGCTGACCACAAAACCCACACAATACAGTAACCATAAGCTGACCACAAAAACCCACACTTACACGGTAATCATAAGCCAAAAACAAAATAAATAAAAAAGTAAATGTACAACTACGTTGTACTGACTTTGTCGCGTGCGGTAAAAAAAAGTACGTTCTATGCATAAAATCCACACGTCAATTAAATTTAAAGTTTATGGTTTTCTATCCAGCAATGTGTAGTATACAGCACTCGCGGTGATAAGAATTTCTTTAGAACAGGCGAGAACTTTTGCAAACGTTTCTACTGTTCCAACAACTGTGTCATGACCAAACATCAGCCCATTTCACACGACCATGGGTTAAGGTTACAACGGGGGTTAGGGTTAGTAGTGGTTATGGTTATGGTTACTTTTTTCACGTTAGATTCGGCGAGACATTTGCTCGGACACAGTTGTCGGAACTACAGATGCCATGTCCTTGACGCCATCAGAACAGCACTCTGCATAAACAATGTGTATGATCACGGGAAGGTCATGCATGCTATCTTTTGAAAACTTGCTGGCGAGCAGTAGACTGGACTGTGTAAAATTCGGTCATGTGTAGTCTGATCTGTCTTTACATGTATTACCCATTTAGAAGATTGGATGTCAACCCCGCTTTCCTGGTTATCGCTACTGAAATCGCCTTATCTAAGCCTTACCGGTATTTCCATGGTTCCAAATCGTATGAACTAATGCTAGGTACAGCGTGAATAAAGCCAAATACACAATGTTTGTAGAAAATAATCACCAATACCGATTAACTCTAAGAATGGCCTTGTACAAATCACTAATGCCAATCACCTCAAAAAACGACCTTGTACAAATCACTAATGCCAATCGACTCAAAAAACGACCTTGTACAAATCATTAATGTCAATCACCTCAAAAAACGACCTTGTACAAATCACTAATGCCAATCACCTCAAAAAACGACCTTGTACAAATCACTAATGCCAATCGATTCAAAAAACGACCTTGTACAAATCACTAATGCCAATCGACTCAAAAAACGACCTTGTACAAATCACTAATGCCAATCGATTCAAAAAACGACCTTGTACAAATCACTAATGCCAATCGACTCAAAAACGACCTTGTACAAATCACTAATGCCAATCGACTCAAAAAACGACCTTGTACAAATCATTAATGCCAAAGTAAATAGTGCAAGAGCGAATAATATAACAGCCATAATATCACCAATAAGTTCACACGGAAAAAGCAGTAAATATTATGCTATTCAATTATTACTGTATTATTTTCGTTATCATTATCATTACTGTATTATTGAAACCCAGCCGACCGCTCAGACCCATATCAAGGCTGGTGCTTGGCAAAATATACACAAATGCAGATAATATAAACAAGAACAAAAGTGCTCCAACAAAGGTCCTAAATTTCACACGGAAAAGTAGACGAGCTAATAACCACGGGTTTAGTGATTCGAACATATTAAATTTTTCTGCCGAATTTTGTTCGTTGCCTCTTCGGCCACGTAAACATCAGTCGTACGTTCATGCATGTCTACAGAATTAATCTGTCTAATAATCCATCTATCGACAGAAATATTGGCATAGACACAAAATAAAGGTTGAACGTGAGGCGAGAGAAGACATACAATGTCAAACAAAATGAAAACTGGTCCCGAAGGTTAAGGAAGATTTGTAAATTGTGACCTCCCACCACAAAATCAGTTAACTCGCAGTCAGTCGAACAGCACTAGGAGCTGAAAAGGTGACTGAGGGTCTATCTGGGGTGTTTTGACTTTTTCTCAAAATTGATTTCTACAGACTATAATCTGTCCCCCACAGAAATTTTTTTCTTGAAATAATTATTTAAATCGGTATTTCAATGCACTGATCGCAACAGAAAGAACGCAATATCCTACAAAAAGTACCTATTTTTGTCTCATTATATACATATATATTCCTTGTGGGATGTCTTTGAGCCCCCGTCTCATTGGGCCCCCGTCTCATTGGGTCCCCGTGTCTTTGGGTCCCCGTCTCGTTGGGCCCCCGTCTCTTTGGGTCCCCGTGCCTTTGAGCCCCCATCTCTTTGGGCCCCCGTCTCATTGTGCCCCCAAAATGTCGCACTGGCCCAAAATGTCGTAACGACGTTTTGGATCGGGGATAAAGGCCCAAAACGTCGCACCAGCTCCAGAAGTCATTCTGGACCAGTTTTACCGCTGTCTAGCGTAGTAGGACTTCACGTGAATAATTTATGTGATGTACAGTGGTCATTGTCACTTTTCAGTTTCAATTTGGTTTATTTCACTGGTTTACTGCTAAGTAGTGCATAGAGAGACAAAGACAGAGACAAGCATATACATTATCACGACATTTTAGGTCTCTATTCCCGATCCCCGATCGTTGTTGCGACAATTTGGGCCGGTGCGACATTTTGGGCCTCTACGTAGAGCAAGCCCAAAATGTCGCACTAACTTGAAAACAAAAATGAAAACATCGGCTAGCAATTTCCACTGAGCGCTGTTCCACACATTTTTGATCACATACATTCACAGACTATATACGGTAGCCTGGAATACGCAACTGTGGTCCGGTGGACATTTTGAGACACTGCGACATTTTGGGCCTCCGTTACAAGGCCGAAAATGTCGCACCGGGCCGGTCCAAAATGTATTGATGTATATGCCCGACCAGTGGTCAGGTCTATTTCACTGTATGACAGCTAAATAGGCCAAAATGATCAATGCATACATACATACATACACATACATCTACATTCATACATACTGACAGACTGACGGGCTCGTTTCAAGCTCACACGCAAAACGCACATTGTTTATAGAGTTTTACCTATACTCAAAACTCTATATGGTAGCTGGAATGCACAAATGTGGTCATTTTGAGTTGGTGCGACATTTTGGGTCGATGCGACATTTTGGGCCTCTACTAAACATAAGTTTTAATAAAATTGCCTAGCAGTTTTCTCTGGGTGCTATTCCACACATTTTTAATCAAACACACACACACACACACATTTGCAGCAGCAGGGAACATAATTCTTGTTTATTATGCTGGGGGCCCAAAGAGACGGGGGCCCAATGACACGTTTTCTTTATTACTACAGAAAAGTGTGGGGGCTCAATGAGACGGGGGCCCAATGAAACGGGGACCCAAAGAGATGGGGGCTCAAAGAGATGGGGGCTCAAAGAGATGGGGGCTCAAAGGGACGGGGGACCAAAGAGACGGGGGCCCAATGACACGTTTTCTTATTACTACAGAAAAGTGTGGGGGCCCAATGACACGGGGGCCCAATGAGACGGGGACCCAATGAGACGGGGGCCCAAAGGGCAAACCCCATTCCTTGTATGTGTACATATTCCTTGTTCCATTGTTCCAATTCTACGTCCTCACACAGCTCAGGTACAAATCAATACATTCGTTCTGTGGACCAACCCAGTGCATACTTCAGCATAGTCGCCACTACTTTACAGATTCTTAGGAATTAGATGGCATTAAAATCCAGCCATACAATGGCTGACAAATGAACAATAACATTTCCTATCACACACACTTTCTGAGAAAAGGATAGTCAAGCTATTCTAACAGTCTTCATTGTTATACAAAACTAAAATTTTCGAGCTTACTGTGACCTTGAAGCATCAGCTGAAATGACGTGAAATGAAGACAACGGCCAATTTTTACACAAACGAAAATGGAACCGAAATATTTTCAGAAGCTCCTTACAAAGTACTGTCCATAGAACCTAAAAAAAACAACAGGTTTTGAGCCCTTCTTAGGTTCACGTCACCTTGACCAACAATGACTTCCACAATCGGACGTTCAGTACGTCCTGATAGTCTACACCTTAATGCTAAAGACTTACATCTTGTGCATACAGGACTTTAACATTCTACACTTCTGAACGAACATTAAGGTAAAGATCTATCCGTACACAGCACAGAAAACCAGGCCGACACATTTTGCTACCGACTACCTCCAGTCGGTACACGACGATACTATTTTTATAAAAGAATAGGGAGGGGCTGAAATGAAAAACAGCGTCGGGCATGCAGTCAACAGTCTGAAACGCATGAATCGACAATTTCCCCAACTGATACGAGTGCTGGCTTAAACCAAAATATTAAAAAATACCTTGTTTGTAAAAGATCCTTGAGAGTATAACACACAACGGTTCGAGCCCAGGCAAGTCGGCCTGGGCTCGAACCGTTGTGTGTTATACTCTCAAGGATCTTTTACAAACAAGGTATTTTTTAATATTTTCGTTTTACCCTCAAGATCCAGCAGTCACATTTTGTTTTACCTTCGCTGGCTTAAACCACTGGTGATATGTCCAATCACTACGTGAAAGCACTTAAATGTAAAAAATGAAAAAAATAAAAACGGATGTTAAACTTGTCCAACGCATTGTCAACCATTACCTCTAACTCGCACTCAACACACTTTCATTTCATTTCATTTTGCTTATAGCCCAGCCGACCACTAGAGCCATATCAGGGCTAACACTACGTCAAAAAGAAAACCCGTTAAGATAAAAGACAACACTTAAAAACCATGCTGGAGTCTCGGTTTTTCTGTCGTCGTCGTAGTCGCCATATTCCTGGAGTCGTCGTAGTCGCCATTTTCCTGAAGTCGTTGCCATTTTCCTGGAGTCGTAGTAGTCGCCATTTTGCTAGAGTCGTTGTAGTCGCCATTTTCCTGAAGTCGTCATAGTCGCAGTTTTGCTGGAGTCGTCATAGTCGCCATTTTGCTGGAGTCGTCATAGTCGCCATTTTGCTGGAGTCGTCATTTTGCTGGAGTCGTCATTTTGCTGGAGTCGTCATAGTCGCCATTTTGCTGGAGTTGTAGTCGCCATTTTGCTGGAGTCGCCATTTTGCTGGAGTTGTAGTCGCCATTTTGCTGGAGTCGTCATTTTGCTGGAGTCGTCATAGTCGCCATTTTGCTGGAGTTGTAGTCGCCATTTTGCTGGAGTCGTCGTCGCCATTTTGCTGGAGTCGTCATTTTGCTGGAGTCGTAGTCGCCATTTTGCTGGAGTCGTCGTAGTCGCCATTTTGCTGGAGTCAGTCGCCATTTTTCTGGAGTCATAGTCGCCATTTTGCTGGAGTCATAGTCGCCATTTTGCTGGAGTTGTCATAGTCGCCATTTTGCTGGAGTCGTAGTCGCCATTTTGCTGGAGTTGTCATAGTCGCCATTTTGCTGTAGTCGTCGTAGTTGCCATTTTGCTGGAGTCGTAGTCGCCATTTTGCTGGAGTCGTAGTCGCCATTTTGCTGGAGTCGTCGTAGTTGCCATTTTGCTGGAGTCGTAGTCGCCATTTTGCTGGAGTCGTCGTAGTCGCCATTTTGCTGGAGTCGTCATCGCCATTTTGCCGAGTCGTCGTAGTCGCCATTTTGCTGGAGTCGTCATCGCCATTTTGCTGAGTCGTCGTAGTCGCCATTTTGCTGAGTCATCGTCATCGCCATTTTGCTGAGTCATCGTCATCGCCATTTTGCTGAGTCGTCGTAGTCGCCATTTTGCTGGAGTCGTCGTCGCCATTTTGCTGGAGTTGTCGTCATCGCCATTTTGCTGGAGTCATCGGCATTTTGCTGGAGTCATTGTCGCCATTTTGCTGGAGTCATCGCCATTTTGCTGGAGGAGTCATAGTCGCCATTTTGCTGGAGTCGTCGTTGTCGCCATTTTGCTGGAGTTGTCATAGTCGCCATTTCCCTGGAGTCGCCCTAGATGCCATTTCCCCAGAGCTACTGTAGTCGCCATTTCAGCGGAGTCGCCATTTCCCTGTAGTATAATAAACAAAGTTTGTGGGCTGCACCTTTCATTAGCACTTTATCTCGGAGGCCCTTTACGTGCGCAGCTATTTTTAAACCCAAACATTAAGACAGGCATGATCCGTTTTGGAGGTTGTGCATGCTTAATGATTTTACGTTTGCATAAGCCACGATCGCCGACATAGCTTACAAGATATCTTAACATATTTAAAGGCTGACACAGCTTTTAACATTTAAAGGCCGACATAAGCTACGCACAAAAAGTTAAGGATCACTATGAGAAAACAGGTGCGTAATAAACTCAGTTCGCTACTGTTATTTATTTCTCAGTCCAGCCAAATTGTTATGAATTCTTGTTCAGCTGTAAGTGGGCGATGTTGTGTTAGTGCGAAAATTGCACGGGATTCTCTACTACTGAGCTTGGCCGCAAACGGAAAAGCGGAAACTTGCGAAAAAGGACCTTGTTTTGGACCGTTCTGCCTGAACACATTGCACAAGCCAGATGGAAAAACCATTATGCACGTGCAAGCACTGCTGTTTATGTGTGAGATGCTGTCTCTTGCTTGGCTTTATAAGAAGACATTCCACCAGTAGTAGGCCTGATCTGACAATGCCTCCACGACGAAAATTGAGCGAGTTTGAGAGGGGACGAGCTGTTGCATGGTTCCAAGATGGTGTTCCCAAGCGAGAAGTGGCCAGGCGACTTCAGGTGTCCATCTCGATCATTGTCAGACTGATTCAACGCTTCACAGCCACTGGGAGGGTCCATGAAAGACGCAGATCTGGTCGACCGAAGAAGACAAACCCATGTGAAGATCGTCTCATTGAACAAGTCCTGCATACAAGAACAGCCTCTTCCAGCATCATTCGAAGGCAGCTGAGGGTGGTTACTAACATCAACATCAGCCAGCAGACCATACGGAACCACCTTTATGGGTTTAACCTCCGTTCTCGTCGCCCAGCTGTACGGCCACTTTTAACTCCAGCCCATAGGGCAGCACGCCGCGCCTTCTGCAGACGTCACGTGAGGTGGACACGTCAGCAATGGTCCCAGGTCCTGTTCAGTGATGAATCACGCTTCACCATGAACCACAACGACGGCCGACTGAGGGTCTGGAGGCGCCCATGGCAACGCTTTATTGACACCACTGTCCAAGAAAAGGTGGCCTTTGGTGGAGGTTCTGTAATGGTCTGGGGAGCCTTCAGCCTTCACCACAGAACACCCTTGTATCATGTACAGGGTAACCTGACTGGCCTCCGATACCGGGATGAGATCCTTCGACCACTGGCTGTGCCTACACTGCAGCAGATGGGACCGACGGTTGTCTACCAGGATGACAACGCTCGCCCCCACAGGGCAAGGGTGGTCAACGACATCCTGCAGCAGTCTGGAGTCAACAGAATGGAGTGGCCAGCATGCAGTCCCGATCTCAACCCGATTGAGAACCTCTGGGATGAGCTGGATCGCAAAGTGAGGAGCAACCACCCCCCTCCCAGGGATGCCCAACACCTCTACCAGATGCTGCAGGCTGAGTGGCAGGCGCTTCCACAGAGGATCTTCACCAACCTGGTCAACTCGATGAGGACTCGCTGCGTCGAGTGCCAGAACAGCCATGGCGGTTACACGCATTACTGAACTTTTGGGAGCATCAGAATGCCCTGTCTTGTGATTTCAATGACTTTGGGAAATCAAATTTCGATACGTACCCACTTTGATCGAATGTACACACCAAACGATTGCTCGAAATTGAAGGCAATTGTGTATCGTTATCACTAAAGCATGGAATTAAATGTTTGCCAAACTTCAACGCATTGGCTTTTTATTTTGAAAGTTATGAATTTTTGTGCAAGTGATCCTTAACTTTTTGTGCGTAGCTTAGCTTACAGGATCTTTTAACATATCTAAAGGCTGACATAGCTTACAGGATCTTTTAACATATATGAAGGCTGACATAGCTTACAGGATCTTTTAACATATTTAAAGGCTGACATAGCTTACAGGATCATTAAATTAACACATTTAAAGGCTGACATAGCTTACATGATCTTTTAACATATACTCCTAATCATAATTTAAGGGCCACTTCTTCCTTCCTCTCTAATTTTAAGTTGAAATAATTGACAATGTTTAGAATTGATTCTATGTTTTATTTCATCATTTCCACACCTGTTTTGGAAAAAGAAATTAGCACAATGACCCATTAGTGAACAGCACATGCATTTAAAGGAACATCCCCCCCTTTTCAAAAAACAGAAAGTGTCAGATTTGGCCAATCTGTTTTCAATATCGCGTGTGTCCACCCCGAGCCTGGATGCATGCTTCACAGCGCCGATGCATCGACCCCACAAGGGTACGGAGTGTGTCCTGAGGGATGGCCGCCCACTCGATCTGCAGGATGTCGACCAGCCTGGCCAGGGTGCCCGGTGGGGGGTGGTTGTCCCTGATGCGCCTCCCGAGCACATCCCAGGTGTTCAATTGGGTTCAGGTCAGGTGAGCACGCTGGCCAGGCCATACGGACGACTTCATGCTGCTCCAGGAAGTCGGTCACAAGGCGTGCTCGATGCGCAGGTGCATTGTCGTCCTGGAAGATGGCGCCTTGACCAAGGTCCACAAGCGCAGGCAGTGCCACGGCCGCCAGAACCTCGTCCCGGTACCGGACCCCGTTCAGGATGCCGTCAATGGGGAGCAGGGGGGTCCGGGTACCACGGCTCATGCCACCCCACACCATCACCGACCCGCCGCCGTACCGGTTATGCTCTTGGACAGTGGCGTCAGCGAACCTCTCCCCTTGACGTCGCCACACCCAAGCCCGGCCATCGTTAAAGGTCAGGGTGAACCTGGACTCATCCGAAAACAAGACCCGGGCCCACTGTTGCCTTGTCCAGGTCACGTGCTCCCTGGCCCAGGTCATGCGGCGCACTCTGTTGACCGGTGACAGCACGGGTCGGACGGCCGGTCTCCATGACCTCAAGTTTGCCTCATGTAGCCGTCTTCTCACCGTGCTGCAGCTGATGTTAGCACCTGTTGCGTCCCTCAGCTGACCCCTCAAGGTCACCGCAGTGGATGCCCTTTCCCTCAGGACGGAGAGGGCAAGGTAGCGGTCTTGCTGTCTTGTTACTCTGGGTCGACCCGTGTGACGCCTTTCCTGGACTGCTCCAGTCTCATTGAAGCGCTCCAGCAGTCTCTGGATTGTGGAATGCGACACTTCAAGTCGTCTAGCAACTTCCCGCTGCGCTAGGCCTTCATCAAGCAGAGCGAGGGCTCTCCCCCGCTGCTCATCCGTCATCCGTCGTCTTGCAAGCATGGTTAAAACGAACCAAGAACGGGTCCTTTTTATCCTCGTCTGCGGGCAACTTTGGCTGGAGTAGTGTTCAAAAAGGGCTTGCCTTGCACGTGCAAAGCGAATTTTGTCGCTACCTTGCCTGCGTCGTCAGAGAGACCCTGCTGAAGATTCGACAATTTCGTGTGGAAATTGTCTTCCTTGGGCCGCCCATTGCAAATCGGCAAATCCCCAAACACGTGCCAAAAGGAAACTGCAATGTTGTCTGAGCTCTTATCCATTCAGTTACGGCAACGAATTGGAGAAAAGAGTAAGAGAAAATAGGTTATTTCTCCTTTCAAAAATTGACTCAAAAACGTTCCTGGCCCTTCAATAATGACGTGTAGTATATTTAAAGGCTGACATAGCTTACAGGATCTTTTAACATATCTAAAGGCCGACATTTGTTTTACATTGTGCCGTCTTTTGTCACATCTTTTATAAAGCACTTGTTCATCTCTTGATCATAACGTTGGAGTTGACATGTCTCCTCCTTCCCTTTGTTCATCGTTTAATCTTTTCCTTGATCCTAAAAAAGGGAAAAGTTGAAGTCTCTGCCACTTCACTCCCCTAGGCCCCAAGGATCATGGAACTAGGTAGGATCTCAGGATCTGACCAGTTCATGGGATTATGCGCAGGCTTAATTAAGGCTTGTGCCGTGATCATTCTGGATTTTCATCACATGTCATCTGTTACGTTACTGCATATGGAATTGATTCCGAGCGCGGAGACGTCATCTTGAGAAATTGGAATTGGAATTTGATCCTATGTCTATACCCTACTGTTGTCATTTTCAATCTTTCACCATTATTTTTGTTTAAAGCCCAGCCGACTGTGTAAAGCCATGTCAGGACTATAACCCATTTCATTTCAAAACATACTTCAACAAGGGGAAAAAATAGTGCACATATCAATGCATTCGCGCACATTATTTAAGGAAATGCTCCTGGCATGGACCACTACAATTTTATCACAGGGGATATGGAAAAATCCTGAACATACATTTAAACATTAACATGGACACTTAAAGATAAAAAACGGGCCTAAATTACATAAATTGCTTTTGCGTATCGCATTTCCCTACAGTCAAATATCTACTTTACACATGTACACAATTATCAATACTTACAGAAAGTACGTAAGACTAACACATACACGTGAATAGACCATTAAGGCAGAAAATGATAGGAAGACAACAGAGCAAAGGAACAAGGCAGAAACAAAGTGACAGAAAAGAGAATTTCCAGCACAGAATTTCCTGAAGGTGGGGATACTATTCATACTGAAAGAGCCCCCGGCATTGTTATACGAGCAGAGTAGATAGGACTATCCATTAACATCCAATGGGACCCAATGAAACTATCCTCGAGTATTATGTGTTTAAGTTTATGGTGCATATTCCATCATACAAATGAAGGTTTTTGGTTCTAGCAGGCCTGCCTTTAAACAGAACACCTACCGTTTATACATGCAATATCATTTCACATACTATATACAATATTTGTGACCCTCCACCACAAAATCAGTCTTAACTTGCAGTCAGTCGAACAGCACTAGCAGCTGAAAAGGTGACTGAGGGTCTATCTGGGGTGTTTTTGACTTTCTAAAAATTGATTTCTGTAGACTACAATCTATCCCCCACAGAAATGTTTTTCTCGAAAAAATAATTTAAATCGGTATTTTAATGCACTGATCGCGGCAGGAAGAACGCAATTTCCTACCAAAAGTACCTATTTTTGTCTCATTATGAACCGTAACCTGTACAGTACCCGCACATGTAATATACTGACGGAAAGCCCCTTGGTGCACCTTTCAGATAATGACAGCAAAAATTAGAAACAAACTGGGTCAAAGCCATCAAACACAGAAATTTAAGGAAAATGTGTGGGAGAGTACACAAAAACTTTAGAGGCCGTTTTCTCAAAATGGCCGTCATACAACTAAATGACATTAAACATACATAACTTCTACATTATTTTGAGTACAAGCTTTATTCAAGTACCAAAATAATCAGCAGAACGTACGCTTTCCAGTGATATGTATATCTCAAAATGCCCAAAATGCTAGTTAAGACCGATTTCGTTGTGGGAGGTCACATTTACATTTTAACACAACTCCTACAGTATTTGCCTTTTCAACACCTAGTGGTATGTCACATTTTACAAACTTATCTAAGCAAGCCTACAACTTCAGTATAATTATCTATAACACTCACCTGTCTCAAACGTCGTGCGTCTCCAAGACGACATCCAACTGTCAGACGTGACAGCGTCCTTTGTGTCACGTCGTCCTGATGCCATGACGTCGTCCTCGACGACAAACCAGACGTGATCCCCGGTGACGTGATTCTTGATGACGTGGTTCTCACTGTGGTCCTTGGTGCGGTTCTGGATACCTGGAGATGTTCTCCCTTCAAAAGTGTTCCATGTCTTTGTCCCGAACCGTAGTTTTTTAGTTCTAGAAGGCTGATATGTCCCGTCACTTGTAGACTAAGATCCATACTCTTGTCCTCGATAACGAAACCTCGTCGTCCTCACTGATCGTTCAGACTGGTTCAGTTCTGGACTACATTCAATAATCTTGGGTTTTGGGGGGGGGGGGGGGTTTGGGGGGGAGATAGTTGTAGCGTCGTGTCCAAGTCTGCATACATAGGCAAGACTGCTGGTAGACACCGAGATGTGGCAATGGGTTTTAGTGTGGACAGGCTGATCAGGGTGGGATGGGACTGTACAAGAGTGGGGTTTGATGTGAAAGACGGGGGTGGGGGGGGGGGGGGTGGCAAGGTGGGCCCAGACAGGATTAAGTGAGGGCGAGGTGGGTCAGGATGGAGGATGGGCTGGGGAGTGGGGATCCAGCTTCAGATATTTCATAAGTCCCCAGTCTGTTTTTCCCCAAATTTCTTGCGTCCTGTATTGCTTCAGTCTTTGGAGACAGGGAGATGCTTGATCTGCCGTTCTTTTTGTTTGCTGTGCCGCTATCGTCATCTTTTTTTGGTGACTTTCCTTTTGGGAAGGGGTCGGGTAGATTTAGGGGAGGGGTCGGGTAGATTTAGGGGAGGGGTCGGGTAGATTTAGAGGAGGGGGTGAGTGGGCTGAAAGGTCAGGACTTCAGTACAGAAGCAGACGAACAGAACGGATGAATGGAATGAAGTAGGAAAGAAAAGTCAATTTACTGTTCTGAATACCGGAGAGACTTATTAGTCACACAAAAACACGACAAAAAAACAAAAAACAGCAACAACAAAAAAAACCAAAACCGAATTGTGTTCATCTTCTGGCCTTTTACCATATCCTATCACGACAATATATTATTTCCTCTGTGTAGTTTCTACATCCTGAGGCATGCGTTCAGCACAGAGCAAGAAGGGATCCACCTGCGGACCAGACGGCAGTCTCTTCAACCTCGCCCACCTCAGAGCAAGGACAAAGGTCCGTGAAGCCCTCATCAGACATGCTATTTGCCGACGATGCCGCAGTTGTGACCCATACTCAGCGGGACTTGCAGTCACTAATGGACCGCTTCTCCCAGGCCTGCAAAGATTTTGGTCTGACCATCAGTCTTAAAGACAAACGTCCTGGGCCAAGACATGCCATCTCTACCAGCCATCACCATTGATGACTACGAGCTTGAAGCCATCCATCAATTCACACATCTTGGGTCCACCATCACCGATAACCTCTCCCTTGACACAGAGATCTACAAGAGGATGGGGAAGGCAGCCACAACACTAGCCCGCCTCACACAAAGGGTGTGGACAAATCCCAAGCTGACCAAGAAGACAAAGATGGCTGTATACAAACGCCTGTGTCCTCAGCACCTTGCTGTATGGCAGCGAGGCGTGGACCACGCATGCTCATCAGGAGAAAAGGCTCAATACCTTCCACCTGAGAAGCCTACGGCGCATACTCGGCATTTTCTGGCAAGACAAGGTGACCAACACCGAAGTCGTGACCCGCGCTGGTCTCCCAACCATGCATACCATACTGAGACAGCGTCGGCTGCGCTGGTTGGGCCACGTTCGCCGCATGGAAGATGGTCGCATCCCAAAAGACATCCTTTATGGTGAACTTGCTACAGGGCAGAAAAACATTGGCCGCCCACAGCTGAGATACAAAGACGTTTGCAAACGTGACATGAAGGCGCTCGAGATCGACACCAAGTCCTGGGAGGACCTCGCAGACGACCGCAACAGCTGGAGAACCACTCTCAAGAAACAGATGCCGGTTGGTGAGGACAAACTGTCAGCGGCTGCAGCAGAAAAGCGAGTTCGCAGAAAAGGGATGATGGCCAACAGACCAGCATCAGCATACACATGTGACCGCTGCGACAGACTGCCTCTCTCGCATTGGTCTGTACAGTCACAGGTGACGCTGCTTGGACCAAGCAGACAGCCCATCTAGACATTAGAACGGATGTACTTTGTAACCGAGGGAGGCCTGATACTGAGTTTCAACACCAGGCAATTTTTTTTTTAATAATGTGCTTTGATTTTGGTTCTAGTTCAATTTCCGTAAGTTTCAATTTGGTTTTGGTGTTGGTTTTAAGGCATTTTGTTCAATGTTTGTGTTAATTTAAGATTTGATTTGGTTTGTTTTTAGATTACGTTTGGTGTTATTGATTACATGTTTTATTGTTAATTCAATTTTGATGTGTAGTTTCGGTTTTTAATATTTCGTTTCAATGTTTAGTTTTGTTTTTATTATTTTTAATGTTTAGATTTCGTTTTATTTTAGAATGTGCAGATTTTTTTGTTATTTAGAATCTTTAGATTCGGTTTTAATATTTAGTTTCGGTTTCAGCATAGCTTAGAGTTTAGTGTCAGTCTGGGTTTAAGTTGGCTTAAGTTCAGTTTCGGTTAGTTTCGGTTTAAGTTTCGCTTTGTGTTTTTAGTTTCGGTTTAAGTTTCGGTTTGAGTTTTAAGTTTCGGTTTGAGTTTTGAGTTTTAAGTTTCGGTTTGAGTTTCGGTTTTAGTTTTTAAGTTTCGGTTTGAGTTTTGAGTTTTAAGTTTCGGTTTGAGTTAGTTTTGGTTTGAGTTTTAATGTTTTGGTTTGAGTTTTAAGTTTAGGTTTGAGTTTATTTTTGAGTTTTAGGTTTTGAGTTTCGAGTTAGGTTTTGAGATTTTAAGTTCGTTTTTGAGTTCGGTTTAAGTTTAGCACAAGTTTGGTTTGGCTTTACGTTCATTTTTTAGTTTCAATTTTATGTTTTGGATTTACTTCTGGTTTGTTTACTTCTGGTTTCAGTTTAGCTGCGGTTTAAATTTAGACCTGGTTTAGTTCTAATTTAAGTTCAACTCTGGTTTACGTTTGGCTCTAGTTTAAGTTTAGTTCAGGCTTATGTTTAGTTCAGGCTTACGTTTAGTTCTGACTCGAGTTTAGTTCTGATTTAGTTTAGTTCTGGTTTACGTTTTAGTTCTGGCTTACGTTTACGTTCTGGCTTACGTTTACGTTCTGGCTTACGTTTACGTTCGGTCAGTTTAATGTCTTATAACAGTACAGATACACAAGTCGCCCCATCAGTAGTAGGCCTCCCTCGGTCATGACTGACCATGGACAAAGTACATCCGTTCTACATGGATAAAGTACATCCGTTCTAATGTCTAGATGGGCTGTCTGCTTGGTCCAAGCAGCGTCGCCTGTGACTGTACAGACCAATGCGAAAGAGGCAGTCTGTCGCAGCGGTCGCATGTGTATGCTGATGCCGGTCTGTTGGCTGTCATCCCTTTTCCGCGAACTCACTTTTCTGCTGCAGCAGCTGACAGTTTGTCCTCACCAATCCGCAGCTGTTTCTTGGAGTGATTCTCCAGCTGTTGAGGTCGTCTGCGAGGTCCTTCCAGGACTCAGTGTCGATCTCAAGCGCCTTCATGTCATGTTTGTAAACGTCTTTGTATCTCAGCTGTGGGCGGCCAATGTTTCTCTGCCCTGTGGCAAGTTCACCATAAAGGATGTCTTTTGGGATGCAACCATTCTTCCATGCAGCGAACGTGGCCCAACCAGCGCAGCCGACGCTGTCTCAGTATGGTATGCATGGTTGGGAGGCCAGCGCGGGTCACGACTTCGGTGTTGGTCACCTTGTCTTGCCAGAAAATACCGAGTATGCGCCGTAGGCTTCTCAGGTGGAAGGTATTGAGCCTTTTCTCCTGATGAGCATGCGTGGTCCACGCTCGCTGCCATACAGCAAGGTGCTGAGGACACAGACGTTGTATACAGCCATCTTTGTCTTCTTGGCCAGCTTGGGAATTTGTCCACACCCTTTGTGTGAGGGGGCTAGTGTTGTAGCTGCCTTCCCGATCCTCTTGTCGATCTGTGTCAAGTGAGAGGTTATCGGTGATGGTGGACCCAAGATATGTGAATTGATGGATGGTTTCAAGCTCGTAGTCATCAATGGTGATGGCTGGTGGAGATGGCGTATCTTGGCCCACGACGTTAGTCTTCTTAAGACTGTGGTCAGACCAAAATCTTTGCAGGCCTGGGAGAAGCGGTCCATTAGTGACTGCAAGTCTCGCTGAGTGTGGGTCACAACTGCGGCATCGTCGGCAAATAGCATGTCTCTGATGAGGGCTTCACGGACCTTTGTCCTTGCTCTGAGGTGGGCGAGGTTGAAGAGCCTGCCATCTGATCTCGTCCGCAGGTGGATCCCTTCTTGCGCCATCAGTACAAGTGCTCATTCATGGAACCCAACTGATCCTGTTGTCCGTCTTTTGTCATATATTTGGTGAAACTTCTTAAGTGCGAGACAAAGGCGGGTCAGAATTTACTTATGTCCTGACATTTTTCTGCTCTCGATCAGTTAGACCAAAACCTGCGCATGGCTCGTTTCGTGTACGTGCCCGTTTCATTTCTAACGGCTGTTTTACCGTTGGCAGTGGGATAAAAAAAAAACTAGTACTGAACATTACACAAGTATGACACCTGACCAGAATATCAGTCAACCAGCAAGCCCTTCGAGCTTACACAGATGCTCAGGCTCCAGAGCCATGCAAAACACCACGGCAGTGCTGGATGGAGTGGCAAAACGCTACATCCACACTACTACACTAGGTTTCCCTCTAGCAGCAGACCTCAGTTTCATCTCCCCACGTGACAGTTCCCGGTACAGGTGTACGTAAAAAGTAGACCAAGCAACTACACAAAATACATCTGGCTCAAGTAGCTGATCGACCCTCCTTTGGCCTGGACAACGGTAGATAACCATGAAGACACTGCAGAATTCCCGATCGTAAAAAAATACCACACACACCACACACGCGCCTCCCATGGCCTTTGGACCGACCCCAAAACAAGTACCATTATGAAGAAAACAGTAGGGATAACACCTATTTATTTTTGTTTACTGTTTAAAGCCCAGCCGACTGCGCAGAGCCTTATCTGGGCTACAACAGCTTCAAAACTTCAACAGGAAAAAAAAGCACACGTATTAATCAATTAAGCAATGGTACACTGTATCCAAGGACATGCCCCCGGCGTTGACCATTCTGTCCAATTTATCACTCAGGGCATTTAAAAAACACCTGAATACAAATATAAGCATACCCAAGGACACCAAATGAGATGCAAGGCGAGGGAGGGAGGTAAAGGGTCGGGGAGGGAGAGAGAGGAGGGATATAGACGTGCAAAGTCAGGGAAGGAGGAATGTGAGGGAGGGGCAAGGGGAAAAGGGAGGTAAGTTTAAAACACCAGCCTACTGGCGATTTCACCTGCAAAAAAAAAATAAAGTCAATTATTGAATAAAACCACACTGGAGGCAGGCAAATAAAGAAAGACTAGACGATCACTTCGATTTTCTGGTCATATCCCTTATTATAGATTCCAATACTTTGCATGGTACTGAAGTTAGGCTAACTGGTCTATAATTATCAGGATCACTTTTTGTACCCCCTTTCAGGCCTTTGAACAAAGCTGTGACGCATGCACTCTTCCACTCTGTAGGTACTATTTCCCCTTTCCAGTGATTTATTAATATGCTAAGTGGAACAGATAGTTCTTTACTCAATTCTTTTAAAATCCTCAGATGAATATTATCAGGTCCTTGAGCCGTATTTACATTTAACTTCTTTAACTTTTTCAACTGCCTCAGGTGTAACTACCAAATCTTGTTTTGCCATCTGACCAATTTGCTGTATTATAGATTGTAGATTTTCTAAATTATCTTTTGTAAATACACTAGCAAAAGATTTACGGTATTTGCTTTATCAATGTCGGTTAATGCAGTGTCACCATCAGCCTTAGTCAATGGTGCTAATTGCACTTTGATTGCACATATTTCCAAAATCTTTTAGGGTTAAACTTGTCTTTTGCTATGTTTTTTTTTTTCATATTCTTTCTTTGCACGTTTAATTGTTTGGTACAACTGTTTCTTATCGCTAGCTATAATGAGTCTTTCCCCAATTTAGTTTCTAAAAACCTCTTAAAAAGATACTTTATTAATCTCCAAACTTTTTTGTTAATCCAGTGGTTTAGTTCTTACATTATCACTGGTTTTTATTTTTGTTTCCATGGAAAATAGGACTTATTTTTTTATTGTCCCAAGTCTTAAGACTTAACACCATGGAATTTAAAACTGTCCAATCTTCCCGACTCAGTTCTTGTTTCATCTTTGCATAATTTCCTCTTTTGAAATCAAACTTATAATTTGTGGTATTTTGAGTTTTGGGCGTTTGAAAATACAGCTCGAAAATCAGTAGGCTACCTCATGGTCACTTTTGCCTATGGGACAATAAATTGAATAATGTTTAATTTCAGATATAAATTCTTCATCATTTGTTATCACCAAGTCAAGAATATTTGATTTTTGTCCTCTCTTCTTCTAGTTGGAGATTTTACCATTTGTATTAAATATGCACCATTCAAGCACCGTTTGTCGTCTGCAAAGAACTCACCTGATACCGGTTAAGATTCACAGCCAGTCCTCCACGTCTGCCCTCTCCAATCACATCATGCAATATGCCAGGACTTCACTTTAACAATTTTACCGGAAGATGTAGATCACGTGCAACCTACGTTTCTATTGGCCAAAGAGGTGTAACACTTTTCGTGTGCATCCAATGAGGTTTGCCGTCTGCAGTAGTTGTTGTTCAGTTGTGAAAACACTGTTTTCTCGTGTTCGGCGAAAAACACTATTCGCACGCACAAACCGTGAAAAAAATGC
>CM060308.1:11855900-11858400 GCA_030674185.1 Monoplex corrugatus | reverse complement strand
AATTAATGTCCGATACAAAACCAACAACAAAACAAGAACACTTGGTAATAACAGGCTGTCACCTTATGATGTGTTCTTGCCAACGTACACAACACACAATGGCTAACTACGAGCCTTACAGGAACCAGAAAAAACACGAAAGAAGAATACGAACGCGTATTTAATACAACAAGACAAGACTTGACCAGAAAAAAACACGAAAGAAGAATACGAACGCGTATTTAATACAACAAGACAAGACTTGACCAGAAAAAACACGAAAGAAGAATACGAACGCGTATTTAATACCACAAAACAAGACTTGACTTGTGGTATTAAATACGCGTTCGTATTCTGACAAGTCTTGTCTTGTGGTATTAAATACGCGTTCGTATTCTTCTTTCGTGTTTTTTCTGGTTCCTGTTTGCTCGAATGCAGGCAGTTACACTTGTCTTGGATTACGAACCTTACAATGACATTTAATTCACGAGCTGGATGACACAACTACTACTACTACTACTACTAGTACTCCTCCTCCTCCTCCTCCTCCTACTACTACTACTACTACATTACTACTACTGCTGCTGCTGCTGCTGTTGCTGCTGCTACTACTACTACTAGACAACATCAGCAATAACATATCACTGACAAAGGGGGACAAAAAATATTACGTATTTGACTGAAGAGCCAAAACGGTGTGTCTGTTTTGTTTCGTTAAGTTGGTGTCATTAAAACATGAAATAATTTTTTTGATAAACATTTCTAATTCATCTTTTGCTTCACAACAAACGGACATCAAACACACAATGTGGCAACGAAAACTGACCACAAAAAAATGATACACACATGAAAAGACAGTGCTGACATACGAACTCCGTATAGCATACATAATATACATAATGATATTTTACACACTGGAGGTTTACAAAAGGAACATCAAGATCTAAACACGTGTCAACATTTTTTTAATGATTGTTTTTTTCAGATCATATCTTTTTGCTGTACGATAATCAAGCATCAACAAAAAATGTGATATGATACCAATACAGAAATGATACCAATTTATACATATAAAACAAGTATTGTTCACCTAGAAACAACCTATAACACGCACAAAACATATTTGACAATATTCTAATCAATGGTTTTATTGTGTATATCAAGATTTAAGAACTTGTCATGAAACAATCACAATCCGTTTTCTACGGGCAGAACATTGGCATATAGCTCTTCCACCAAGCATTAACAATATACAAATGACAGTTTATTTTGGCATAATACAAAACGCGAAATAGATAGACGAGTATGTATTTAACAGAATTGATGGACTAATCTCTCTCACCTGAATACGTAAATAATTAGTGTCCACAAATGGACTACACGCGATTGTTTCGGTTTGTACATGTTTGTACATGTTTGTACATGTTTGTACATGTAGGTTTCTAGGTTTCTTATCCAGATCAATGATACACCAAGAAAGTTAGCTGTTGTTGTTTTTGTTCTGTATCTAGTGACTATGTTTTGGTTTGTACATGTAGGTTTCTAGGTTTTTTTTATCCAGATCAATGGTACACCAGGAAAGTTAGCTGTTGTTGTT
This sequence comes from Monoplex corrugatus, assembly GCA_030674185.1. Classification (NCBI taxonomy): domain Eukaryota; kingdom Metazoa; phylum Mollusca; class Gastropoda; order Littorinimorpha; family Ranellidae; genus Monoplex; species Monoplex corrugatus. Next base: position 11,856,824 of record CM060308.1, on the reverse strand, counting down.
TTTGTTCTGTATCTAGTGACTATGTTTCAAGATTACTTTTCTAAGACAGATATACGACCAGACACCAGATGGAACCTTATCTAATGGATATGAGAAAACCGATATATATATGACAAGGCACCAGTGGAATCTTATCTTATGGATATAAGAAAACATATGTACAACCAGACATCAGTTGGAACCTTATCTAATGGATATAAGAAAACCTATATACAACTAGACACCAGTTGGAACCTTATCTAATGGATATAAGAAAACCTATACACAACTAGACACCAGTTGGAACCTTATCTAATGGATATAAGAAAACCTATACACAACTAGACACCAGTTAGGACCTTACCTAATGGACATGAGAACACCTACAGATATACAAGCAGAGACCAGTTGGAACCTTATCTAATGGATATGAGAACACCTACAGATATACAAGCAGAGACCAGTTGGAACCTTATCTAATGGATATTAAAAAACCTATAGATATATGGCAAGGCACCAGTTGGAACCTTATCTAATGGATATGAGAAAACCTATAGATATACAAGCAGAGACCAGTTGGAACCTTATCTAATGGATATTAAAAAACCTATAGACATATGGCAAGGCACCAGTTGGAACCTTATCTAATGGATATGAGAAAACCTATAGATATACAAGCAGAGACCAGTTGGAACCTTATCTAATGGATATTAAAAAACCTATATACAACTAGACACCAGTTGGAACCTTATCTAATGGATATAAGAAAACCTATACACAACTAGACACCAGTTGGAACCTTATCTAATGGATATAAGAAAACCTATACACAACTAGACACCAGTTAGGACCTTACCTAATGGACATGAGAACACCTACAGATATACAAGCAGAGACCAGTTGGAACCTTATCTAATGGATATGAAACACTACAGATATACAAGC
>CM060308.1:11848400-11850900 GCA_030674185.1 Monoplex corrugatus | reverse complement strand
TACTACTTTTATGCATTCTCTACTTGTCTCTTCATCTGTAACACACAACAACATAATACTTTTATGCATTCTCTACTTGTCTGTTTATCTGTAACACACAACAACATAATACTTTTATGCATTCTCTATTTATTCGTCTGTTTATCTGTAACACACAATAACATAATACTTTTATGCATTCTCTATTTGTCTGTTAATCTGTAACACACAACAACTAATACTTTTATGCATTCTCTACTTGTCTGTTTATCTGTAACACACAACAACTAATACTTTTATGCATTCTCTACTTGTCTGTTCATCTGTAACACACAACAACATAATACTTTTATGCATTCTCTACTTGTCTGTTAATCTGTAACACACAACTAATACTTTTATGCATTCTCTACTTGTCTGTTTATCTGTAACACACAACAACTAATACTTTTATGCATTCTCTACTTGTCTGTTAATCTGTAACACACAACAACTAATACTTTTATGCATTCTCTACTTGTCTGTTTATCTTTAACACACAACAACTAATACTTTTATGCATTCTCTACTTGTCTGTTTATCTGTAACACACAACAACTAATACTTTTATGCATTCTCTATTTATTCGTCTGTTCATCTGTAACACACAACAACATACTACTTTTATGCATTCTCTACTTGTACGTCTGTTTATCTGTAACACACAACAACTAATACTTTTATGCATTCTCTATTTATTCGTCTGTTCATCTGTAACACACAACTAATACTTTTATGCATTCTCTATTTATTCGTCTGTTCATCTGTAACACACAATAACATAATACTTTTATGCATTCTCTATTTATTCGTCTGTTTCTTATGTAACACACAACAACATAATACTTTTATGCATTCTCTATTTATTCGTCTGTTTCTTATGTAACACACAACAACATAATACTTTTATGCATTCTCTATTTATTCGTCTGTTCATCTAGTTTTGATTATTACCCACGCTATGTGAGTTTACCTCCCACCCACCCCCATACCCGCATGGAGGGACAGGACTTTTTCCACATGGAATGTTTGTCTAGTTGAGGATGGCTCTTGTGTTTCCTTTCATGCTTGATTTTTGGCCGCTTCCTGTAATGTAATGATTCCTTTTTTGGTTATAAAATGGAGCTGGTAACTTTTGGCTTTCGTTTTAGTAGGGGTGTTGGGGAGTTTCAGGAGCAGGGGGTAAGTTGATAGCCGACATGAAAGATGGAATAATTAAACCAAACAGATGAAAATAACAAAGCGTATGACACCAAAATGTGGACCACATGACACAGACAGAAGTACTTACTGATTTTCTTGTCCAGGACACCGAGAACATCGCTGTCCTTCTTCACGGAGGCTTGCACGAGGCCCAGTGACGTGTACTTCTGCAGAGCTTCAGTCTGAGTCTTCTTCAGGGCCCCCACCTTGCTCTGTAGTTTGCCCTGGTCCTTCAGGTGCTTGTCTTGGTCTTTCTTCATTTGGGTCTGACCCGCCTGCAGCTGTTTCTGCATTGCTTCTAGGGCCGTCAGGTCCTTTTGGAGGGTGGAGTGGTTCGTCTGACTCTGAGTCTGTCGCGTCTGCAGATCTGTTAAATCCTTCTGAAGAGTTGAACGATCCGTCTGAAGTTCTGTCTGCTTTTTCTGCAGGTCCGTCAGATCATTCTGAAGACTGGAATGGTTCTTCTGGAGATTGCCTACGTCTGTCTTCAGCTTGGTAAAGTCTTTCTGTCTTTGGCTCTGAACTTGTTGCAGTTTGCTCTGGTTGGTTTGGATTTCGGTCAGAATGTTCTGGTGGTCGTGCTGGCCTGTCTGGAACTGGGCCATGTCGGTTTGCAGTTTGGTCTGCGTTGATTTGATGTCGGTCTGCGCTGTCGCCTGACTGGCCAGGTCCGTGTGGAGCTGGGTCACATCTGTCTGAAGCTTGGTCACGTCAGTGCGGATTGTGCTGACGTCAGTGACAGTAATGGCGTGAGTGGCCCGCAGCTGGTTCAGGTCGTTACGGAGTTGTTGGTTTTCCTGACACACAATCTCCGTCTTGTCCCTCAAGCTGACGTTATCACGCTGCAGTGACGTCGCGTCTTGGCGAGCTTTGTTGTAATCTACTCTCAATAACGTCAGGTCCGACCGCAGCCTTGTGACGTCAACGTGGAGCTGGGAGTTCCGATCGTGGACGGAGGCGAGGTCCCGGCACATGAGGGTGTTCTGAGTCTGCATGACCTCCACCAGCCTCTCCGTCTGCCCCAGCCTCTCCGTCAGACGATCTATGGCAGAGTACCCCTGGATCATCCCACCATCCGCCGACATCGCCGGTGTCCGGGGAACCAGGTTGGGTTGTCCACCTTGAGCTGGGCTCTCCAAACCTTCCTGCTGCGTACCTTGACTCACCAGACTGTTGGGCAACGCCTGGTCTTCTTTATTGTCCCCGGTGACTCTCTTCTTTTCCTCCCCAGTCAGTTTCTTCACGGCAGTTTCCACCATCTCCAGAAGATCGCTGGAAC
>CM060308.1:11833400-11843400 GCA_030674185.1 Monoplex corrugatus | reverse complement strand
GTCCCTCCAGATGGGCTTCAGCTTGGCTAGTGCTGCTGTTGTCTGTGCTGCTCTTGCAAGAACTTCAGTTTTCGATCCCTGTTCACTGATAATGGCTCCGAGATATTTGAACTGAGCCACGGTTTCCAGCTCACTCCCGCTGACTGTAATCTTCTTTTCTATTGGTTTTGTGCTGTTTGTCATCAACTTTGTCTTTTCGGCACTGATCTCCATGCCATATCTGGATGATGTCTCGTCCAGGTGTTTCACCAGGTTGGCAAGTTCGTCTTCATTTCCAGCCAACCCATCGATGTCGTCGGCAAATCTCAAGTTGGTGATTGTCCTTCCTCCAATACTGACTGAACCGTGATGGTTTTCAAGGGCATCCGTCATAATGCGCTCAAGGAAGATGTTGAACAAGGTTGGAGAGAGGAGACAGCCCTGGCGAACTCCAACTGATGTGTGAAACCAGTCCCCCACTGAACCCTATCCATCAACTGCAAAAATTTAACTCTTTCACTTCCTCACCCCATCCACCAGCTTTCTTCCCTCACCTTGTTCACCAACTTCTTGCAGGCAGCTGGTGGATAGGGTGAGGGAGTCTGATTGATCATCTCCCTCCCTCAACAGTTCCCTTGAGGACTGATTTATCATCTCCCTCCCTCAACAGTTCCCTAGAGGACTGATGTATCATCTCCCTCCCTCAACAGTTCCCTAAAGGACTGATTTATCATCTCCCTCCCTCAACAGTTCCCTAGAGGACTGATTTATCATCTCCCTCCATCAACAGTTCCCTAAAGGACTGATTTATTATCTCCCTCCATCAACAGTTCCCTTGAAGACTGATTTAACATCTCCCTCCATCAACAGTTCCCTAAAGGACTGATTTATCATCTCCCTCCATCAACAGTTCCCTAAAGGACTGATTTAACACCTCCCTCTTTCAACAATTCCCTAGAGGACTGATTTATCATCTCCCTCCATCAACAGTTCCCTAAAGGACTGATTTAACACCTCCCTCTTTCAACAATTCCCTGGATTACTGATTTATCATCTCACTCCCTCAACATTTCCCTGGAGGACTGATTTATCATTTCACTCCCTCAACAATTTTCTGCAGGATTTATAGAACATCTCCCTACCTCAACAGTTTTCTGCAAGATTTATAGAACATCTCCCTACCTCAACAGTTATCTGCAGGATTTATAGAACATCTCCCTACCTCAACAGTTTTCTGCAAGATTTATAGAACATCTCCCTACCTCAACAGTTTTCTGCAAGATTTATAGAACATCTCCCTACCTCAACAGTTTTCTGCAAGATTTATAGAACATCTCCCTACCTCAACAGTTATCTGCAGGATTTATAGAACATCTCCATACCTCAACAGTTTTCTGCAAGATTTATAGAACATCTCCCTACCTCAACAGTTTTCTGCAAGATTTATAGAACATCTCCCTACCTCAACAGTTATCTGCAGGATTTATAGAACATCTCCCTACCTCAACAGTTTTCTGCAGGATTTATAGAACATCTCCATTCCTCAGCAGTTTTCTGGAGGACTGATTTAGCAAGGTCATAGATTCTTGCTCTGTGACAGACTTTTTAAAAAGCAAAAAATCACAGCCTTACCTCCTGTGCAGCTTGTGCCTTGGCTCTCTGGGCCAGTTGAGACACACAGGGGGTACAGAAGGAATGCAGGCACAGCAGATAACAGGGTCGTCTCCCTTCATCGTCATAAGGTTCCAGACACACACTACAACTGACGGTATTGTCACAGTCTTTGTCTCGATCCTCAGTCGCCATCTTCTCCGCTTTTTATGCTAAATAGTTTGCGCGAAAAACCACTGCTTTTCGTTTACTATTCCACTGCTGCTGCTATTTGTAGAAAACGGATTTTCTCCATGTCTAAACACGGCTTCTTACTCATCGATACGACCGGTGTAGGCTTTGTCACTTTCTGCTGTCCGAATGGAAAACGGGGTTTTCCGATGCTCTTTATTAAGACACGCTCTAAAAACAAAAATAGGGTGTGATCACAAATGACTCATAAACCCGAGTCATTTTACCCTTATCAGCCTGGGTGGGCGCAGAACTTAAATATCAGTTTTAACGCATGCGGTCATATGGGAGTGAGGTGGTAGAGACCTCGACTTTTGTCCAAGCCAGCACTGATTGACAGAGAGCCTCCTATCACTGTGCTACCATCCTGCTTTGTGTTCGTCATCCTTTTAAATTGTGCACATGTGTAAAAAGCAGGCAAGCAAGCAAGCAGGCATGCAGGCGGACAGACACATAGACACACAGACACACAGACACACACACACACACACACACACACATACACAAAATCACACCCACACACAAAATCACACACACACACAAACACACACACACACACAAACACACACAACAACACACACACACACACACACACACACACACACACACACACACACACACACACACACAGGTAAAAGTACATGAACAAAGAGCCATGTCCGGATAAAGTACATAAAGTGGCATTCCTGGATTCTGTTGAGTAATTTATTTATGGTTTGTCATTGAGACCATGTGGCTTGTGTGTTCCAAGATTGTCTATGAGATGGGATTCTCTGTCTTTCCTGTCTATGGTGCTGTTATTGTATAGAAGCCACAGACCTTTCACTCGGATGTCGTTGATTGAGTGGTCTGATTGGTTGAAATGATTTGAGATAGTTTTATCACTTTGATGTCGAAATCAGCCAAGTGTTCTTTGAAACGTGTATCAAGGGTACGTCCAGATTCACTCAATATACAGTTGAAAACATTTAGACAGCTGATCACGTGGACAATGTTATGGTTTGACAGTTGAAATGTTTTATAATTTTCATGAGTTTTGGGGCCTTTGACTCTGGTGGCCATGCACACGAAAGGACATGTCCTGCATTTAGGTTTGTTACATGGAGAGGTTCCTGGAGGTTGGCTGAGATTAAAGGGAAATACTCTTATTATGCTATCGTAAACAACTTTTGGCCTTACGTCAACATGTATCGAAAATCATTCCCTCAAAATTTTAATGAAGTTATTTCAGGCTGCAGATAAACATTTTGTCGGCTCCACACAACTTGCCCTGTACACCAGGCATCCTGTGACGTAATGACTTGATAGACATAACTTTACTTTTACTTTTACTTTTTCCTTCCGCTTGTACCGGTGGGCGTCGCGGGGAGATACAGTCGTCTGTCAGCAGCAAGGCGGATGGCCTGGAGAAGGGACATCTCGTGAGCTCTGAGGGTGTCTGCCACGGAGTCGCTCCATCGTCGTCTTGGTCTTCCTCTAGCTCTCCAGCCAGAGTATCTGGTGTTGTATGCCCGAAGAGCTGGATGGTTTAGGGGCATACGTGTGAGGTGTCCGAGCATAGACATAATAACGTAAAAATTTACGTAAAGACATAATGACTAATTAACAGACGCAATAGTGTGTGTGCATAAAACTGGAGATCTACATCAATTGGACGAAGCAGCAGGGAAGTTTCAGTCTATTTCTCCTAATTTTTGTATTTGGGTTTGTTTGTGTGAGATCTACAGCTTGACAAAGGCCAGTTGGCCGAAAATTTGCATCTGTCTTGTCTTGTATTAAATACGTGTTGTTATTCTTCTTTGCGTGTTTTTTTTTTTTCTGGTTCCTGTTTGCTTGAACGTGGGCAGTCATACTTGTTTTGGATCTACATCAAATGTGTTAAATCGGAGTAATACCGTTTGTGTGTATGTATACACACACACACACACACACACACACACACACACACATATATATATATATATATATATAATAATATATATATATATATCCAGGGGGGGTGCAAAAGTAGGTATACAGTTATGAAAAAAGAAATACATGTATATATATATATATACAGACACACAAACGGTATCACACACCCCACACACACACACCGCACACACACACACACACACACACACACACACACACACACACACATATAAATATATATATATATAAAGATAGATAGATCATCATCATCATCAGTCCGTAGTCTGGTGACCGTTGGGCACCACTAAGATTTTGCAACCAACTTCCTCCACTCCTCACGGTCTCAGCTTTCCGCAGATGATATTCCATTCAAGGCCAGTCCACTCTCTGATATATAGATAGATATATATATAATATTTATGTATATATTATATATATATTCCAGGGGGGGTGCAAACGTAGGTATACAGTTATGAAAAAAGAAAACACGTACAATACTCATTGCATTTATTATACAAACAAATGAATATTGCATATACATGTAATAACAAGCACAGCCTTAATCCCTCAGATACTGTCGGTATTCACACACTCCTCTAATCGAGAGCGGAATTAAGCATTATAATAATGATGTGACATTTACTGTATACCTACTTTTGCACTCCCCTGTATATTATATATAATATAATATATGTATGTATGTGTGTGTGTTGTGTGTGGTGTGGTGTGTTTGTGTGTTGTGTGTGTATGTGTGTGTATGTGAGTGTGTATGTGTATGTGTGTATGTGTTTGTGGTGTGTGGTGTGTGGTATGTGTGTTGTTGTTGTTGTTGTTGTGTGTGTGTGTGTGTGTGTGTGTGTGTGTGTCTGTAGTGTGTGTGTGGTGTGTGTAGTGTATGTGTGTGTGTGTGTGTGTGTGTGTGTGTGTGTATGTGTGTGTTGTATTTGTGTGTGTGGTTGTGTGTAGTGTATGTGTAGTGTGTGTTGTGTGTGTGTGGTGTTGCGTGTGTGTGTGTGTGTGCGCGCGCGCGCGCGCGTGTGTGTGTGTGTGTGGTGGTGTGTGTGTGTGTGTGTGTGTGTGTGTGTGTGTGTGTGTAGTGTGTGTGTCGCGCGCGCGCGTGTGTCACTTTCTTCTTTGAAAAAGGGAGATTGTTAGAAAGGCCTGATTGTTATTTTTTTATTTATTTTTTTATTTCTGTACATCTTGTTCCACTTTGTCAACCGACATTTTCTATAGACATTGCTATATTGTTCAATGTCTGACGTCCTGTGTGGTATTAACTGTGGCAATAGATACAGTTGTGCTATTACCCCCCATAATGGTACGGCTTGGCGAACCCAACACAGATACACTGATATCTCTGTATGTCTGACTGTCTGTCTGTCTGTCTGTCTGTCTGTCTGTGCCTCTCGCTGTCTGTATATCTCCGTGACTGTGTATATGTATGTCTGTCTGTCTGTCTGTCTGTCTGTCCGTCTCTGCCTCTCGCTGTCTGTATGTCTCCGTGACTGTGTATATGTCTGTCTGTCTGTCTGTCTTTGTCTCTGTCTGTCTGTCTGCCTGTCTGTGTCTTCTTGTGTCTCTCTGTGTTTCTGTCTCTATCTGTCTGCCTACCTGCCTGTCTGTCTGTCTGTCTATCTGTTTGTCTGTCTGTCTGTGTCTCTCTTTCTCTCTCTCTCTCTCTCTCTCTCTCTCTCTCTCTCGCTCTCTCTCTCTCTGATTGCCTGTCTCTCTGTCTCTGTCTCTCTCTCTCTTTCTATCTCCTGTCTGTCTGTCTCTTTCTCTCTCTTTCTTTCTCTCGCTGACTGCCTGTCTCTCTGTCTTTACCACTCGATGGTCTGTCTGTCTGTTGTCTTTGTCTGTCTCTGTCTGTCTCTCTCTCTGTCTGTTCTCTCTGTCTGTCTCTGTCTGTCTCTGTCTGTTGTCTCTGTCTTTCTGTCTGTCCTCTTCTGTTCTTCTCTGTCTCTCTCTGCTCTGTCTCTCTCTCTCTCTCGCCCTTCCTCTCTCTTTCTCTCTCCTCTCCTCTCTCTTTTCCTTTCTCTCTTCCTTCTTTTTTTTGTTTGTTTTTGTGTCGGTGTCTCAACTTCCGCACCATTCAAGTGTCACCCCCCCCCCCCCCACACACACACACACACGGCTCATTTCAATTCTCCACACACCTCCTGTGTCACCAACCCCACACCGCCATTCAATTCTCCACACACCTCCTGCCCCCCACTCCCATTTCAATTCTCCAACACACCTTCTGTTTCACTACCCCCACACCGCTCATTTCAATTCTCCAACACACCTCCTGTGTCACCAACCCCCACACCGCTCATTTCAATTCCCAACACACCTCCTGTGTCACTACCACCCCACACTGCCATTTCAATTCTCCAACACACCTCCTGTGTCACTACCCCCACACCGCTCATTTCAATTCTCCAACACACCTTCTGTTTCACTACCCCCACACCGTCATTCTTTCCAACTCTTCCCAACCACCTCCTGTGTCACAACCCCCACACGCCATTTCAATCTCCAACACACCTTTCCTGTGTCACTACCCCCACACCGCTCATTTCAATCTCCAACACACCTCTGTGTCACCCCCCACACCACTCATTTCAATTCTCCAACACACCTCTGTGTCACTACCCCCACACCACTATTCACTCTCCAACACACCTGTGTCACTACCCCCACACCGCTCATTTCAACTCTCCAACACACCTCTGTGTCACTACCCCCACACCCTCATTTCACTCTCCAACACACCTCCTGTGTCACTCACCCCCACACCGCTCATTCAATCTCCAACACACCTGTGTCACTACCCCCACACCGCTCATTGTCAACTCTCCAACACACCTTGTGTCACTACCCCCACACCGCTCATTTCAACTCTCCAACACACCTCCTGTGTCACTACCCCCACACTACTCATTTCAGCTCTCCAACACACCTTCTGTGTCACTACCCCACACCACTCATGTCAGCTCTCCAACACACCTGTGTCACTACCCCCACACTACTCATTTCAGCTCTCCAACACACCTGTGTCACTACCCCCACACCGCTCATTTCAGCTCTCCAACACACCTCTGTGTCACTACCCCCACACCTCATTCAGCTCTCCAACACACCTCTGTGTCACTACCCCCACACCGCTCATGTCACTCTCCAACACACCTGTGTCACTACCCCCACACCGCTCATTTCAGCTCTCCAACACACCTGTGTCACTACCCCCACACCGCTCATTTCAGCTCTCCAACACACCTTCTGTGTCACTACCCCCACACCGCTCATTTCAGCTCTCCAACACACCTCCTGTGTCCACTACCCCCACACCGCTCATTTCATTCAACCACACCCTTCTGTGTCCTTACTCGCCACCACCGCTCATTTCAATTCTCCAACACACCTCCTGTTCACTACCCCCACACTGCTCATTTCAACTCTCCAACACACCTCCTGTGTCACTACCCCCACACTGCTCATTTCAACTCTCCAACACACCTCCTGTGTCACTATCCCCACACTGCTCATTTCAACTCTCCAACACACCTCCTGTGTCACTACCCCCACACTGCTCATTTCAACTCTCCAACACACCTCCTGTGTCACTACCCCCACACCGCTCATTTCAATTCTCCAACACACCTCCTGTCTGTGTCTCTGACTCTTAGTCTGTCTCTGTCTCTGGCTCTGGCTCTGGCTCTGGCTCTGGCTGTCTCTGTCTCCGTCTGTGTCTGTGTCTCTGTCTCTGACTCTTAGTCTGTCTCTGTCTCTGTCTCTGGCTATCTCTGACTCCGTCTGTGTCTGTGTCTCTGACTCTGATTATGTCTCTGTCACTGTCTCTGTCTCTGTCTGCGTCTGCGTCTGCGTCTGCGTCTCTGTCTCTGACTCTGTCTCTGTCTCTGACTCTGTCTCTGTCTCTGTCTCTGTCTCTGTCTCTGTCTCTGTCTCTGTCTCTGACTCTGACTCTGACTCTGACTCATAATCTGACTCTGCCTCTGTCTCTGTCTCTGTGTCTATGACTCCGTCTCCGTCTCTATCTCTGTCTCTGTCTCTGTCTCTGTCTCTGTCTCTGCCTCTGACTCTGTTTAAAAATCAATCTGGAAAATTTTAATTGGATGTCACAAGAAAAGAAAACCCTAACGAGAAATGAATGCCTTGATGTCTGATTGTACCATTGCATTACGTCTGAAACGCATTTTGTCGCTGAATACAAAGCTCGAACGATTGATCATTGACATCATATAAGGAGAGCATTGCAAGACACGTTAGTTTATTTATTTGGTTAAGTTTTTACGTCGACACCCACCTCAGGTGATATGGCCGACGGGGATAACCATCCCAGGGAAGTGGGGGAATGAGGACTTATCTAATCCTATACTGACACCACCAGAACAACAATAATGTTAAGATGGGACAGTGAGATGACCAGTTTTAATGTATCTAATCCTATACCGACACCACCAGAACAACAATGATGTTAAGATGGGACAGTGAGATGACCAGTTTTAATGTATCTAATCCTATACCGACACCACCAGAACAACAATGATGTTAAGATGGGACAGTGAGATGACCAGTTTTAATAGGGGGACCTATCTAATCCTATACTGACACCACCAGAACAACAATGATGTTAAGATGGGACATAATAATAATAATTACAATATTTATATAGCGCAAAATCTTGATAAAATCAAATCTAAGCGCTGAAGCAGACACACACGCAGGCACGCACGCTCGCACACACACGCACGCACACATACGGACACACACACACACACACACACACACACACACACACACACACCCACACACACGCATGGCTATAAATGGGGAGAAAGAATAAAAGCAATAAAAGCAAGAATAAAAGCAATGGAAAATTATAGAGAGCATAGCATACAATTATATATTATAACCATGTGATTCCCTCCGAGCGGAGACAGGCTGCAGAGGGGAGGGTTGAGTGAGGTTAGGATTTTATGCAGGAGAGAAAAGGTGAGTTTTGAGAGCGGACTTGAAGGAGACAAAAGTAGGTTGCTGACGGACTGAGAGAGGAAGTTTGTTCCAGGAGAGTGGACCAGAAACAGAGAAGGCTCGTGGACCATAGGTATTGAGCTTAGTGCGTGGAAAGCGAAGAGTCAGAGGATCAGAGGCAGAGCGGAGGGTACGTGAGGGAACATAGATCTCAAGTAGGCTTGACAGGTAATCGGGGGCTGCGTTATTGAGGCTTTTGTAGCACATGGTATCTAGTTTGTACTGTATGCGCTTTGATACAGGGAGCCAGTGAAGTTGTGCCAGGAGAGGAGATATGTGGTCAGCTTTTTTCTTTTGAGTACAAGGCGTGCTGCATTGTTTTGAATGCGCTGTAGGATGTGAATGGTGGAGGCAGGAAGACCAGACAGGAGTGAATTGCAATAGTCAATGCGAGACATTATGAAGGAGAGAACGAGTTTTGCAGTTGTTTCGACAGAGAGATACTTCCTGATCAGCTTTATACGATGGAGATGATAGTAGCAGGATCTGGCAGTTTGAGAAACAAAGTTGTTCATGGAGAGGGTAGAGTCAATGCAGACACCAAGGTTTTTAGCTGAATCAGAAATTGGGACTGATGTGTTACATAATGGGAGAGAAAGAGGAGGCAGCTGAGAAAGTTTCTGACGGGTGCCAATGAGGATAGCTTCTGTTTTGTCGTCATTAAGCTGAAGTCTATTGTGTGTCATCCAGTTCTTAATGTCCGAGTAACACTCAGTGGTGCGAGTCAACAGGCGCTGTATATTATCAGGTGAGTCACTGTCTTGAAGTTGGGTGTCATCAGCATAGAAGTGGTGTTTTATAGAATGGGAGTTGATGATGGTGGACAGGGGGGAGGTGTAAAGAGTGAAAAGAACAGGGCCAAGGACAGATCCTTGTGGAACACCACAGGTCAGGTATGCAGGTTGAGAGTAAGTGCCATTGATGAGAACAGTTTGTTTTCTGTTTGATAGGTATGAAGTGAACCAAGACAGAGCAATGTCAGAGATGCCAAAAGTATGATGAAGTCTAGAAAGGAGAATACCATGATCAATGGTATCAAAGGCTGCAGACAGATCAAGGAGTGTGAGGAGAGAGACTTTGCCAGTATCAGTTGCAAGGAGGAGATTGTTGAGAATGTGTAGTAGGGCAGTTTCAGTGCTATGGCATTGGCGGTAGGCTGACTGGAAAGGATTGAGGAGATTGTTGGCAGACAGGTGAGAGTTCAGCTGGTTGAGGACGACTTTTT